>CM045771.1:21309544-21909544 GCA_025200525.1 Camellia lanceoleosa | reverse complement strand
ATGGTTCATGCCCACTTAGAGAGTTAGACCATGTTTTAGTGCATATATGTTGATTTGGACCTTAATTGTTGCATGCATGTTGAGGTTAGTGAGTTTGGAGTTGAATTCTTGGCTTATTGTCACATGCAAGCTCATGTTCATATGTTAGTCCATGTATTCATCATGTGTTTGAAGAAATGAGTCCATTTGGACAAGAATTGAAGCTTGATTTTGGTTTAAAGATCATGCATTGCATGTTTTGACATTTTTCTTGAAAATGGGTTTGAAAATGGTTTTAATTGACTCACCTTTGGGGCTTGAATTCATAAATTGGCCTTTGAAACTTGTTATACGTTGTTTTGGGATGTATTTTCCAGAATTTGAGCCCAAGAGGTCGAGAATTGAGTTGAGAATGCTTGGTTTGAGCTTGGAAGGCAAATCTGGAAATTCCAGATTTGGCTTCTTCGCTCGAGCGAAGGATTCCTCGCTCGAGCGACCAAGGTTTCCTCTGAGCCACGCTCGAGCGAAGGATTGGTGGCTCGAGCGTAAAAATCGAACATCCAGTACATTTATCGTTTCATCGACGCTCGAGCGAAGGAAGGCTCGCTCGAGCGAACCCTTTGATTTTGGAAGCTCGCTCGAGCGAGTATCGAGCGAGCATCGCGCGTAAAAATCGAGCATCCAATACTTTTACTGTTTCATCAGACCGCTCCAGCGAAGGATTGTTCGCTCGAGCGAAGCCTTTGTTTTTGCAACCTCGCTCGAGCGAAGGAAGGCTCGCTCGAGCGAGGCCCCTGTTTTCAGCAACTTTTGAAAAATGCCTTCCAACTGTATTTTTGCATCCTCATCCCATCCTAGGCATTCTTAGGCCTAGTTTAAGACATCTTAATGAGAATTTAGACATAGAACCACACCGAGGAATTTAGGGATTTAATTATCATCCTTTCCGACTGTGAACTTAGTGTGTATTCTATTTGTTAACTGTTTAGGGTTGGCTCTCGGGGACGCGCTCTAGCTGCTATTAGCCCAATCTCTGTGAGTAACAATTGTGTAAAGATATGTTCAAAATGGTTATCTTTTGAATAATCGAATCAACTGCATGAATCGCTATTGTTTTGAATGAATGTATGTCTGTATTCTCGAATCAGATTGTGGCATCCTTAGCAATTATCTTTATTCTGAGCTCTATCGGTTTCCTTGAGGAACCATCTTGTTCTTGATTGATGGCCATCATTCTTTGTTGGGTCCGTTAAGACCGGTCCTTTTGGACCCTCATTTATAGGCTAATGGATGTACCACATATGGTGATTGATCGAAATCTTGAAAAGATGAAATCTTGTTTAATGAACTGATTTCATTACTGTAAGGACATTCATTCATAACCTCTTTACGCTGTATGTTATTCACTGGGCTTTAGCTCACTGTTTATATATATATGTAGGTTCTCAAGAACTGCATCGAGCTAGGAGGCGTGGGTCGGTCCCCGCTTTTGTCAAGCCAGCCTATGTGCCTCACTGCGAGGTTTCGAGTTGCCATGCTATGGCTTGGGGTGTTTTTGTGTCCCCCATCGGTCTCCTTGCTGTATTGTACTTTTGTATAAACATTTCTTGCTGCTTTATTATCGAGGATTCAATCCCGTCTTGATCGACTGTATATGATTGTATAGAATGTACTGTGTTGAACCGTATGAATCCATAAAAATGTTTTTAACATACAGATTTTCACAGCTCAATGGACACTAGTTATTTACTGTATTGGCTTCCGCCATACATACTCTGTTTGTTGATCAGACATCTTCGCGTGCCTTCGGTAATCTCGGATTACTGGCCAGTTACGGTGCTAAACCCATAGGGCCGGGTTTGGGTCGTGACAGAGTGGTATCAGAGCGATACTTAACCACGAGTTATACCGCACACACGTGTCCAAATGAGCTATAGGGTGTCCTAGAAAAGCAATTAGGGCATCTCATGAATTTGAAAAGTGTGTGCTTATGACTGACTGATTATATGTTAAAATGTTAAACTGTTTAATCATACAACTGCTTATAATGATAACTGCTATAACTGCTTATAGTGACATGGACAATGCAAATGAAACTGAATCATCATCCTCTGAGGCCAGAATGGCCAGACTTGAACAAATGATGGGACTGATAATGGAAAGACTAGATCAACAATCAACCAACAAATTTACCTCCTCCTCTTAAAGACAACCTAATGAGAATATACAGAATGTGAATGCTAATGAGGTGGACATTATTGCACTGACTCAGAAATTCAGCAAAATGAAACCGCCGTCCTTTCAGGGAGGCTTAGAACCGTTAAAGGCTGAAGCTTGGGTTCTTGAGACTAAAAAGTTGTTTGAGGTTTTCCCGTGCTCCGAAGCCAACAAGGTATTGTTAGCTACCTTCACCCTTCAGGAAGAAGTAAGAAGGTGGTGGATGTTGACCCGTGATGCAAATGCTATCACGACTTGGGCTCAATTCAAGGAGTCCTTCTTTGAGAAGTATTTTCCCCAGTGCATTAGAGACAGAAAAGTGACTGAGTTTGAACAGCTGAGACAAGGCAAAACGTCTGTTGCCGAGTATGAAAAGCAATTTACCGAACTTGCTAGGTATGCACCACATATGGTGGATACCGATTATAAGAAGGCCAGGAGGTTTGAAGGCGGCCTTAGTGTTGCTATACAGGATCGAATAAATGTTTTGAAAATGCCAACTTATGTAGGTGTTCTCGACCGGGCATTGATGGCCGAGACGAATATTGCAGCAGTGAAACAATCTGAAACACCAACAACTGAGTGGCAAGGAAAAAGGCAGGGTTTCAAATTTAAGAAAGGCAAGCATAACCCAGCAACCAAGAAACAGAATACGGGGTCGACGACTAGCCCCAGCCAAGGGAGTGGGTTTACTCCACCCTGCTCCATATGTGGCAACAAACACAAAGGGGTTTGCTACCAGATTTCTGGAGCTTGTTTCAGGTGTGGCAAGGTGGGCCATAGAATTAAAGATTGTCCCTCTGCCCCGCAATCCAAGAGTAAAGTCAAGACATCACCGTAACACCAAAACCGAACCCCAAAGCTACCGGGAAAGAGCCTATGAGGCAGGGCCGAGTGTTCGCCCTAGTACCGGGAGATGTACAAACCACTGAGACTGTTGTGTCAGGTATCCTCTCTATCTGTGCTCAAAATGCATATGTATTGATTGATTCGGGGTCTACACATTCTTATGTATCGCATGCTTTTTCGCGTAAATTGAATAGACCCTTAGAACCCATGAACTATCTCGCTAGTCAGATCATCACTGTTGGGGGATCCATGACATGTGCATATATGTATCCTGCTTGTGAAATTATTGTTGGGGATATGCATCTGTTTATTGATTTACTACCGTTGAACATAGATCATTTCGACGTAATATTGGGGATGGATTGGTTACAAAAATATCATGCTACTATCGATTGTGTGACCAAGCAAGTTGTTTTCCGTCCACCGGGTTTGCCTGAGTTTGTGTTTAATGGGAGTCGAGTAGTACCTCCTCCATATCTGATTTCTTTTGTAAAAGCTGTTAAACTGATTAGGAAGGGGTGTAAAGGATATCTGTGTTCTGTACTGACTGTATCTGCTAATGATAATGTTAAAACTGATGTGAATTGCATTCCTATAGTTAGAGAATTCCCAGATGTATTTCCAAATGAGCTACCAGGGGATTTAATTGACAGGGAGATTGAATTCACCGTTGATGTAGTTCCGGGTACACAACCGATATCTAAAGCTCCTTATCGAATGGCTCCAACTGAACTGAAAGAATTGAAAGTGCAATTGCAGGAACTGTTAGACAAGAAGTTTATCAGGCCTAGTACTTCACCGTAGCGACTGCTTTTGTTTGTGAAGAAGAAAGATGGCTCACCGAGATCGTGCATTGATTATCGTGAATTGAACAAGGTAATCAGAAGAACAAATACCCATTACAGCGATTAATGATTTATTTGACCGATTCTGAGGTGCACAAGTGTTTTCCAAGATTGATCTCAGATCGGGGTATCACCAATTGAAAGTTAAACCAGAAGATGTTGATAAAACTGTTTTCAGAACGAGGTATGGCCACTTTGAATTTTTAGTTATGCCGTTCGGAGTCACGAATGCCCCTGCTGCATTTATGGACCTCATGAACAGAATTTTTAAACCATACCTTGTTGATTTCGTTATGGTATTCATTGATGACATATTGATTTATTCTAAGACTGTAGAAGAACATGAACATCACCTAAGACTTGCCCTGCAGACCTTAAGGGAACAGAAATTGTATGCTAAACTGTCTAAATGTGAATTTTGGCTTGATCATGTGATGTTTTTGGGGCATGTTATTAGCAAAGATGGAATCTCTGTTGATCCGCTAAAATTGAAGTCAGAGGAATCGCCTAGACCAACGAATGTAACCGAAGTTCAAAGCTTTTTGGGACTGGCTGGATATTACAGAAGGTTTGTTAAAGATTTTTCCAAAATTGCCTTACCACTGACTCGATTGACTCGAGAAGGGACATCGTTTGACCGATCGACGAGGGAATCAAGATTTCAAGAATTGAAAACCCGACTTGTGACCGATTCGACTCTACCTTGAATGCGGATGGTTATACTGTGTTTAGTGATGCTTCTCATAAGGGTTTGGGGTGTGTTTTAATGCAGAATGGGAGAGTTATTGCTTATGCTTCCCGACAGTTGAGACTGCATGAAAAGAACTACCCTACCCATGACTTAGAACTTGCTGCAGTAGTTTTTGCACTAAAAATTTGGCGTCACTATTTGTATGGAGCAACATGTGAAGTGTATACGGACTACAAGAGCCTGAAGTACCTTTTCACTCAGAAAGAACTGAATATGAGACAGCGGAGATGGCTTGAACTGATAAAAGATTATGATCTACAGATTCTGTACCATCCGGGGAAAGCCAACACCGTTGCCGATGCCTTGAGCCGGAAATCGATTGGGAACTTAGCTTGTTTGCTGACTGGACAGAAGGAGTTGCTTTATGACCTTGAGAAGTCTGAAATCGAAATTGTTTTGAAAGAACAAGGTGGAACCTTAGCTGCTATTTCTGCTCAACCAGCTTTGATTGAAGAAATTAAAGAAAAACAACAACTGGATGATTTCTTGAAAAAGGTTATTGAAGAAAGAGATTCTAAGCCGAGACCGGGGTTCAAATTTGACAACAATGTATTGAAATTTCAAGAAAGACTGTGTGTACCAAATGACACTGAATTGAAAAGGAGAGTTCTGCAGGAAGGCCACAGTTCGAAGTTTTCGATTCACCCAGGGAATACGAAAATGTACCAAGATCTGAAAGCAAATTTCGTGGCGAGAATGAAGAAGGAAATTGCTGACTTTGTGTCTAAGTGCCTTCATTGCCAACAAGTCAAAGCGGAACATCAGCCACCCGCAGGCTTACTGCAACCCTTACCCATACCAGAGTGGAAATGGAAGCATATCACGATGGATTTTATCGTTGGATTACCTCGCTCCAGGAAAGGTATGGACTCTATTTGGGTTATTGTTTATAGATTGACTAAATCTGCACACTTCCTACCTGTCAAGACAATTTATAATGCAGACAAATTGACTGTTATTTATATTGACGAGATTGTGAGATTGCATGGAGTGCCTGTGTCTATTGTTTCTGACAGGGATTCGAAGTTTACATCGAGGTTCTGGCGAGCCTCTGACCGCATTGGAGTCTTGAATTGAGGCTGAGTAGCGCCTATCATCCTCAGACAGATGGCCAGTCAGAAAGGACCATCCAAACTCTAGAGGATCTGTTGAGAATGTGTGTCCTTGATTTTCAGGGAAATTGGGAAAGTCATTTGCCGTTGGCTGAATTCGCCTACAACAACAGCTACCATTCGAGTATCGGTATGGCGCCTTTCGAGGCATTGTATGGCAGAAAGTGTAGATCTCCAATTTGTTGGGCAGAAGTTGGAGATGGGCCGTTGCTTGGGCCCGAAATTGTTTATGAAACGACTGAAAAGATAAAATTGATACAACAAAGACTGAAAACTGCACAGAGCAGACAGAAGAGTTATGCAGACGTCAGAAGACGAGACAGAGAGTATGAAGTGGATGATCACGTGTTTGTGAAAGTGACACCAATGAAAGGCCAGACTCGCTTTGGAGTCAAAGGCAAGTTAGCGCCGCGGTATGTCGGACCATATCAGATTATTGAGAAAATCAATCCAGTGGCGTATCAAGTTGCACTTCCTACTGAAATGAAGCATATGCACAACGTCTTCCACATTTCGATGTTGAGAGACTATCTTCGAGATCCGTTTCATGTGATTGAGCCTACTCGTATCGTGTTGAGTGATGACTACACTTACGAGGAACGGCCTATACAGATTGTGAACAGACGGATCAAGAAACTGAGGAACAAGGAGATTCCGCTAGTGAAAGTTGATTGGCAGAACCATGGTGGTGTGTATGCCACTTGGGAAAGGGAAGATGACATGGCTAGGCGATATCCTGATTTGTTCCCGCTGAACCCTGTTTTCTTCAAAGAGGTAACTCGAGTTTAGAGGACTAAACTCCTTATAAGGAGGAGATCAATAACCCTCGTCTTGACGACACGGTTAACTCATCGAATTATACATCGATTTAAACCGAATCGATAATGACTGATAATCGAATTAACTAAGGTACTGAATGGACTGATTGAAATTGAAACTGAAATTGAATAAGGTTATCTATTATTGCATATTGCATCTGTTTAATTATTTGATTATCTGTTTGAATTCATATGTTTAAACTACTAATTGAAGGCCTTATCGGCGGCCGAATTAGGAACCGTTCAGCGTTTTGGAATCAGGAGAATATTCGTGATTTAATGACATATTTATCTGAAAATTGGTTAGGAATGATTAAATTAGATTAAATAAGTTAATTGTCAAGTTTGACTTCATTACCAAATTGCCATGTGAGTGGCCCCTTTGTTTACTATTATTCTAGAGCCTTACCACACTTAACAAACATCTTGATCAGCCATTTCCCTTAGTCCCAACCGACCAATAAGAGAATTAGAGTGAGAAGGAGAGTATTGAGGGAGATTTGAGCTCATCTTGAAGAATTGCTTGGAGAATTGAAGTAGTTGCTAGAAAATTGTCAAATTAAGCCTCCACAACTTGTAATTGGAACTCTAGGTAAGGAATCATCTTCTTCTTGTTGTCTTTGAGCCTCATTTTTGCATGGTTCATGCCCACTTAGAGAGTTAGACCATGTTTTAGTGCATATATGTTGATTTGGACCTTAATTGTTGCATGCATGTTGAGGTTAGTGAGTTTGGAGTTGAATTCTTGGCTTATTGTCACATGCAAGCTCATGTTCATATGTTAGTCCATGTATTCATCATGTGTTTGAAGAAATGAGTCCATTTGGACAAGAATTGAAGCTTGATTTTGGTTTAAAGATCATGCATTGCATGTTTTGACATTTTTCTTGAAAATGGGTTTGAAAATGGTTTTAATTGACTCACCTTTGGGGCTTGAATTCATAAATTGGCCTTTGAAACTTGTTATACGTTGTTTTGGGATGTATTTTCCAGAATTTGAGCCCAAGAGGTCGAGAATTGAGTTGAGAATGCTTGGTTTGAGCTTGGAAGGCAAATCTGGAAATTCCAGATTTGGCTTCTTCGCTCGAGCGAAGGATTCCTCGCTCGAGCGACCAACGTTTCCTCTGAGCCACGCTCGAGCGAAGGATTGGTGGCTCGAGCGTAAAAATCGAGCATCCAGTACTTTTACTGTTTCATCAGACCGCTCGAGCGAAGGAAGGCTCGCTCGAGCGAACCCTTTGATTTTGGAAGCTCGCTCGAGCGAGCATCGCGCGTAAAAATTGAGCATCCAGTACTTTTACTGTTTCATCAGACCGCTCGAGCGAAGGATTGTTCGCTCGAGCGAAGCCTTTGTTTTTGCAACCTCGCTCGAGCGAAGGAAGTTTCGCTCGAGCGAGGCCCCTGTTTTCAGCAACTTTTGAAAAATGCCTTCCAACTGTATTTTTGCATCCTCATCCCATCCTAGGCATTCTTAGGCCTAGTTTAAGACATCTTAATGAGGATTTAGACATAGAACCACACCGAGGAATTTAGGGATTTAATTATCATCCTTTCCGACTGTGAACTTAGTGTGTGTTCTATTTGTTAACTGTTTAGGGTTGGCTCTCGGGGACGCGCTCTAGCTGCTATTAGCCCAATCTCTGTGAGTAACAATTGTGTAAAGATATGTTCAAAATGGTTATCTTTTGAATCTCGAATCGAACTGTTTAAATCGCTATTGTTCTTGAATGAATGTATGTCCTGTGATTCGATCAGACATTGTGGCATCCTTAGCAATTATCATATTCTTTATTCAGCTCGTCGGTTTCCTTGAGGAACCATATTTCTTGATTGATGGCCATCATTCTTTGTTGGGTCGTTAAGACCGGTCCTTTTGGACCTCTTGTTTATAGGCTAATGGATGTACCACATATGATTGATTGATGAAATCTTGAAATCTCAAATATCTTGTTTAATGAATCGATTTCATTCGTAAGGACATTCATTCATAACCTCTTTACTGTTGTATGTTATTCATCGGGCTTTAGCTCACTGTTTATATATATATGTAGGTTCTCAAAGAACTGCATCGAGCTAGGAGCGTGGGTCGGTCCCCAGTTTTGTCAAGCCAGCCTATGTTCCTCACCGCGTGGTTCCGAGTTGCTATGCTATGGCTTGGGGTGTTTTTGTGTCCCCCATCGGTCTCCTTGCTGTATTGTACTTTTGTATAGATCTGCATCGTGATTATCGAGGATTCAATCCCGTCTTGATCGATCAGATATGATTGTATAGAATGTACTGTGTTGAACCGTATGAATGCATAAAAATGTTTTTGACATACAGATTTTCACAACTCAATGGACACTAGTTATTTACTGTATTGGCTTCCGCCAGGCCCAGACTGCTTTGATCAGATATCGCTCACAGCGTGCCTTTGGTAATCTCGGATTACTGGCCAGTTACGGTGCTAAACCCATAGGGCCGGGTTTGGGTCGTGACAGTGACACTTTCTAAAATGCCTAAGTACTTTTTGCTTGACCTAATCTGGTTCCTCAAAGCTCACACCCTCCACTATGATTGAATCTAGCAAGTTCTTTCTCTGCCTTTTGCTTGCCATAATATGAAAGAACCTAGTATTTTTGTCACCATTTCGAGCCCACACCAATCTGGATTTTTGACGCCACAGCCTTTCCTTATTTCTGCTGAGTTTCCACACCTGGCTTCTAACCTCTCTTCTTTTTTTTATTTCCAAATCATCCAGGGGCCTAGACTCTGCCTTTAGATCACACTCATGTAGTTCCCCTTCTGTTAACTTTAGTTTATTGTCTATATTGCCAAATACCTCCTTGTTCCACTTACTTAGATGATTCCTTAAATTGTATAATTTTCTCATAAGTCTATACCCTGCCCACCCTGGCGTTTATGTGTCCTCCCAAATCTTTGCAAATTCAAACATGAAGTTAGGGTGCGATATCCAGGCATTTATAAACTTGAATAGTTTAGGTCCCCAATCCTTGCCATCTTCTTTCAACAAAATTGGACAGTGATATGAAATTGTTCTAGGTAAGCCCCATTGTTTAAAAGAAAACCTTTGTGAACAAGTGTTATGAATGTGTTTCAGATTGGTTTGTTATTGGGACTTAATCCCTACGTTATGTTTTTGTTTTTGTTTTTAAGCTTGACATGGACTTATGCATATCTATATATATATATATATATATATGAAGGGTTGTTTTGTTCATTTAAGTCTTCACAGCTCATTAGATGTTATAATTTATTATTTAAGGCTTCCGCCAACCCCTGGTATTGTATTATTGTTAAGCATGCCTTTGGTAATCTCGGATTACTGGCCGGTCACCTCTCTATTGGGTCGTGACAAATATGATGCTAATATTTTAAGAAAACACTAACTTTATTGTTATATTAATTTGTTAATTTATATATTAAACTTTAAAAAAAAAATGATTCATCTACACAATTTCTCTCTCTCTCCCTCCCCCCCCCCCCCTACAATTCCCCTAATAATGTGGTAAGAAAGAACGTAATGATGTGGTAAGAAAGAACCTATACAAGGAGAGTTTTAAAGGAATATTAAATATTGGACAACTTTTCAAATTTTGTTTGCCATATCATTCGGGGGAGATATTTTTCTTTTTCTTTTTCTTTTTGGAGGGGAGTAAAAAAATAACATATTAAATTTAAACAAGTCAATGAATAAACAACGAGGCAAAAAATTGGAACGCTACTCCTATGGTAATACTGTTGGAATGTATTTTTCATACTTATCGGGTGAAATTTTAACAATAATATAATGGATACCACACGATAAAGCCTCTGCATTTTAGGGATCATTGTCAATAATCGATTTTTTGTCTTGTTTGGTACGATTTATTAAATTTTATTATTTTTTGTTTTGTTTTATTTTTTCTTAAGGAAATAAGTATTTGGTGTAAAAATAACACAAACAGAGTGATTATTTGAAAACTAGAAAAATAATAATAATACTTTTAACTTGAATTTTCTTATTATTAATTTTAAGTTGGAAAACTACATCAAATAATACCGTTCAGTGTGTTTAGTTTGAATTTTTTGAATTAAGTTTTTAAAAAATTAAATTTTTTATTTTTCGTATTTTTTTATTTTTAGTAAATATTTTTAAATTTTAAGTATTTTTTTTATTTTTCTAGATGCATCTTACTTAAATGTGTCTAAAAAAATAAAATATTTATGAACAAATATTTTTAAAAATTAATAAATACATAAAAATACAAAAAATGTAATAATTTTTCATATATATATATATATATATTTATATTTTTGATATTTAGTGAATTTTTTAAAGATTTTTTTTGTAAAAATTATACTTTTTAAGTGTATTTATGTTAGGTGTGTCTAAAAATTTTTAAGAAATTACTTAAAATATTAAAAAAATTCAATAAAAATAAAAAAGTATGAAAAACAAAATATAAAATTTTTTTAAATTTTTTTTTAGAAAACTCAAACCGAACAAAGTGATTGCTTTGATGGCTAAGCAACTCCTCATTCTTAAACAGTTTAGATTCATTGAACAAGAAACAGTAGGCCACCACGACTAAAATCTTATAGGCCATTGGTTTTAGCAATTAGGTGAGAAAAGAAAGTGATTTGGAAGGAAAAGAAAGGAAATGAATTTTTCATGTCCCTAATTCACGTTTGGTTGTTGAAATCGGGATAAACAAAATTTATATTATTATTATTATTATTATTTTACCAAAGTTTGCCAAAAATCATGAGATTTGATGAAGAAAGAAACGAATTGCCACATTTTCATAATAATAGAATTATCCATCAATGAGTTTTCTTAGGTGTGCAACCTACAAAAGGTGTAAGTGGGTTGCACACCATGTGTCACTCACACAAAAGGTGTAAGTGTAAGTGGAAGGTATAAATGAAATGTATAAGTTGCACACCATGTGTCACTTACACAAAAGGTGTATGTGCAAGGTAAAAAAGGTGTAAGTGTAAGGTGTAAGTGAACACAAAAAGGTGTAAAGTGTAAGTTGCACACTATAGCATTACCCATCAATCAAAATATAGAGGAAGAAAAATGAAATACCACTTATTGTAAAAAGATGAAGCTGAGAAATAACTCACTGTGAAAAGATGGGGATGAGCTCCCCTTCATATCTTCACTTTGGATGGAGGGTGACTGTTCTGTGTCATTCACAGTAGTCATCGATGTGCATATTATAGAGTTCATTTCAGATTTTAGTTTGATGATCCAAATCGTTCACCTTTTAGGGTACATCGAATCGAATATTTTTATAAAAAATCAAGTCGATCGGATATTGATAACCTTCTAATCTAATCACATTTGTATGTAGTTTTATACTCAAAATCACACCTACCATTTTTTCTTTTGTAGATACAATTTGATCTAATCATAGGGTTATCAATGTCCGATCAACTTAAGTTTTTGCAAATATATTGTACTCGACGTACTCTAAAAAATAAACGGTTTGGATCATCTAAATAAGATTTAAAGTGAGCTCATTGCTTGCACAACAATGGTTGTTAATGCACAACAATCACTCCAAATCCCTTCATCTCTCCATATTCATCCATACCCCCTTGTGAGCCCCAATTCAAACCCAAAATTATAATTTGAACAATCTATTTCGTAGGGCTTACAATTAATGTCATCCATTCAAAAAATTAATTTCATTGAACATACGTAAACATAAAAATAAATTACATTTTGTTTTATAAAATGAACAACAGATATTATTGTAAACTTAAACAACCATTTTATATTTGCCCGATAAAGTTAATTTTTTGTATGTGTGCTCCCGAGTTAAAACTTACAAGAGGAGTATACAGAGAAATAAAGTATAGAATGGAACTTATCCTTAAAAAGAGATGATGGTGAGAAATCACCATTTTCTTTGATACCTTTGATACTTATCCAAATAGAATAAGTCTAGGGACCAGATTTAGGGTTCAGATTTTGAACCAAAATAAGTTATGTGGTAGAGATTAAAATTGTGTATTGTGAAATTAATGTATAAAATGAATCTGAACCACAGGTTAATATTTTTAGATAAATTATGACATATTATTATGATTTTTTAGTATTACAAATCCAAATAAGATGACCAAAAAGACATTATCATTTCCTTTCTTTCTTTCTTTTTCTTTTTCTTTGCTTATCTTAATGAAAAACCATATCCTTTTCTTTTCTTAACTAATTACGAAATAGATTGTTAGTTTTGTTTAGTCAGGGATTAAAATGACAATTTATATGCTAAAGGTCTTACCTCATTTGGTAAATGCATAAAAAGAAAAAAAAAAAAAACTGATTTTCATCATTTAAAAAAATTATTCGAAAAGTAAAAAAAGTTTAAAATGTGTCACCAGTCTAACGTATTTTTTAAGATAAATTACAAATATATCTCTTGAGATTTGTTAAATATACTAATTTTCCCCTATAGTTCTAGAAATTACATTCCACTCCCTGAAGTTTATAATTTCATAACAAATGACCCATTTTATTAATAAATCATCAAGTTAATTAACAGTTTTTAATAATGTCAAAAATATATTTCAATTACTAATTCAAATAATTTTATTATTGTATAGAAGAATAATTAAAAATTTTATTTTTTTAATTAATTCTATTAAATAAAAAATTCTAAAAATGAGGTATTTATAATTTTCTAAATTATATAGAGTAATTTGTATTTTAAGCAATATCACAGAGTTAATTTACCCTATTTTTTTTTTAACTAATAAGCTATCTTTTTAAGCAGAGTTTTAAATGGTTAGCAAGAGGTTGTCGTTGATATCCTTGAGGAATAGATTCAATGGACAGGAAATATCGCGGTCATGATGCGTAAGAACTACAGATTCCATTAAACATATCTCTTTTCGAAAAGCTATGAGCCATGAAACTTATCTTGAATTGTATAGTGTGAATTTAAAAAGTCCATTCTTATGGGATTATATGTTATTTAGTTTAATATATTTAATCTTCTTTTTATATGATAAAGACACTTGTTGAAAAATAGTAGGTGATGGAAACGCTATTGGCATTGAAAAAGTTACAGGTGATGGAAAAGTCATCAACACTAAAAAAGTTGTCGGAAAGTCATTGGAAACCAACAGCTAGTAGTAGTGAAGTGGATAAATAGATAAATGACGTGTGTACAAATAGATTATATTTGAATAAATAGTTAAACAAGTAAGTGACACGTGTCTAGATAAATAACAATTGAAGCGATAGGTATTCTTTTAGATAAATAATGTTCTTTGGGCCAAAAATATAATTAAGCTTGGGCCAACCCAACAATTTCATAAATGAGCCTTTGTCCTAAGTATTCAATTTAAAAGTAATGAAATGTAAACTTTATCTAAAAAGATTAAAAACTATAAATTTATTATTCTAAATATGTAGTATTGTTATTTGTCTTTACCCATCAAAGAAAGTAAAATTTTGCATCTATCTTACTTTTGTTGGCTCTACAACTCAAATGGCAATGTTAAGAATTGTGGGCAGTGGCATTTCGCCGAGTTGGAGGCATAAAGGAGATGGCCCTTTTGTGCCTTCCTCTAAAGACCAGTGGCGTATTATTTTTGGCTTATATATTTATTAAAAATTAAATTATTTACATATATTTAATTTTGGATAAATTAAGTTTTTTACTTTTGAATTTTTGTTCAAATTTAACTTTGGTCTATCATTTTCTAATTACAAAAAGTTATCAAAATGTAAAATGTGTTTTATTGTGGTCCTCCATCATCCACCATTTGAAATTTGAGTAAAAATTAAAACATCAGAGGCCAATGGCCTCGTTTGGGAACAGGCTATTTTAATAGCTTTTTGACTTTTTACGAAAAGATGTGCAGAAAAGTAGAGAGGTGATGTGACTAGTTTTTGTTGACTTTTTGACTTTTTGGCTAAAATAATCAGTTCCCAAACGAGGTGAAAATCAGAAGGTGAAAAGTATAATTTGTCATATATTTTTTTTTTATTTAATATCCATAAAATGTGTTAACGTGATCCTCACATAAGTGTTTTTCGTCTAATTTTATTGTAAGTGACAAAAAGACTACATTAAAACATAAATTAAACTCAAAGAACTTAATTGTTGCAATTAGGGATTCAATTAAATTTTGAATGAAAATTTGAGGGTAAAAAGTGTAGTTTACCATTTATTTTTTACGAGTAATTAAATAAAAAAATTGGTTCTTTTCACTAATATCTATTATTTTATTTCATTTTTTTGGGTACATTGGAAAACATCACCATGTTTAGTTCTAAAAAATTGAATCAATTTTTCAGAAAATTGAGGATGTGTTTGGTTTAGTTTTGAAAATAAATATTGAAAGATAATTTTGTGAAAAGAGTTTTGAAAATTCAAAACTTGTTTGATTATAAATTTTCAAAACTAGTTTTTGAGTTGTATATTTTGAAAAGAGTGCTGCTAAATATCCTTACAATTTTACTTTGGACCCCTTACTTCTTTGAACCCTTACCCGCCTAATTGAATCCCTCCCATCTTCTCTTTGAACCACCCTTGTTCTTTAGACCCCCAACTTTTCTTCTTCTTCTCTCAACCCTCCTACCGCCAACAACCCTTTATCGATGACGACCTTGCTTTCGACAACCTCCACCCTCACCGGTAGAGCTATGTAAAAACACTACTTAATCTGCTAAAATTGCGCCGATCTGTATCAATCCACACCGACATATCCGCTAACTGCAGATTAAACTTTAAAATTTATAATTCGCCTTCGAAACCGCTCTGTTCCTCTATAATTAATACATAAATATTTTTTAACCTCTAATGAAATATCAAAGTAAAAATGAGTGTAAGAAATTTAAGATGTAAAATTTATCATAAATTAGTAGTTATATATAAAACATAATATGTAAAATTAGTTTGCGTTATTTGTATAAAAAAATATAATGTAAATTAATGTTATATATTATGGAAATACTTGATAATTAATTAGAATATTCTTTAATCTACCAATCTGTACAAAACTGCCAAAACTGCGATTTATCAATCCGCCAATCCACCAAACCGCCATTCGGTTTATAATTTTACTATCAAACCGTTCAAACCGCACCGCGCACATCCCTACTCACCGGCGTCCCCACTACCCCTGCTCACCATAGCTTCATCCTCCATGTTCTAGTGAGTATCCCCAGCTTGTTTCCGCCACCGCCCGCCCTTCTTTAACCTCCTTTTGTCCATCCTCTATTGTACCATCACCTCTCAACCCATCCCCAACCATCACCACCACTAAAGATGACAATGGGTAGGGTATGGGTTGAGAGCCCCTACCTCATCCCCACTTCCACCCTTACCCCCATTGCTGCAGCTTGCTCCAACCCTCATGCTCTCTCCCTGTCCCCACCTAAACTAGCAAATATAACCTCCACCCCCGACCACATCCGATCTGTAACACAATTAGAAATTTAACAATAATATTAAATTTTAATAATTAAAACTAGAAAATGTTATTTATAATTTAAAATATATATTATATATTGTACATATATTAAAATTATATGATATATAACATAATAAAACTCAATAGATATTATATATATTTTATAAAAATTCAACAATATGTTATACACATATTGCATATATATGTAATATTATTATTTATTTATTAATATATTTGTGGGTCAGGTAGGGCTCAGGTAAAAAAAAATACTCTCCTCTGCCCGCAACTTGAACCCAATCGGATTTTTCACAAGTTTTTCCAAATCCAACCCTACCCTATTCAACCACCCCCAAACCTATCATATTTAGTTGAGGACCCGGCGCGGTAGGGGTGCTCAACAAATATACCGATTTGCCCAAACCAACAGAATTGAACCGATCCGCTACATTTTGGACGGATGCGTGATGATAAACGGATGGACATGGATTGATTTTTTTCAATCCACCTAGTTTTGGACAGATAGCGGATTTGAAGTTCTCAAGCTACAACCGAACCGCAAGCACCCCAACCAAATTCTATTTTTGAAATACTCACCTACTATTGTATTACTTTTTATTTATTTATTTTTCTTTTTTAACCAATACACAAATATATATATATACACACACCTGGGTATGTATGTATATACTCTACTTTTTGGAATTTGGACAGCTTCTCTCAAACAACTACCCAATAATCTCTTTTGGGTTTTCACAGTCATTGTTAATATAGAGGTTTGTTGGATTATTATCCATATTTGTAGTCATTTTTTAATAAGACAGATTGGATTGTTATCCAAAAGAGAAAAAAAAAAATTTATGTCGACAAGTTATATTATGTTAAAAATTTGAAAAATGTAAACCGCTAAACGAATTCGTATCCATCTATCAATCTGTCAATCTGTTCAATCCGCATCTACTAATCTAGCAGACGATTGCAGATTAATTTTCTCCAATCCGCCTAGTTTTGGACGGATGGCAGATTGGAGGTTCCCAAACTGCAACCAAATCGCAAGCAACCTTACCTGGCGAATCAAGACATTTTGCCATCCCTAACCACCACTTCTACATTATCGCCTACTCGTTCTCCTTCTTTCTTGTCACGACCCAAACCCGCCCCTATGGGTTTAGCACCGTAACCGGCTAGTAATCCGAGGTTCTCAAGGCCCGCTAACAAAGAAACAAGAATACTGAGTAGTGGCGGAAGCCAAAACAATAATACAAGGATGTCCAATGAGTTGTGACAGTCTGTATGCAAAAAAGACTTTTCAAACATATTCACATTCGAAACAAAACAGTATGTACATACATCATATACATATATTCGGTTAGGGACCGAATCCCTACCATAATAGTACAGTATAGATACAGTCTATATAGTAATACGAAAACAAATACAAAAAGGAGGAAATCTAAAACACCCCAAAAGCCCTAGCTTGAAGGACTTGGAACCTCGTAGTGAGGTACAGTGGTTGGCTTTGACAAAATAGAAGCTTAGCCTGACGCTTCTAGCAACGGTCCGATGCCTGAACACCTACATATATATATAAGTAGTGAGCTAAAACCCAATGAATAACGTATGTGTAAAGAGATTAAGAATGAATGTCCTTTTAGTATTGAAAACAGTTATTTATCAGTATAACAGTTATTCGATTATAGCAGTCATAAGTGGTACATCCAATAGCAAACAGTACAGTAGGTCTTAACAGACCGAACAATCAGTTGATGGCAATCATATCAGTAAACAGTAGTGGTTCCAAACATGGGAACCGACAGAGATCTCTCTGTGATAGTAATAAAGTGATGTGATGAAATTGCTATAGATGCCATGAATACAGTTCACAAATAGGACAAACATTCATTCAGTAAACAGTGTCATTTCAAAAAGCAGTACAGTTGTTCATTCGAAAAATATTCATGATTGAACATATCTTTACAACATTGTTACTCACAGAGCACTAGGCTATAAGCAGCTATAGCGTCCTCGGATGCCAACCCTACATAGTTACAGAACGAACACACACTAAGCTACACAGTTAGGAAAATAATAACTTAATCCTTAATTTGCCTCGGTGTGGTTCAACATCAATATCCTAATTAAGATGCCTTAAACATGCCCTAGGAATGCCTTAAACATGCCCTAGGATGGAAAGAGGATGCAAAGATGCACTTTTAAACACTTTACAAAATTTTCAAAAAACAGAGGTCACGCTCGAGCGTGGCTTTCTACGCTCAAACGGACATACAGACAAATGATCTCTGCTCGAGCGTCACTTTTCTCGCTCAAGCGGACTGTAAAACATGGCAAAAGTATTGGATGCATGAAATTCATGCTCGATGGGCACTCGATACCCGCTCAAGCGTGAGACACAAGTCCTCGCTCGAGTGTGAATTCCCCCCGCTCGAGCGGACTGTAAACATACGCAAAGTACTAGATACACGCATTTCCCGCTCGAGCGTCACTTTCCCCGCTCGAGCGGACTGCATGAACACAGGTTGTACGCTCAAGCGTGAAGTTTCCCGCTCGAGCATAAGTCCAAATTCTGGAAATTCCAGATTGAACCATCAAGCTCAAAAACAACTTTTAAGGCATCAAATTCGATCCTCTTAGGCTAATTTTCTAGAAAATTCTTGTAAACTCATAGTATAACATGTTTTGAAAATCAATTTGCAAAATCAAAGCCCAAAGGTGGTTCAATTAAACACAGTTTCAAACAAAACTTCAAGAACACAAAGTGTATAAAACATGCATGTGTTCAACCAAATTCAAAGCTTCAAATACATGACCAAATAAGTCAATTCTTTCAAAAACATGATGAATTCATGAACTATAATCAAGATATGAGCATGCATGTAACAATTTCCATGAAAATAACCTTAAAACTCACAAATGTGTACATGCATGCATGGATTAAGCTTCAATTCAACATTTTTAGACCAAAACTTGACTTAGATCACTAAACTCCCATGAACCATGCAATATATGACTCAAATTCATAATGGAGAAGATGAATTCTCTACCTTAGGTCCTCAATTTCAAGTTTAGGAGCTCAATTATGCGATCTCTCTTCAAAATCTTCAAGTCTCCAAGCTAAATTTGTTGAAATTAAGTTTTTTCTCACTCCCTCTTTCTAGTCGGTTATGGCTCAAGAATGGCTGAAGAAATGTTATAATGCTAGCATAAAGAGATCAAAATAAAGGGCTCATGAACTAGTCCACTAAGTGGCATTTTGGTAGTTAAGTCCAACTCATGCAATACAACATTATTTAATCTAATTTAATCATACCAAATCAAATTTCAATTAAATTTATCATAAAATCACATAAATTCTAATTAGCATGAAACACTAATCAATTTCTGGTTCAGCCGCCGATAAGGCCTTCAATTCGCAGTTTGAAACATAAAACATAAACAGATCATTCAATAGTCAACAGATAGAAATGCACTTAAGCTATACACTCAATCAATCAGTTCAGGATTTCAGTCAATCAGTCAGTTAACATGCTTAATCATAGATTAGCACTAATCAGAGGTGAGGGTTGTTACATTTCTCTCTCTCGCTCGTTCTCTTTCTCTCTCGCCATTTGAAATCAATATCACATTATGATCAAAGAAAGCAAAGGCAGTGACAGCGCGGTAGCTAGGGTTTGCAATTGCAAAGAGCAGTGGCAGCTAAGGTTTCATGAAGAAAGCTGCAGAATGGCTATGGAAAGAGGGTGGCAGAGTTATGAATCACAGGTGGGGAGCGATAGAGTTGCAAATCACAAGTGAAAGGCGGTATTGGGGTAATAGGAAAGGTGGGCTACGACGGTCAGAGGTGATGGCAATGGCTAGTAGGATTAAGGTTAAAAAGTTAGAAATAAAGGTAAAAGTGGAATAAAAAGTTAAAGATAAAGGTAAAAATGTAACTTCATATTTGGACAAATTGAAATTAAAAAAAAAAGAAAAGAAAAAGATGGGCAGTTCTAAGAAAAATAGTATGGGTAAAAGCACAACAACTCTTTGAAAATAGTGTTTAGAAATTTAAAAATTCAAAACTTGTTTGGTTATAAATTTTCAAAACTTGTTTTTGAGTTTTTTGGGTTTTCTATTTTTTTTTGTCCTGTAGTCAAAATTTTTTTTGCATTGTAGTCAAAAAAAAATTTGCAATATTATTGTTAATTTTGTTTACTTATTTCATATACCTAATCTAAATATACTTTTTAGATACATCTAATCTAATCTATAGGGTAAAGTTTCACTCTGTATTTTTTATTTTTTATGAACATTTTAAAAATGTTTAACACTTCTTTTTAAGTTTTATATCCACTCAATCTACACACATTTAAAATGTTTCACATTTATGGAAAAAAATTATAAAATTACTAAATAATGAGACATATAAAAAAGAAAAAAAAAATTGACTGAGTTTAAAAGTTAATACAATTTTAATATTTTATGTATTTATTAAATTTATTTTTGATTTCTTCACATTTTGCTTACTGTTTACGTTTATTTAAATCATATACATCAAAAACACAATATATATATATATATATATATATTTGGCCAATATTTGAAAACCAAACAATTTTGTGAAAATTTGAAACCAAACAAGTTTTGCGTTTTTGATTTGGATTCAAATTGAGGCTTTCAAATGCATTTTATGAAAACCCAAAACCAAACAGGTTTTAGATTTTGAATTTTGAAAAATTAATTTTAAAACTCAATCAAACACACCTTTAGTTTTTTTGTTTTCTGTGTTTTTTTTTTTAGTAAATCTTTTTAATATTTTATGCAAATGTTTTTTATTTTTAAGATACACCCAATCTAAATGCGCTTAAAGGCACAATGTAAAAAAAACTTTAAAAATCCACCAAATACAAAAAATATAAAAAAATGTAATAAATTTTTCCTTTTTTTTTTTTTTTTTTGGTATTCAATGAATTTTTTAAGGATTTGTGTACAATTTTTTTTACTTTTTAAGTATATTAAGATTAAGTAGATCTAAAAATTATTATAATAAAAAAATTGATCAAAATAGTTCAAAAAATCTTTAAAAACACTAATTGAAGACATAAAAAATTATTTTTGAACACTCAAAATTAAACAGGATATATTTTCATAATTTAATCAATATATATATATTTTATTTGTCTCTTTATTTTTATTTTTTTTCTCCACGAATCCAAACACAAACTCGAACATAAACGTCTAAGTATCTCTAATTTCCTCCATTAAGAAACTAACCCAATTGAGTACTCAACAACACTCAAGATAGTAAGTGATTGGGTATTAAGGCTTTCAAAAACAATTATCGCAAGAAAAATTTCAATTTTAACAAATAAAACTTTCTCTAACATTTCAATTTTAAATAGTATTGAATTTTTGAAATCTTTAACACTTACAATTGAACTAAAAAAAAGAATCAGGAATTTATTTTCGGCTTTATCACATAATTCTTGTGCTTTATATTCAAGAGTAGTCTTTGCCTACCATCTTTTTGTCTGGGGAGTGTTTGGCTTGCCCTATTTTGATTTGCTTTGCCTTGTGTATGCTTTTTTTTTTTTACTTTTTTCTTTGGCTGTTGACTTTGCATTTGACTGGCTTGTGTATGCTTATGATACTTTTTGTCTTGGCCTTTTGGACATGTTTGTTTGACTGACTTATTGAGGGGATTGGATTGTTAGTGAGGCCACCCCATTTATGGTTTGTTTGGTAAGCCTTATATTCTACTGGGCTATTAATCCAATGAGACTGTTAATGATGTACGATAGTGGGCTTAGCTTTTCCAGAGAAAACATGAGATTGGAAAAATAGTAAGGAAATTGGAAAATAAGTGTATATATATATTACCCAAGTACGACCTATTATTTGTAAAAAAAAAATATTTTTGTTTTAGAATTTTTTTTTAATATAGAAATATATATATTTTTTATATTATATAAAATTAATTTAACAATCTTATCACTAACCATCTCCCATTACTATAAAAACAAACATACTTTTACTTAATTCCCTCACTAACAATTTCTATATTAACAATCTCTTCACTAATCATCCCCTCACTAACAATCTCATTCAACTTAATCCGCTAAACAAACGTGACCTTTATGTTTTGTTGATGTAATTTGTTTATACATCTTTTTATATTTTTACATCAATGAATCTTTATTTTGTCGATAATAATAATAATAAACCAACTCAAAAACAAGGCTCTTAAGTGTTATGCACACATTACTTTACACTCCGTTTGCTTTGGTAAAAAAATATTTTATAAAAAATATTTTTCACAAAAACGTTTTCTTATGTTTGGTTGCATTTGCCCAAACAAACGGAGTATTAGTAATTCAAGTGGTTAAGAAACTGACATGGATAGACCCATAAGAACCACAGCCCATAATGGACAAACCCAAGCCCACCATTTATATCCCATTGCATAACCCGGGTAGCAAAATCCAAGACAGCTGGAGGCCAACTGAGCATAAAAGGCCAATGATACTCGGACACATGGCAGGTGCAGAACAGGCCACGTCAGCAGACAAAGATCTGCAAAATTATTGCCACAACACATCACCATTAATGCAGCCCATCACAGCATTTATTGCGACAACACCTTTCAGCCGGAATGACACCCCCTCACCCTGAACAAGGTAAACCACGGCACAAGCTTTCGGCGGGAAGGTCAGAACGGCAGAGACAGTGAAATGATTACCAAAGGATATAAGTAAAGTTGGAAGACAAGAAGAAGGTTAAGTTTTCCTATCTCTCTCTCTCTCTCTCTCTACATTGTCTACTTTCTCTTCTAATTCGCACACCGGAGGGTTCGCCGGGGGACTACCCCGTTCCCCGTTGGACTTGTTTGCAGGTTATCTAGTGGGCTTGAGGAGCTTGGATCGGTCTAGTCCATTCACCAGAACGAACTGTATCATCAGAAACAAACAACAAATGAAATTTATTGATGTTTCTATTCACTAACTTTTCAAAAAAAAAAAAAAAATTGAAAGCAGAAAATAAAAAATAAATACACAACAAAACAGTCTAATTTTCTAATTTTTCTAACTACGCGCAACCCCTCGACCCTTGACATATTGCAAAACTCATAATATCACAAAACTTTCTCCACTAAAAATAATAAATAAATTTAACAACTTTCACTTCAATTGTTTTTTTTCTTCTTACATTCCATAAGGTGAAGTTTCCAGCACCGATCCTTTAAAAGAAGGGCTTATTAATTTTTCCAAAATCACAATGCTAAAAAACCAACTTGGCTACACAAGTTTTGACCACACACAAGTTGCTACTTTGAAGCTGATAAAATAAAATATATATTATTCAAAAAATAATTTACAAGTGTTCAAAACTAAAAGCGTATACTTTGTATTCATTAATGGCATAGTGTTTCTTTGCACATCATCTGCATACAACCTCAAAACAAGACTAACTTTCCTATACATAAATCTCAAGGGTAACTGACAACCCAGGGGATCTTAATTTCAAGAAAGTACATAAAACTACTAATTCAGGTTTTGAAGTATGAGAAGTCGGCGATTAAAATGCCTACGAGAATACTATAATTTACAAACTCTATAGCTTTTTGGTTTGTGTAGAACACCTACAACTGGATCAGCAAGTCACTGGTCTAAGCAGATGATTTCGCCGGACCGTCCTTTGGTTTCCAGATAATATGCTCAAGTTTAGCGCAGAAGTTCTTGTAGAACTGCAGAGAAAGAACACAAGTGTGTATCAATATATATATATTTAGTGGCATTAGGGTATCCGGATCAAAGTCCAATTAATCCCCCAAGTGTGCACAGGCCCTCGATAAGGAATATCCCGCTACGAGTGTATCAATATTTGATTAGCACAACAGCAGTCATGCGTGTCTGATGGAAGTATGAGACCAGAAAGGAAAGAAACAATGCCTTCTTTATGACTTACTATAGCAGACACATCATTTTTTCCCATCAAAATTTACAAGGAGAGCCCATTAGCTTGCACAAATAACTCTATTAGTGAAGACATCCATGCATAATATTAATTCTGATTTTCACAGTGAAGCACATCTGGTTGAGGAATAACATGTCCATGAAGCAAATGTCACTAAAACAAGATGTAGAACTTTTCCTTTAGTTTTGATGGGAAAGGTTAGAATAATAGATATAGCCCTAATGGGAAACAAGTAGGCTGAGAAATATTAGTTTGTTCAAAGACCACCAACTGGGTGGTAGGCTAGGCAGCTAACAAATACAGTAACATTTCCATGAAGCAAATGTCAGTCAAACAAGATGTAAAACTTTTCCTTCTAGTTTTGGTGGGAAATGTTAGAATAATAGCTATGGCACTAATAAGAGACACTTTCTTTAAATAGTAGGGTAAGAAAATATTATTTTGAGCAAAAACCACCAATGACTACATTGTTAAAGGACTGATGCACTCGATATCAAGAATCAGCATAATGGTTGCGACCTTGTCAAGAGAGACATCATGGCCTACAGTTTGACAAAGCTATAGTTCTGAAAGTGCCATCATAACAAAAGAGCAGCCTTGCAAGGAAATGCCAAATCATTAAAATATGATTTTGTTAAGTTAAAATTTTCTAATTGAACTTTTATGGTTTGATATAAGTAGATGTATGCATTGGTAGCAGTATGGGTTTTTATTCAACAAAAGATAATCAAGGCAGATGCAAATCAACAAGCTAGCACAAACTAACCTTGTGATATTCATTAGTATCCCCAGTAGCCTTGCGAACATCCACCATGAAAAGGAATGGGGCCACTTCAAAAACCTAAGGACAAGTTACAAAAATCTTTCAGACATAATGTGGAGCCATGGCCTGTCTATCAACAATAACAGAAGCACTAATCAAGAAATTAAACTAAAATAATTACCTCCAAGACAACAGCAAATTGTCCCATCTTATTCACAGACATTCCTTCAAGTCTTGTCTGCAGAAACCAATCACTGGAAGGAATTAGAACAGAGACTAGAAACAAAGTCATACAATGCTTAGCACTTGGGATCGAGAAACATGTGACATATATATTTTTTGATTATTTATTTATTTTTATTTTTTTTGATTCACTTGAAACCTACTATAACACAATTGACCAATAGTCCCTAAGAAGACATCATTTTTTTTTTTCCCTTTTTTTTTTTTAACCAAAGAACAGATATCATCTGAGTTAACTGTACATCTGGAAGGGTGTCTTTCATATAACATGAGCAAATAATGGAATTAGAAGGGAAGGATAAGAAGCAGAAGAATTGAAGTGCAAGACCACAACAAACAGACCTAAATAATAATTATAATAATTAAAAAATTAAAAAAAAAAAAGAAGAAAAAAAAAAAGAGAGACCATGTGACACATAAGAACTTCACAAAATAGGATCATTTTCTAAATATGGTACACAAAGACTCCATAAAAAATAGTCAAATACCAACACATAATCCTGTAGGCCAAAAAGAGGGAAAAACAACCTTGCTTCCCAATATAAACCATTCAGCAAACTCATCACCTCTAAATACCAGTTAGCCTCACACTATGAAAATGTTAAAAGCTTTCATCACCAAATAAATATCATCAACTCCAGGTTTTCTATATTTTTTAATTAGTTCTACAATATGGTCTACTCAAGGCTAATATTTTTATAATCTCTCAGAACATATGACAAGGCAACTCAAACCAACTATTTAAAGTAAAGTCAAACTGCAACCAAGAGGACTCAACATGGGTCTTCAATCAAAAGATAACATGACGGAACAAGTGAACAGTAATGAACAGCCTCATGCCCAAAAACATAACAAAAAGACAAAAACAAGGGCAGCTTTATCGAAAAAGGGCTATTATTTCTAAACAAAAACTCTACAATTACATAGCAAAAATAGTTGCAACAGATGATCACATATCATCATTCAAATAAAGAATTTTAAGGGAAAGCATCTGAGTTAGGTTAACTATAAAATATATTAGAAACTATACCTTGTAATTACGCGTATGGACCTTTAGACCCATTGATTCTGCAACAGCTTCAACTGCTGAAATTATAGCTTTAGCTGGTTGGCGGGAAATGAAACGAGTTTGTCTCTTTACATAACCCTACTAGAGATAATATAGTCAGTTGCCATCAGTTATTTAATATACATGCGTTTAACGAACAAGTTCACTTCACGCGAAAAGCACAGGGAATAAACACTCCACTAGTAAAATGCTATGAACTGAGATTCATACTTGTGATATAAAGTAAACATGTTTTATTTGCATGAAATATGTCTAGCATTCTAGTAGAAAATGCTCGGTGCTTAGATATATTAATTGCACTAGGAGAAGCCATAGCTGTGAATTCCAGTACGTAGAAAATGGAGAATGGAAAACTTCAATTAACTATTTCTCTGGCAGCAAATTGAAAGTAATTGTACCTGACGCCTGTCAAACAAGGCTGAAAGATTCAACCCTTGAGAGAGGGTAATCATCTCAAATGCATTCATTATTAAAGGGCCACTGTCATTATTTTCAGATTGTTCAGTTACATGCTGTTCCTGTAAATACCAGAAACTACCAAATGTTAACCCTAAAGACATTGAAGGGCATGGATAGGCAAGAGAAAAATATTGAAAGAGCAATATTTTATCATGGTATTTGTTGTTAAGAAACCTCGAAAACCTAGCATTGTGACACTTCTAGCATGCAAAGTTAAAAAATTACAACCAAAAAAAAAATAAAAAAAGGAAAAAGAAAACGCCCAACCTCAATGTCATCAAAAACTGTATGTACATTGTCCAAATTCACTTCTTCATCTCCTCCATGTTCGACAGCCACATAATGCTTTCGGAACCATAGGTCATTCTTAATCCCTTCAATCCTAATACGCTGCATTAAGACAGAGTGCAATTAAAAAAATTATTGCAGAAAAATATCAAAGGGATCTAAAAGTATGGTTATGCCAAAAGTTTAGCACCTTATGTAGTAAAAATACAACCAAAAGTTATTATTTCCATTCCCACAAAAAAACATGTGATTGACAGCCATGCACAAATTAAATGTTGGACCAACTAAAAAGATGCATCAAGACAGGAATGGGAAGAGACATCAACATCTCCTTGGACTTAGCAAGCACCTTAAAACCTTCTTTAATGAGATTCATTATATAGACCACTCATAGTCATAACATGTACTGCTCAGTGTAGAGATTGCATCACTCGCCAGGTGTTACATGATATCAGATTAAGTTTTTTTTCTTTTTTTTGGGGGGGGCCTTATATAGATTACATGAAAGGGAGTTTGAAAAAACTTGCTATGGAAAATGAATTATTACAAAGTCCTTATAGATGGAAGATGTGATTAAGATTAGGTGTAAGAGTTAACTTCATAGGTTATCTACATTGGATAGCTTGATATACATTATTTGGCCTAGGTTGGGAGAGATCATGGGTTCAAGTTTCTCGTTCTGCATTTGTTTCTCATTTGCATGCTGCTTATCTATGATTGTCTACATCTCTAGATGCAAGACAGAATTGTACTAGAGGGAGGGTGTTGGATAGCTTTATATACACTGTTAGACCCATTTCCTAATAACTACAGTTAAAAAATATGTAGTGGGACTGAACTTTAATAGTTCAAATAGGATTACAAGCCATGACCATTTATGAAAAATTAAAGTATTGGCATTCTCATGAGGGTTGTAAGCATATGTATTGGCTCAACCCCAACCATGACTTGCAAGACTACAACTGTCCAAAAATATATCTTTTCTCCTAAACCTGTTAATGTTAGTCTTAAATGATCTTCTTTGTCTATACTATTTGTTCAAAGAAATGTCTCATTATCAGTGTAAGTCTTGAAGCTCAGTGTTGCACAAATTTCATTTCTTTACCCAAATCTAGGTCAGAGGAAATCATGGGATAGCAATCAATTTAAAATTATTCAATTATTGACCTTCATCCATAAATTTTGTGGAATATATCTTCCATGTGTATGTAATATTTGAAATTACAAGAGAAATGAGCCATTTTACATTACATACCACCTAAGAAACACAAATGGGGATATGGATACAAACATGGGCACGGGTCACAATAATTTCCAAAAGCTCAGGACACAGCCCAATGGGGAATTGGGATACATCAAAAATATATTCTTTATATATTTTTATTCTCTATGTACATTAACATCACACTGACATACAACCCAAAATAACGAAAAACCTTACTAATTCAACATTAAAAAAAAATTAAAAAATCTATAACTTAAACATCATTCAACATGTAAAATATTATTTTGTGAATCGTAAACGATTACATCACAAATGTCAAAATTATTTAATTAATAATGAATAGAACATCTATTACATATATATAAGCACAAGTCCAATGTGGCCTAGGGCATCTGTGATGTGTCCCCAATGTCTCCAATAAGAAAAACAATAATAATAAGACACACCATGTGGTGTGTCCAACACGTGTCCTAATGCGTCCGAGGCGTGTCTGTGTCCAACACGTGTTAGGCATGGCTATGGAAAATAATTTGAAGTGTCTATGCTTCATAACATGCCACATTTAAAATAAAAAATATATATATTCCAACAGTTATGTTTATGGAAATTTAGAGTTTGACGTGTGAGCAGTTTATTTTCTTGACATTTTGACCAACATATGTTACTTGGAACGTGGAACAGAAACGGTGGTACATCACATGCTCTAAAATGGGATACAATAGGGGTAGACTTGTATTTATTACACTTAAGAATTTGAGGTACTTCTAGAATAAATTTTCCTTTAACTATTAAGCATCCAATAAAATGTATTTCTATTTCTTTTCATTTTTGATGTTTTTATCTTGTCAAAACTTAACTCACCCTAAATTTTAGTTCAATATATTTGACTTTTTTCCTTCTAAGGTAACATTTAAGGAAATATTGGAAAAAAAAAAAATTGGGATCGCTTCGGATCACTCAATTTACTGTTTTGGAACTGAAGTGTACCAAGTTTCGGAACATGCGTACCAATACGTAATTCACTAGGGTATTAATGTTTTCTGGTAATGCACGACAACATATATGGTAAACTAGATGTGCTTTTGTTTGATTGCATGGCCTAGTCAAACACCCTTTATTTTGTTCTCTTTTTATTTATTATTATTTTTCATTTTGAATTATGAAGTTGAACTCAATTGACATAAAAACATGGGCTCGTCGAAAATCCATATTTTTCTTATGTTCCTAAGCACATTGGCCATCAACATAAATGGAAATGCCTCATATACTTTTGTGACCATGAGGTCACAATCAAGTGTAACATCTCATTTGTGATTATTCCAGATCTTCATCTATCCTAGACCATTGGAAATATCAGGCCATTAACAAAGCAACTGGCACTTGATGCACTTTCAAAACAATGCAATGTATGTCAGAATACATAATGTAACAAGTCACACTGATTCCATATAGTTACATAAGCAATGATCTTCATACTCACGGTTTCAGGGTTGGGATCAAGTATCTTATGTATCAGTGACTTTGCACCAGCAGAAAACCAAACTGGACATAAAAATTCGGCAGCATTGATCTACACGTCAATCAGAGGAAATGTTAGAAATTCTCACACAACAGGCATGGCTTTCCAAATGCACAGATGATATAAATGGGTCCAATAAGAAAGATTCCTTAATGTCTATAAATCTGTGAAGTGCATAAAACATTGAACCGGCCCTTATTGCCTCCTGTGCCTATCCACATAAAGTGGACAAAGACACTGTTATCAGTGTATGACACTAACACAATGTGCATGCACAAGAGACTTCCCAGACACAGCAAAGAGATAAAATTATGGACATGGACATAGCACATATGTAACATTGTTTGATATAAAAATAGTGTCTGACATGGTAAAAAAGTAATCATGAAATAAATGAATCTTGGACGAAAATATATCGCCAATATAAGTTACTTGACAGTGAAAGTTGACTGACAAAACTTAGGCTATAAACACAATCAATTAAAAGAATAAGAGCAACTAACCTTTTTGTACAAGTCTGGAAGGTTTGTCTCATAAAATGGAAGATATCCTGCCATTAAAACATAAAGAATGACTCCACATGACCAGACATCTGCTGCAGCACCATCATAACCCCTCCGGCTTAAAACCTATGGTATTGGTTGAGGAGAAAAAATTTAGATGGTGAACAAAAACATCCAGGGCCATGCTTCTTTACAAAATATTATTTTTGAATAAATAAATAAAGAAGGAGAAAATGGTGAATTTAACTGGAAGAATTGAAACATTAGCTACCTAAAAAGCATGCTTATGCCACAAAAGCCTCACAATCATCTGCATATTTACAGAAAAGCTAAAGGCTATGTTACATGGACTAGGGTGTAGGTATCAGGTGTGGGTGGGTATCTAGGGGTCAGACACTTCAAAACTAAAAATTGAGGATACGTGAATATGGATCCAAATTTGGATATGGATACGGGGATACGTTAAATTTTTTAAAGATATTTATTACATGAAGATGAGTTAAAAAAGTTGTCTGAACAATTTTTTTATAAATATGATCAAACATATGGATAAGTCATATAACAACCCATATTATTAATAGAGGCGTTGGCCAGAAACAAAACACTAAAAGGCTTAAGATTTTATTGTTGAACAAAGTTTATAAATATGCCCAAACTTTTATTTTATTTATTTGGGTCCAACCCATTAGTCAAACCTAGCAAAAAAGCTCTCCAGTTGTATATCATTACCAGCCAGTCAAACTCTCTCTCTTCTCTCTCCCTCTCTCTCTCTTCTCTTTCCTTTCTCTCACACATGCACAGTACGATCAACACAGATCAATGAAGCTAACTCTCTTCTCTTTGGCTCTGATTCCAAGAAGAGAATTGTACAAAATTGGCTTCCCTAATGTGGGTGAGACCATGTCTTCTATATATATTGAATCGGAAATGCTAGAGACCCCCACTGGGGGTCAACCCCCAGTGAGGTGGCGGGCCATGATTCGCTGAAAACTTTTAAAAAAAAAAAAAAAAAACAGTTTTTTTTTTTGGCCAATGGGAGGCCTACACACACGACCCCCAGTGACCCCCACTGGGGGTCTGAGGCATTTTTCATATTGAATATATGATACAAAGAAACAGGAATTAAATAATTACACAATCAAATCCTAAAATCAAATCCCTAAATAACCGTAATTTATAAAAGTCACAGGATCTCCTGGATATACTATTCTATATTCCAACAGTTGCAAGTCTATTTTTGCAATTTGAGAAAAGCGTCCCTGAAGAAACTTCACAGTCCCATAAGGGTTTGCAGCCCAGAGTCGAATTAGTATTCGCAACTTCAAAGGTAGGTGTAATTGCAATGTGCAATGAAGAGATTAACTGGAAAAGGTCCGGCAATTCTTAGGCACGATCAACTACGGCACAAATTCAGTTTGAAATGAACATGAATCGAGGTAGAGCTTCTTATCTTGAACCAATTGGTCCAATCAGACTCAAAAGAGTTCCAACTTTAGTTGAAAGTGTTTGACCTACGGTTGCAATCGAAACTCAACTTCTGAGAACTGAAGTCGAAGGTCCAATTTTTATTCAATGGGTGAAAATCAAGGCACAAATCAGGAAGAACAAATGCAGATCCTATGCTCTGATACCAAATTGATGGAGCCAATTTAGGAAAGAGACTTCATTAGAGAGAGTGTCCCAAATTGGGATATAAGAGCTCTAAAGCTTTGAAATACTCCAATATCAAAATATCATAAAACTAAATACTAGAGAGGCCTAACCAAGTATTTATAGCATAAAAGACAACTAACTCTTATGGTTACTAAAACATAACAACCATATTAATGCTAACTACATCAGATGGGCTCACTGCTAGGATTGCAGTGGGAATAGAATAGTGACGGTCTTTAGGTTATGGCAACATCAGCGGTGGAGGGTGGAAGTGGCTGCACTGGCAGCAGTGGTCTCAATCAGCTTTAGTAGAAATACTATGAGAACAGTTGTGCTTCAAGAAAGTATGAATTAAAGCTTAAGTCATCATTATAATGTTGTATTCAATTACAAGGCTCATGTGTTGCTTCTAAGATAACCAATACCTACTAGAACAATGAGAATTATGATAAGTATTTACCCCAGTTCCCAGTTTCTACCTTTATAGAACAGTAATGATATGAATAATGTGTACAAAATCATCTTGGAAACATGCAAGGCTTCTGTTAGTTTAAACCTATTCACTTCATGAAGATATTACATAAAAGTAGTATTATTATACACATAAACTAATATTGAAAAAAAATATATTCAACATGAAGCCCAAGTCAAATGAAACCAAATATATAGCATAGATAAAAGCAGAGCATGCAGCAGTGCATGTAACAATGGGCATACGAAAACAAAAAAACAAAAAATTCATAATTGCACCTAGAGTACACCTAGGGCTTTATGTGATCATGTTTAGGTTAGTTTGAGTTCTATTTATATGCATGTATAGATTCGATTGTTGTTGGATAGATTTAATGGATTTTTATTCAGTTTTAGTAGTTAGAGGTAATTTGGTAATTTTGTTAAATGCTGAACTCGGGTTTAGGGTCTTCTTATGGGTTAAAAACTATGTGATTGAGTCTTCAATAGAGTCTTTGTTAGGTCTAGAATATTCTAGTTGGTTAAATTTTCTTTACTTTTAAGTATGGTTTTTCTTTTCAATTGTAGTTGAGTTACGAGAATTTGAGATGGTATTTCTATGAATTTCCTATCCTCCTCCTCCTCCTCCTCCTTCTTCTTCTTCTTCTTTTCAATTGTAGTTGAGTTACGAGAATTTGAGATGGTATTTCTATGAATTTCCTATCCTCCTCCTCCTCCTCCTTCTTCTTCTTCTTCTTTGCATGGATACCCATGTGCTATCCTTGGGTTACTGTTTACAGCACTAAAAAGTGCATTTTTCAACCTTGAAACTGTTCCCAATCAAGTTGTAATCAAGCCTCAGACATTCTCCTAACTATTGGCTTTCCATCCATTAAAATCCCAAATTACTCAATGTCTAGGGCTTAAAATAGCCAGTTTTTTTTTTTTTTTTTAAAAAAAAAAAACCAATAAACTGCCACTTTTAAAAATCAAACTAAATCTTAAACCTATTCATCTCCAAATCTTAGAAACTATCTTCTCCCTTTTATAATCCTAACCCTAGAAGCTTTATATAACCAAAACCCACTACAATTTTTAATGAGAGTAGCAATACTCTAGGGCCCCGTTTGTTTTTAGAGGTAGAATGGATCTGAAAGGAGGGGATTAATAGTGAAGGGATTAGTAAAATTGTGTTTGTTTTGATGATAGTTGTTAGTGTGGGGATTGTTAAATTATTTTTATATAAAATAATAAAACAAATAAAATTATGATTTTTACTTAACAAAAAATACAAAAACATTAAACATTAACGTTAAAAAAAATGCCCAACAAGTAAAAAAAATAAATAAATTTGCCGTTGACCGGCCAGACTTCCGGGTGGACGTCCAGTAACACCCTAAGCTGAACGAACTAACTTCTAATACCACCTCCTCACCCAGACTAATAATCTACTCGTCCAAGGCCTTTCACAATCCAAACGGACTATCAATCCGGAGCACCATAAACAAAACAAACATGATATATGGTTATTGTTCATCATTGTTTGTCCGCTCTGGACTGCTATAGCGGCAAACAACCGGACCCTAGTTTCCTAAATCTAACCAACATCAGAATGAGACCATATGAAATTAGCCCTGCATTATGCAGAGTATCTTGAAGAGGGTACCTCAGGTGCAAGATAATTTGGTGTCCCACAAGTAGTGTGAAGCAATTCAACTGGCTGCACATTGATTTAAAACAGCAATATAAGTAGACACACTTATACATTCTTAAAAAAAATAAATAATAAATAAAACCTTGGTCTTATGTAATGCAAATAAAATCCAATCATGGTTACTTGTGGCAGCAATGCGCTCAGTCCAAAATCAGAAACCTTCAAGTTTCCATGGGAATCGAGAAGAAGATTTTCAGGCTGTATATCATAAGGAAAACAAAGAACAGTTAGCTTGGATGAAAATATAATCTTATAAATGTAAAATTGATAGCTGAGAAAGAGTTATATGTCAACCATCACACTGCACCTTCAAATCTCTATGGTAAACACCCTTACTGTGACAATGAGCAACTGCATCTATAAGTTGTTGAAAGTAGAGCCTAGATTTGTTCTCAGAGAACCTTCCTTGATAAACCTGTACACCCATGGTAAGCATAAGGAGAAAATTTTTCTGGCATCAGTAATGCTGTGAAATTGAGGGGCACCATTTTACAATAGCAAATATGGAAAGTAGGTTACTGCTTTACAAATGCAGCACATCTCTGAGCAAAACCAAATTCCATTGTATCCTCATAAAAGCTAAAATACAAGTGAACTACCTCTTCAGTTTCCACGTAGATCTACATGATTTGACACATCTCCATTCTCTCACCTTTTTCTTTCCCTTTCCAAATCCTTATCCAAATCCACGATCCAAACATGGCCTAAGACTAACTGCAATTCTTTAGTACTAGACTGTATACATATAGAAAGAAGGGCGAACAAAGGATCATCAAGGAATCATCACACTATAATTCCTTGTTTTCTGATAAAATGCACAAGCCTATGCAATAATCATCTTAACATACAAGGTAAGCCATTTTGGGCAAGGCTTCACTCCAACCAGTAATTGGTAAGGATTTTCTATTCGAGGGTGAAGCTTAATGGTGTTTTTTTTTTTTTTGGATGTTTTATCCTTGTTGTGAATTAATTCTAAGCAAAGAAGAATGGACACTTCTATGGAGTAAACATGTGTGTCCGACATCGACACTCTTCGGACACTTGTAAAAGTGTGTCCAACACTTCTTCAACGTGTCCGAAACTTGTTTAACGCATCTTAATTAAAAAATCAAATTCATAATATCGGACACTTTATTGACACTTCTCAGACAATGGCAATACTTCTTGAACTCTCTAAACATGTTCTATGTGATGAATCCCTTCATAAAATCAATGTTTTGCATTCTCCATAACACAACTTATGCACTCTAAATATGTTTTGAAACATTTATAAGATAAATATATCACGTGTATTAAAACCTCCGCAAACCAATCCAAATTCCCAAGGCAAACTAATATGACATCATGACCATGAGGAAGCTGGAATACAATGGTATCATTTCTATAGAATCCAAGCAAGAAAACAAAGTAAGCCATGTTTTTTTACGGGATTAGGTTGGACGGAATTATTGAGTGTGATTCGATTATTAGTGTGGTTATATTTGGTTGGAGATATAAGATAAATTGTGTTTGCTTGTGTATTAGCATGGTGGTAAAGGTCCTCAATATATAAAAGATGGCTTTGTTATTTGTGAGGGTAAAAAGGTAAAAAGGTATCCATAGTCTGATCGCATTGTTTGCTAATCCAATCCCACCACCTATGTAGTAAAAAACAAACATGGCCAAAGTTGGAGAACCCTTACTATTTTATCAAATAGATCTCCTCCATTAACAAGCTCTAAAACAATATATATCTTTGTCCGGCTAGCCAAAACCTAGCAAATCAAAAGGGAATGAAAATTAATAACAGTTACCTGGTATTAATACTATAAAAGCTAGCAAGTCAAGGGCTTAGCATATTAATCATGTGATATAGATTGTTAGTGAAATGTTTAAACATACCTCATGCAGCCCAACTATGTAAGGATGTCTGACAATCTTCATTATATATATCTCTCTTTTAATCTGGAACCAACTCAACAAAGTTAGAAAAAAAGCAGAAATGCAGAGAAGTAAAGAATAACCTATTTTTAGATTAAATAGTAGATTTTTGTCGTTGTTGTAAAGTTGGTTTTGGGGGCTGGTTTATTCTTCCTTACAACAAATTTTGGATTTTTGTAGAGGCATCGGTGACCCTTTAATATAATTATTTTTATTTTTTATTTTAAAAAAGAAAAGAAAAAAAGAACAAAAAAATGAGCCAATTGAATCCTCAAACATAAACGCTGTTACATTTAATTTGGTGCATTTTTAGCAAATCAGTTATTTCCTTGCATTTGAGTTTTCAACTAATTCACATATCAAATGTTAGTTCATCTAATTCTAACATCAAATAACCTCTGAAAACTAGCAGCAACAAGAACAAAAAGAAGAAGATGAAACAACAAAGATGCAATGCACTGATACAAATTATGAAGAAATAGGCTGCAAAGAAAAATAAATAAATAAATACATGACATAGTTTGTGAGCACTCATTGCAAGTTAAGAACACCAACAAAAGAAATTCAAACATTTCAACTACACATTTGTAATTATATCCGGAGTTACATTGTAAATTTAAAGTTAAATTTCAGATTTTGAGGAATTAAGCACCTGATCAACCATTTTGTGCTCCAGGATAGTGCTTTTGGACATAACTTTCATTGCAACACTCTCTCTGGTCTCTGTGTTCTGCGCAAACTTAACCTTGGCGAAATTCCCTCCGCCAATCGTTCGGCCAACCTCATACTTCCCCACCCTTTTCGTCACCATTTTCGTACTCTCTCAAAGCACATTTTCCAATAAAACGCCTCAATTCACCTTCAATCATCTAACAATCACTTCAAATATCACGAAGAACAGCAATCAGTCAAGAACTTGAACAACCAATCGATCACAAACAACTCAAAATTACAAGAAACTTTACGATCGATACATATTGATAGAGAGAGTATATGATGAAGAAGAAAATTGAGGAATATTCCGTAAAAGGCAGAGGATGATTCCGCCGGAATGTCGCCGGAGAGTACGCCGGAGCTTCGGCATTTCGGAGATGTAAAGCTATGCTTCTGCAGATAGATAAATAACATCATTCATATGGTGTTTTTTAAATCATACTAAACAAAAAATAGTGAAATTACAAATACGCCCCAGCGTTTTATTTAAAATACTTGTGATTTAAAAAATTATAAATACATTTTTGTTAGAATTTTTTATTTAACAGAATTAATTAAAAAAATAAAATTTATAATTGTTCTCTTATATAATAATAAAATTACTTAAATTATTAATTAAAATATATTTATAATATCATTAAAAACTATTAATTGACTTGATAATTTATTAATAAAATTAATAATTTGTTATAAAATTAAAAATCTTAGGGAATAGAATATAATTTTTAAAACCATAAAGAATAATTCATATTTTAATTAAATCTCATTAAGTGCATTTATAATTTACTCAAAAACATATCATAACTAAATATAAATTATAATTAAAAATTTTATAAATTATAATTTTAAAAAAATAATATAATTAAATGTGTATATAATATACATTTTTAAAGAGATGAATATTAAAATTTCTCAATTTAAAATTATTTTAAAAATCACATTCTACTGGGACCAAAATAAATTTGTATAAGTGACAACCAAAAGTTTTTCACTTGTACCCTATTTTAGAAAGATTTGTACTTATAATTTTTTTTTCTGTGTCAGTAATTCCCAGATATTTAAGTAATTAATTAAAATTTGTAAACTAGTGAAAGCGACAAGTGATGTGGCCGTGATTCGATCTTGACCACACTAACGTGACCAGCAATATTTTTCATTTGTTTTCGAATAAGCTTTTTTTTTTGAAGAAAAAAGAAAAAGTTTTTTTTTTTTTTTTTTTTTTACATCATCACTCTCAAAAAACCAAACCAAAAAACAAAAAACAAATACATCACTCTCAAAAAAAAAAAAAAAAAAAAAAAAAAAAAAAAAAAAAAAATTTTTTACCAACTTCCCAAAATGGGCCTAAATTATGCTGATAATTTTTATATCTTGCTTATTGTATTATTTTAGTTTTTGTATTTTAATTGATATAATTTTTATCTATAATTTTAAATTTTGTGTTAATTTAATCTAATTGATAATGACACTAATGTTTTGACAAAAAATGATTACTAAGTTTGTTGAGATTAACTCACTGAATTAAGTAAATTTAGCCTCTGTTTGGGAAGTAGGTTGGCTTTTTGACTTTTTGATTTTTTTGGCTATTTTAACATAGGTTAAAAAGCTTAATTTGGGAAGGACTTTTGAATTTTTTGACTCTTTTTGTGAGAGAAGAGTGTAATGATTATGGATTGGATGTGATATTTTGTTTGTTGCGGCTAAAATAGCCTATTTTGTATTTTGTGATTATTTTAGTCACAAACCAACTTGCCAAACAACACCTTATAATTTTGCTCTCGAGAAGTTGAATTAAGAAGATAAATACTTAGTGTTTTGCAAGGGTGAAAAGACTAACTTGCATAGATATTAATCTAACAACTAACACTGACTTTTGCCGATAAAAAAATAAAAATTTTATAATTTTACTCTTAAAAACAAACACGTGTAACTTATGTGCGTATTTTACATTAAAAAATAGTAAAGAGTTCTAATTAAATTGAGATAAAATTATAAAGGAAAACACTATGGTACATATTTATGCACTTTATAATTAAAGAATAAAATAACATAATTTCATACTTTCTGAATCATAACTTTAAAAAAAATTTATCATAACTAAATACAACATAAGGCATAATTACAGAACTCATAAGTCATAACTAAAATAATGTCATAATTAAATAAGAATTGTTGTTGAATTCTATTGTCAATGTGTCGATTGATACTGGTGCATCTCATTTTTTCATTTCGTTTACATTCGCATTAGTTTTGGAGTTAGGAGTGGCTCAATTAACGTCTCAACTCAGGGTACAGTCACTAGTTAGGGGTAAGGTTGTCTTGGACTAAGGATGTCGTGGTTGTGAGATAGAGGTTGTCGGTTGCCGACTTCCTTTTACTTTCGTATTGTTAGACATATCAGGTTTCAATATCATCTTAGGCATGGATTGGTTGTCTTCGTACAATGCTATTATAGATTGTTACCGTCAGAGGGTTACGATGTGAACCTTGAGTGGTAATTGTTTTTATTTTTTGGGGGACCAAGCTGATAGAATTTTATCGCCAGTATATAACTCACATGGTCGGACCGAGCTTAATTGTCTTCTTGCAACTTTCTTAGGTAGTGAGAGTGATGTGGCCCTAGTTGAATTACCGATGGTAGTTTGTGAATACCCTGATATCTTTTCAAAAGATCTTACTAGTTTGCCACCCCATCGAGAGATTGAGTTCTCTATTGACTTAGTGCCTGGTACAATACCGATTTTCATGGCACCGTCTAGATTTGCTCCCGCTGAGTTGTATGAATTGAAAATTCAACTCCAAGAACTGTTAGATAAGGGCTTCATTCGCCCTGGTATATCACATTGGGGAGCACCGGCTCTCTTTGCTAAGAAGAAGGGTGGCACATTGCAACTGTGCATTGATCGATTATCGGAAGTTGAACCAGGTAACTGTTAAGAACAAGTACCCATTACCACGTATAAGTGATTTGTTTGACCAATTGAAGGGGTTTTGTTGTTTTTCTAAGATCAACTTGAAATCAGGTTATCATCAATTGAGAGTAAATGATGAGGATATTCAGAAAATGGCATTCTGTAGGCAGTATGGCCACTATGAGTTCTTAGTAATGCCTTTTGGGCTAACAAATGCACCGTCTTCATTTATGGATTTGATGAATCGAATCTTCCTTGAGTTCCTAAACCATTTTGTGGTTGTCTTTGTTGACGACATCTTAATCTACTTACCCTCCGGTGGAGAAACATGGGGAACACTTGCGGATTGTATTTGAGTTACTTAGAGCATATTGTTTATATGCTAAGTTCAAGAAGTGCGAATTTTGGCTAGAGAAAGTTAAGTTCTTAGGCCATGTAGTATCTGGAGAAGGGGTGACTGTAGACTCTTCTAAGATAGAAGCAATGCAAGATTAGAAACAAGCTAAGAATGTTTTTAAGATCCAGAGTTTCTTGGGCTTAACCGGGTATTACTAACGTTTTGTGAAAGACTTCTCTATATTGATCTCACCATTGACTAGCTTGACAATGATGGTTAAATTTGCGTAGAGCGAGACTTGTGAAAAGTCATGTCAAGAGCTAAATGTTAGTCTCACCACTACTTCAGTATTGATTATTTCGAAGAGGGGTTTAGGTTATTCGATTTATTGTGATGCGTCTCAAGAAGGTTTAGGTTGTGTATTGATGCGAGACGGGAAAGTGGTAACGTACAGTTCAAGGCAATTGAAAATACATGAGAGAAATTATCCTACTCATGACGTAGAGATAGTGGTGGTGATTTTTGTCTTAAAAATCTGGAGGCATTAGTTATATGGTGAGAGATTTGAAGTGTTTTCTAATCACAAGAGTTTGAAATATCTGTTTTCACAAAAGGATTTGAATTTGAGACAGAGGAGGTGAATGAAGTTTATGGAGGTTATGACTTTGAGTTACACTATTATTCAGGGAAGGCCAATGTGGTGATCGACACCTTAAGTAGGAAATCTTTGAGCAGTGCAGCTAGTATTCCCATCCGGGAATGGAAGATGTTTAGTGCTATTGGCGAGTTTGACTTGCATCTTAGCGAGTCCATTAAGTCAGCCGTTTTGTTCATTGTAGTTGCACAACCTACACTAATAAGCCGATTTATAAAAGCACAGCACAATGATCACAAAGTAGAGGCTATCCAAGGAAAGATATCTAGTGGAAAGGAAGAGAAGTGCTTGAACATGTATTCTGACTTGAGTGTGAGGTATTTGGATCATTTTTTCATTCCAAAATCTTGTAGGGAGGAGGTACTTCGAGAGTTCCACCATTCATGCCTTGCGGTACACTAGGGAGGCACAAAGATGTACCACGACCTTAGTCGCATGAAAGGAAATAAAGAGAGACTTAGTCTTGTTTGTTTCGAGGTGCCTTACTTGTCAATAAGTGAAGGTCGAACATCAACGATCAGCGAGTTTGTTGCCACTCTTATCTATAGCCAAGTGGAAATATGAGCATGTCACGATGGATTTTGTTGTGGGTCTTTCGAGGACTCAACGGGGTAATGATACCGTGTGGGTGATAGTCGATCGGTTAACTAATTTAGCACACTTTGTACCTATGCGCACGAGTGACTTGGTAGATTATCTTGCCAACCTTTATGTTAGGGACATGGTTTAACTTCATAGGGTCTTGTGACCATCGTTTCGAATAGAAATCCATGTTTCACGACTCGATTGTGGCAGAGCCTACAGAATGCCTTGGGCACTAGATTGACGTTTAGCACTGCCAATCATTCTTAGACTGACGGGTAGTCCAAGCGAACTATTCAGATCTTAGAGGACATGCTTTGGGGTTGTGTTCTTAATTTTAAGGGGTCATGGGAGAGGCATTTACCTTTGGTGGAGTTTGCCTATAATAACAGCTTTCAAACGAGTATTGGTATGACATCGTTTGAGGCCTTGTATGGCCAACCATGTAGATCTCTGGTGTGTTGGGCCGAGGTAGGCGATACACCTATGTTAGGTTCTGAATTAGTCCAAAAAACGACAGAGAAGGTCGCGTTTATTCATAAGAGGTTGGTTTCGGCTTAGAGTCGCTAGAAGAGTTATGCCGACCGTAGGAGGAGACCTTTATCATTTAAGGTAGGAGATCACGTATTCTTCAAAATATCACCAAAACGGGGTTTAATGAGATTTGGAAAGAACGGGAAGTTGTCTCCTAGATTTATTAGGCCTTTTAAGATTCTAGCATGGATTGGGGAGGTAACTTATCGTTTGGCCTTGCCGTCCTAACTTTCCGAGGTTTATGACGTGTTTTATATATGTATGCTCCAGAAGTATGAGCTTGATCCTTCACATATGTTAGATTAGACCGAGTTAAAGATAGATGAAGGTGCCTCGTATGAGGAGAGATCGATATGGATTTTAAATACTCTGGACCAAGTCTAGTGAGGCAAGATCATTCCATTGTTTAAGGTGTTGTGGCGACACCATAGGGTTGAGGAGGTGACTTGGGAACATGAAGTGAAAGTTCATGAGAAGTATCTAGACCTATTTGTTGATGTTTGAGACTTGTATTGAAATTTTGTAATATTTCGTGTTGATAGACTTTGTGTTATCATTGTTGCCAGTATGAATGGTTACAAATTAATCTAAATCCAGTGATTGTTGGTCTAAGTTTAATTTCGGGGATGAAATTCCTTAAAGGAGGGAGATTATAACGATTTCGGTTTAGACCCAACCCATTTCTTGCTTTTGAATCCAAGAATCTATGTCCTTAACCATAGTTCATTTTAATTTCATCTTATGCTAGGTAAGTTTGACTATTTGGGAGCTATGGTTGTGTTTGAAACAGGTGTGGAGTTAGATTTTCAAAAGAGTTGTTGTCCAGGTTTTTGCTGTTCGCTCGAGTTGTCTTTCTTGCGCTCAAGCAGTGTTTTACAGTTTACAAAACTACTAGAAATGAGGTATCTTCGCTCGAGCGATATTTCTTGTACTTGAGCAGTCTTTTGCAAGTCTAAACTTCTAAGAGGGGGTCATTGTGCGTTTGAACGGTGTTTTGGTAACTCGAGGGGTGCCATTTATTGTGTCTGACGCTCAAGCGGTGTTTGGTCGCTTGAGCAGTCTACACGTATATCAGTTCGAGGAAAAGGTATTCTGAATCGCTTTTCACTTTCTCTCTCTCTCTCTCTCTCTAAAACATTCCAAGCCCTAGTTCTTTACTATCTTTTTCTAGTTCTTGCATTCAAGCTCCAAATACTCTCAATCTATTGACTTCTTCACTCTAGCCCTTTGGAGAAAAAGGTAGAGCACGTCGAAAGTTTTGTTTTAATTGGAAGAGTCATCATTTTTGGCTTCACCAAACTTTAACCCTTGCTCTATCTTGTCTTCTAATCTTGAGGTAGGGATTTCTTCAACCTTTGGTATGATTTTTACCTCAGTTATTTGTCTATTGATAAAATCTAGTGATTTTAGGATTATGGGTTAAACTTAGGGTTTGATTTTGAATTGGAAAATGGGTCCTTGAAAAGGTTATAGGAATGTATTTATGGTTGAGATATGTTAAAATGGTGGATTTTTTTTACTTAAAATTGATTTTGTAAGTAAAGGAGGTTTTGTTATAAAATCATGGATATTGGTTTGTGAAAGAGAATGGAAATGATGTTGGGTTTGTAATAATAGAACAAATGTATATGTTGATGATGATGGTGAAGTTTAATATCTAATATCACTCCCACTTCGAAAATGATGAGATTTTGTCTTTTGTTGGAAATTATTTATTATATAGAAATATCTGTTTTGAGCTATCGATGGATGATCGTTTTGATTATTGTAGAAATTGCATGAGAATTAAGTGAATTGAAACTAATCACCCATACATCTTGCATTGAACATTGTTGCATACCTAAACATTGAAAATGTTTTGTTTTGAGGAAAAAAATGTGAATATCTTAGTAAATCTAGTTAGGGGGTGTCATTGTAGTTATTATGTTGTCCTATGTGTCACTGGTAAAAATCTAGAAACCCACGTGGTTAGGTGCCGATCCTTCCGATTAGTATCGGTAAAATAGTTTTGATAGTGCTTGTATAATCTATTGGCAGACATGTACCTTGAGATTCTTAGTGTTTTGTATCCTCTATCCTGTTTTCTATTATAAAAGGTTTATTTTCATAGATTGATATATAATCTGGCATAACATAATTTTGAGATAGAAATACGAAATGTTTGACAAATGGCATGTATGTGCATTCACCTCATGACTTCTTTAAGATTTATATGTTGTGTTAAAGTATCTCTACTAGGTTTTTACTCACTCTATGTGGAAAATAATTTTCAAGTGCTAATGATATACCTCCACCAAGGACATAGCTTGGGAGGACTTAGAGCTAAAGTTTTATTTTGTTATTTGATGTAATTATTTTTATACAAGTTTTGGGCTTAATTGTATTGAGTTGAACTCATTTTGATATATCCAATTATTGACTTGGAAAGATGTAACCATTAAGGCATATAATTACCTGATTTTACTTTTATTTTAATTCATGTATCCATGTCATATGCTATAGATTCAGCATCTAAGATTTATGAATGTATACTTACATATATCATCATTTGTATGATCAAGATTATAAACAGATTATAAAATATGAGGTTATTGATCAATTGTAAGGCATGTTATGAGATGAATGATTGTTATTTATTTCGGGGTGTTAGAAAATAAGTCATACTAAAATCGTCGTTAAAAACATATTTTTATGACGATTCTTTGCATGTGTCGTTAAAATTCATTGACAATTAGTGACTCTTTTTTGTCATATTTTTATAAATTGTTGTTAAAATTTACAATTAGTAACGTTTTCTGTTACGAATTTTTCAAATTGTCGCTAGAAGTTAAAAATTAGTGATTTTTTTTTTTGTGATAATTTTTTTAAACTGTTGCTAAAACTTATAATTAATGACCTTTTTTGTGACAATTTTCAAAGTCGTTGAAAATTAACAATTAGTGACTTTTTTTTAATGGTGTTTAATGAAAAAAGCCATTAGTTCTCACAGAACCTATTGGACAATAAATGTACCTATTAGAACCTATACGCAAGTCTCTTAATTTTTAATTTTATCAATTTAAATCTTAAATTTATTATTTGTTTTCAATTTAAGCCATTTGCCTATTTTCATTAAGTAAGCTTGATTAAAAAAATAAGAATTTTAGTTATTAAACTCATTGAAAAGTATAATTTATATATACTTAGAATTTAATAATTAAAATATTATTTTTTGTTAATTTTGCTTAGCAAAAATAGACGAATAGTTGAAATAAAAAAAAATCAAAATATTAAAATTTAAATTAATAAAATTAAAAATTCAGATTTTATTTTATTATAAACTTCAAAACACTTTTTTTTTTTTTTTTTTTAATTGTCCCAAACACATTTTATACTCATAACTTGCCAAACTGTAAACATCTTACCTAATGGGACCCTTAGTGACATTAGAGACGCCCTAAGGATGAACATCACACGGACTTTTATATATTTCATTGGCAGTGCTTTAGACCCCCACTGGGGGTCAACCCCGAGTGACGTGGCACCATTTCATTGGTTGAAACAAAAAAAAAAATAATAATTTTTTTTTTCAGCCAATCAGTGGCTTACACGGATGACCCCCAGCACCCTCAGCTGGGGGTCTTAGGCATTTTCCATATTTCATTATCTCACACGTCACGTATTAATAAGTCAATTACGCTTCCAAAAACCAAAAGTTCAGAACATCTTTTAAAATTATTAAAGGAAAAATTTGTGAAGCATAAACATAAATTTTATTATTGTCCCCTCATCTTAAAATTCAAAATCACAATTTTCCTTAACCATAGGTGTTGCTTTTGAATTTGGAAATAAATTGATGTACGTATCGTGAAAAGTGTTGCTTTTGAATTTGGAAATAAATTGATGTGCGTATCGTCTAAAGTGTTGCTTTTGAATTTAGAAATAAATTGATGTGCCTATCGTCGAAAAATTTGGTTCGAGAAATTAGCTAAAAGTTAAACCTTTATGTAGTGTAACTAGGAAAATGACATATAAATTTACTTTTTAGATTCAATGATATGTAAGTGATATAATTGATTAATAATTAAAGAAAATACGAAAGATAGTATTGTCTTAAATATCCTAATTGATGGTCACATCACTAAACTTAAAAAGTGGATTATAATTTTTGAATTTGAATAACAATATTCCTGTAACTAAGATACTCTCCAATTTTTATTTTTTTTTTTACATATTTTACTTTTAATATTATTTATTAAATTATAGAAGTAATTAATTTAAATGGGTAAAATGGTCGGTGGACGTGATTCAAACCCAACCACATTAACGTGAGCTAAAGTATCTGTCTTTTTTTCTTTTTTCAGATTTTTATCAAAAAAAAAAAAAAGAAGATAAATAAATAACCCTTCCTAAAGGGTGAATAAGTACGCAAATAAATCAATTTGTTCATGAATTATTTACTCACATTTATATGAGAAATGAGACGACATCAAGCTACTTTTCATAGTTTGTTTTATAAGTAAGTTTATTTTGAACATAGATGAGCTACACATTAAGCGGTGAGCATAAGTAACGACAAATTTTGTAATGCAATCATGTAACAATAAACTGCATCTTTCCTCACTCAAACCTCAAGAACAAGCTTGTGTGGAAGCTTCTTTTCTGTTCTTAATAATGGTACATCAAATTCAATGGGAAATGTGAGGAAAATTAAAGGCTCAAAGGCAAACAAGCTTTTGCAAACTTAGTGCCATTTTGGGAAGTTGGCAAAAAGTCAACGTTTTTGGTGTGTTGCTAAAAATTCAAGTTGCCAAACACGCCTCAAATTTCCATTTGGGAAGACCAAAAACGCCACCCTAAAATTTACCAAATTACCCTCTAAAAAATTTTGATTAATTAATTTAAAAATCAAAAAGTAAGGATATTTTAGTCATTTTGGAGTGATGTGACACTTAAAAAAAATATTAAACCAAAAACTAAAAAAGCCAACTTTTTACCAACTTCCCAAATCACTTTTAAAAAAGCCAAAAAGCTTGGTAAAAAGCTAAAAGCTAGCTTTTTACCAACTTCCCAAAACATTTACTTTTCAAAATTTACTTTTCAGAAATTAAAAGTAGTATTTGATTTAATTTTAGAATTGTGATTTTAATAAAAAAATTTCAAAACTCATAATTAAACATACAATTCAAAAATTACTTTTAAAATTCATAACTAAACACACAATTCAAAACTCAATTAACAAAGTCTTTTCAAAACTCTATTTTAAAAGAAAAATTCAATTTTTTATTTTGTTCTTTAAAATTATTTTTTATTTTATATTTTTTTTAAAATATAAAATTTCAAAAAATATTTTGTTTACTTTTATTTTTGAAGAAAAATATTTTTTAAATTTTTTAAAAAAATATTTTGTTATTTTTTAAAGTATTGGCCAAATAATTTGTTATGATTTAGATATATATAGGCGATTCAAAATTTTTAAAACATTAAATATTCAAAAAATTAAAAAATTTTAAAAAATATTTATAAAATAAAATAAAATATTTTAAAAAATAGCATACATGTAGTAAATATAGCGCACATTAAAAAAATATTTATAACAAAAAATATTTATCCTAAAAAAAATAAAATTTAGAAAATTTTTAAATATTTTAAAAAAATAAATCCAAAAAATTTCAAAATATAATTCAAAACTTTTTCCAAAACTCATAACCAAACAAATTTTCTCATTTTAAAACTTAACTCATAACTCAAAACACAACTCTACACTCAAATTATGATTCTAAAATTAAACCAATTGGAAGTTTTTTTTTTTTCATATTTTTTTGTTTTCATTAATTTTTTTTAAAATATTTTAAGCATTTTTTTTAATATTTAGATATACCTAACATAAAACACACTTAAAAAGTAGGGTAAATTACATTTACCTCCCCTGAGGTTTCTGACAAATACAGGGACCTCCCCTGTGGTTTGAATAATTACAGTAACCTCCCTTACTTTACCTGACAATATCAAGATTCCCCCCTGCCGTCAAAAATCACTAAACGGTGTTACTTTTTCTTTCAAAAATTACTTTATTGCCCTTCTCTTTAAAAATATTAAAAAATGTTTTTGGATTGGAGGATAGGTTTAGAGTGTTTGGAACAGTATTTTTGGATTTATTTTTTTAAAATATTAAAAAATGTTTTTAAAAAAAATTATTTTTTTATTTTAAATATATAACTTTTATTTAAATATTTTTTTTAATTTTGTAAACATTTTAATTTTTTTATTTTAATATTTTAAACTCAAAACACAATTTTACACTCAAATCGTAACCAAATACAAAACTCAAAACTCAGTTCAAAAATTATTTTCAAACCTCATAACCAAACACATAACTCGACACTCCACACTACTTTCAAAATTCTACATTCAAATCGTAACTAAACGCATAACAAAAAAATTAAAATATTTAAAAATATATTTATACAATAAAATAAAATATTTAAAATAAAACTATATATTTAAAATAAAAATAAATATTTTAAATATTTTAATTTTAATATTTTAAACTCAAAACACAATTTCACACTCAAATAGTAACCAAACACAACTCTAAACTCAATTAAAAAATTATTTTCAAACTTCATAACCAAATACATAACTCGACACTCCACACTACTTTCAAAACTCTACATTTAAATCGTAACCAAACTCATAACAAAAAAATTAAAATATTCAAAAATATATTTATAAAATAAAATAAAATATTTAAAAAAAACTATATATTTAAAATAAAAATAAAAACTTTAAAATTTAAAAAATATATTTAAAATATTAAAAAAAATATAACACATAGATGTATGAAATATAATGCACATTAAAATAAATAAATTAATATTTAAAATATAAAATAGAATCAAATATGTTTCTAAAAAAATCTTTTTTTGGAACATGTTTTTACTCAAAACTCAATTCAAAAATTATTTTCAAAACTTATAACCAAACACAAACTTAAAACTCAATTCAAAACTTTTTTCAAAACTCAAAACTCTTTCCAAAACTCAAAACCAAACTTTTTCAAAAACTCTATTTTAAAAGGAAAAAAAAATTCAAAAAAAGTTTATTTTATTTTTTAAAATTATTTTTAGAATCATGATTTGAGCGTGGAGTCGTATTTTGAGTTATGAGTTTTGAAAAGAAAAAATTTGTTTGGTTATAAATTTTGAAATTTTTTGAATTTATTTTTTTAGGGTAAATATTTTATATTTTAAATATTTATTTATTTATTTTAATGTGTATTATATTTCATACATCTATGTGTTGTATTTTTTTTTAATATTTTAAATATATTTTTTAAATATTAAAATTTTAATCTTTATTTTAAATATATAGTTTTTATTTTAAATATTTTATTTTATTTTATAAATATATTTTTAAATATTTTATTTTTTTGTTATGCGTTTGATTACGATTTGAATGTAGAGTTTTGAAAGTAGTGTGGAGTGTTGAGTTATGTGTTTGGTTATGAGGTTTGAAAATAATTTTTGAACTGAGTTTTGAGTTATGTGGTTGGTTACAATTTGAGTGTGAAATTGTGTTTTGAGTTTAAAATATTAAAATAAAAAAATTAAAATGTTTACAAAATTAAAAAAAAATATTTAAATAAAAGTTATATATTTAAAATAAAAAAATAATTTTTTTTAAAAACATTTTTTAATATTTTAAAAAAATAAATCCAAAAATACTGTTCCAAACACTCTAAACCTATCCTCCAATCCAAAAACATTTTTTAATATTTTTAAAGAGAAGGGCAATAAAGTAATTTCTGAAGGAAAAAGTAACACCGTTTAGTGATTTTTGACGGCAGGGGGGAATCTTGATATTGTCAGGTAAAGTAAGGGATGTTACTGTAATTATTCAAACCACAGGGGAGGTCCCTGTATTTGTCAGAAACCTCAGGGGAGGTAAATGTAATTTACCCTAAAAAGTATAATATTTGTGAAGCAAATCTTTAAAAAATTCACTAAATACCAAAAATATAAAAAATAAAAAATAAAAAAATTTAGTACATTTTCATATTCTTGTATATTTATTAATTTTTTAAAATATTTTTTTTATACATATTTTACTTTTTAGATACATCTAAATAAAGTATATCTAAAAAAAATATTTAAATTTTAAAAACATTTAATAAAAAAAAACTCAATTTTTAAAAAATTTGAATACAAAAAATTAATACTAAACACAGTTACTATTGGAGAAGGGATCTACACCTAAAACAAAAAGGAATGAAAGTTTGTAGAGAAAAACAAAGACCAAATGCTCTTCAAGTGTACGTGTTCTAGAGAATCTAAAATATGTTTTGGGTAAAAAAATCTGAACAATCCATTTGGCAAGTTAGTTTCAGGTTATTTTAGTCACAAAAAATAAAATAGGTTATTTTAGTCATAACAAACAAAAAAATCACATCCAATTCATAATTATTACATTCTTCTCTCACAAAAAAAATCAAAAAAGTCAAAAAGTTAAAAAGTCATTCCCAAACCCCAAGCTAAAATAGTCAAAAAAATCAAAAAGCTAAAAACCAACCCACTTCCCAAGCGGAGGCTTAAGCTGCTTTGGGAGTTTTGTTTTTGTTGGTTGGTCTCTTGCTAACCGTTCTACAATTGAGCATGTTTTATGCAACGCATTGGGTGTGAGCTTTTTAGCTTCCCCTAATTGATGCATGTTCATGATTTATTACTTCTTTTGTAGATAGGAAAAAATATTTTTTTTAAAAAAACTTTATTTTACTTTTAGTACTGTTAAAAACAATGAATCGAAAATCGAACTACTAAGATGCGTGATTCTAAATTGCAGTATCGGATAATGTAACGATATCGATCGCGGAATATTAATATCGATAATATTAACTGGTACGTATCAGGAATCGGGTGCGGTGGTCTTGAAAATTCTTAACCATTTTTATAAGAGTATCAACTGTCACGATGAGTATCTGCCAATCCCAGCCTGTGTAACGGCTTGAAAATCGGTTACAACCGGTTACTTAATGGGAACCAACCAGTTTGCCGGCAATTTTCAATCACACACAATATCAGTCCCTATTCGTATCGCTGCCTTGATTTTTCTATACATATCGGCCGGTACCTAAGATGTTTTTGTAAGAAATGGTTTGAAAATGGTTTGGGAAAAAACAGATTTTTTCTGAATTTTGATCTAATTTTTAGGTGGGACCCATACAGCAAAATTGGCTGGTCCATCTGGCAACGCGTTCTTTGCCGCGTAACAATTCATATCGTATATTTGGTTGCTCAAAACTATTATCGGGTGAATGAAAAATTGAAACCAAAGTGAGCTTCATAGAAATGACATGTTGGTGAAGTTTCCATAAATAATGGATTAATGTTTGTCCCACATTGCTTTGGTAGGCAAACTTGGTATGAGTTTATAAGGCTTGGGTTTGGAACTTGGGTTAAGCCCCAAAAGGCACTCAAGTTTTGTAGAGGGAGAGATTATGGGCAAAGTAGGTTAGATCCATTGGACCCAAAACAAATACACATGTGATGCTGCCGCTCGGGTTGCGCTGAGGCGCGGATGCGTGGCGTGAGGTTGGGTTGGGTTTGTCCGACCCAATATTAATTCTTTTTGGGCAAAAAACATTTGAATTTATTTTTTTAATTTTGACAAAATAAATTCTGACCTTTTTTAAATTCAAAATTCCGTTGAAAAAATTCAAATTTTTTGCACCTCTTTAATACAGATTCCATACATGTTCGAATAGATTCATATCTGTTCAGTTCAAACCCAACAGGTTCATATCTGTTTAATTCAAACCGAACAGGTTTGTTATCTATTGGATTCAAATCTGAAAAGCTACCATTGCACCTATAAATAGACGAGTCCTTCATTTGGATTTTACACTTAATTTTCGTTCTTGCTTTCTGCCATTGCTCTATGCCATTGCTTTCTGCATTTTGCTGCATTTAATTTTTTGTGAGAAAGTGTATAAATATAAAGTGTGTTTGTTGTGTGAATAGTTTATAGTACTGCTACTATTTGTTGAAAATCATTTCATCCTAAGAGATAGACGTTCATATTTTGTGAGCACTCGAGAGATGACGAATCTATTTTAAAGAGACAATGTTAAACACTTGACTTAATCACTCTAAGAAAATATTTTCTCTAAGTATTTTCTGTTCTTATTTTATTTTCTTCTCTCATTCTCTATTTCCATTTTCTGTTTGATTTATGTAATTAAACAGATTTTGAAAACTCTTTCCTTTAATTTATTTCTTGTGTGTTCTATTTGTTGTTGAGTACACAAATAGAATTTACTTTTAATATAGTGAAGATTGTCCAACAATCTTAAGACATAATATTTTTGTGTTTTCACTGTATCAATAAAATTACCGTGTCGTGTTTTATTTTTTTGGTTTTAGTAACTAGAAAATTAAAATTATTTTGTGTTCTAACTTATTTTTTGGTTTGAGTAACTAAAAAATTAATTTGTGTTTCGGTTTTCTGTTTTTCTTATTTTTGTAGTCAGATATTATGGCTACTGCAACTGAAAGTGCTACTCCAATTTTGATTGTTACAATGACTCCGGTCTCTATCCAGAACCATGTTCAAGTTCCAATAAATCATGGAGAAAGAAAAATTTAATGGCACTGAATTTAAGAGATGACAGCAGAAAAGGTTGTTCTATCTTACAACTCTTAATCTTGTCCGGTTTCTCCGTAAAGAGGCTCCAGTGCTTAAAGAAGATGAAAGTGATCGGCAAGTTGTTGCTGCTGTAGACGTCTAAAAACATTATGATTTTCTATGTAGAAACTACATCCTCAATGGTCTAGACAGCATGTTGTATAATGTATATAGTCCTCTAAAAATAGTAAAAGAATTGTGGGAGTCCCAAACGGTACAAAGAAATGTGTATAGTCCTCTGTCTTGTATTTCGAAAAAAAAATACAAGACAGAGGATACCGGCACAAAGAAATTTGTTGTCGATAAATTTCTGGATTTTATTATGGTAGACTCCCAAATGGTAATTTCTCAAGTCCAAAGTTTCCAATTAATTTTGTATGATATTCATGTTGAAGGTATGTCTCTTAATGAGTCTTTCCAAGTCGCTGCGTTAGTGGAAAAATTACTACTAGCCTGGAAAGATTTCAAAAATTATTTAAAACATAAACGTAAAGAGATGACCATGGATGAATTGATTGTATGACTGAGAATTGAGGAAGATAACCGTAAGGCTGAAAAGAGGAATGGTAAGAATCTCATTGAGTCCAAAGCTAATGTAGTGAAACAAGTGCCCAAACCACATAACAAAAAGAGAAAGTTCGCTGGAGATGGTCCAAAACAAAGCGACAACAATGACAATAAAAAGTTCAAAGGAAAATGCTATAACTGTGGCAAGACCGGACATCATGCCTCTAATTGCCGCAGCCCTAAGAAGGATCACGGAAGTACAAGTAAGAAGACTACCAATCAAGCCAATGTGACAGAACTAGATTACATCTCTGACGGAGTAAATGACATCAATCTCTTTGCTGTGGTGTCTTAAGCTAATTTGGTTGGAAATCCCAAGGAATGGTGGGTTGACATTGAAGCAACTTGATATATTTGCACGGATAGGAAGATGTTGATTACTTATAATGATGCTGCAAAGGGTGAACAACTATTCATAGAAAATTCATCTACTTCTATTTTGGCTGGACAAGGGAAAGTTATCTTGAAGATGATATCGGGGAAGGAACTAACCCTCAACAACGTGCTACATGTACCAGACATTTGGAAGAATTTAGTTTATGATTTTTTGTTAAGTAAAAATGGTTTTAGGCTTGTATATGAGTCTAATAAATTTGTATTAATAAAGAGTTGTATGTATGTGGGCAAGGGATACATGAGTGATGGTCTCTTTAAGTTGAATGTAATGACTGTTGTACCAAAATCTATTATTAATAAGAATAACACATCTTTTGTTATATTCTTGAGTCAAACTTATGGCATGGTAGATTAGGACACGTGAGCTTTGATACTTTGCGTAAATTAATTGGTTTGAATTATATACCAAAGTTTGAAATTGATCCTAGTCACAAATGTGAGATATGTGTGGAAGTAAAAGTAAATAAGGCTCCATTTAAATCGGTTGAAAGAAAAACCGAACCTCCAGAATTTATTCATACTAATGTGTGTGGTCTTAAATTTGTTCAAACTAGAGGAGGCAAAAAGTATTTCATAACATTTATCGATGATTGCACAAGATATTGTTGTGTATATTTACTTAGAAGTAAAGTTGAAGCCTTAGAAATGTTTAAACTCTACAAAACTGAAGTTGAAAATCAACTTGGTAAAACCATTAAAATGGTTAAAAGTGATAGGGGTGGTGAATATGATGTATCTTTAAATGAATTATGTACACAGCATGGCATTATTCACCAAACTACAATACTTTATTCTCCACAGCAAAATGGAATTGCTGAAAGGAATAATAGAAGTCTTAAAGAAATGATGAATGCCATGTCTGCTAATTATATTCTTAACAGAATACCCCATAAGAAAACGAATAACACTCTTTATGAATTGTGAAAAGGTCAACCACCTTCCTATACATTCTTAAAAGTGTGGGGGTGTTTGGAAAAGGTAGGAGTTTTTGTTCCGAAAAAGACTAAGATAAGACCAAAAATAGTGGATTGTGTATTTATTAGTTATGCGCATAATAATAGTGCATATCGGTTTCTGACTTATAAATCAGAAATACCTGATGTATATGTGAACACTATTATAGAGTCAAGGAATGCTATTTTCTTTTAACATATTGTTCCTTACAAGAAAAGACAAGAATTAAGTTCATAAAAAAGAGCTTATGATTGTACACAAATTCAAGAGACTAATGACAATCAAATGCAAGAGACTAGTAATGGTCTCGACCAATAAGATTTAACTGATGTTGAACCAAGACAAAGTAAGAGAGCGAGAACATCAAAATCCTTTGGTCTAGATTTTCTAACATGCCTGTTAGAAAATAAACCTAAAAGTTTTAAGGAAGCAATGACTGGTCCTGAAGCACTTTTGTGGAAAGAGACTGTTACTAATGAAATTAAATCCATTATGCAAAATCATACTTGGGAATTTGTGGATCTTCCATCGAGTTCTAAACCTCTTGGGTATAAATGGATATTCAAGAGAAAAATAAAAGCAGGTGGTTCAATAGACAAGTATAAAGCAAGACTTGTGGTAAAAGGTTATAGACAAAATGAAGGTCTTGACTATTTTGACACATATTTCCCTGTGACAAAAATGACATCCATCTACATGCTTATTATTATAGCAGCATTGTATAATTTAAAGATACATCAAATGGATGTTAAGACAACTTTCTTAAATGGTGATCTAAATGAAGAGATCTATATAGAGCAACATGAAGGGGTTATAGTGCCAGAGTAAGAAAAGAAAGTTTGTCGACTTGTAAAATATCTTTATGAATTAAAACAAGCTCCTAAGTAATGGCATGAGAAATTTGATCATGCTATTCTTACTACTGGGTTCAAGATAAACGAATGTGACAAGTGCGTCTATGTTAAAAACACTGACAAAGGTTTTGTCATCACTTGTCTTTATGTGGATAACATGCTTATCATTGGAAGCAGTCAAAGCATGATCAAATCAACCAAATAAATGCTAAACAAAAGATTTGATATGAAAGATATAGAGGTCGCAGATGTAATATTAGGAATGAAAATTACTAAAACATCTGATGGATATGCATTATCTCAATTTCATTATATTGAGAAAATTCTTGTTAAATATATCAATGATGATATGAATGTAGCAACAGCACCTGTAGATATCAGTTTTTATTTATCAAAAAATAAAGGTGATATAGTGTCTTAGTTAAAATACTCTCAAATCATTAGAAGCCTAATATACCTAATAAATTGCACGCGTCCTAATATAGCTTATGCTGTCAGTAAATTAAGTAGGTACACTAGTAACCCTGGAGAAGACCATTGGAAAGCAATCATTCGAGTTCTTAGATATCTAAGATTTACTTGTGATAATGGCTTAAACTTTACTCGATATCTAGCAGTACTCGAAGGCTATTGTGATGCAAATTGGATATTGGATATTAAAGATTTAAAATCCACTAGTGGATATGTCTTTACTTTGAGAGACGCTGCTGTTTCTTGGAAATCCATAAAACAAACATGCATCACACGATCCACAATAGAATCTGAGTTCATTGCTTTAGACAAAGCGGGAGAAGAAGTAGAATGACTTTGCCACTTTTTAAGAGACATTCCAATGTGTATTTGCATTAATTTGATACTTAATCTGCAATAGGCATGGCATATAGTCATATGTACAATGGTAAGTCATGACATATTTGTCGTCAACATAATACTATAAAGCAATTGCTCTCTAGTGGAATAATCTCAATAGATTATATAAAATCTAAAGAGAATATTGCGGATCCATTAACAAAAGGTTTAGCAAAAGAGCAAGTGTATAGTTCATCGAAGGGAATGTGATTAAGTCCTATTACATAAGATTCATCATAATGGTAGCCGAACTTAAATGACTGGAGATCCCAAGAACTAAATTTAAAGGGACAACTAAGTTATGTGTGGCTCGCCAAAAACCACCAAGGGATTAAAATTCCTTATCCATTCCTATTGTGAGAGTGATATCTACAACATGTGTTGTATGTAGGGGTTTAAGGATAAAATTTGTTTTTAATGATTACTTATATCTTGATTAAGGCATAAAAAACAAGACGAGTGTAAGAGATACTCACAATAAGAATCACCTATATGAGTGTCAAACTGGGGCCAGTTCTATGATAATGAAAAGGCTAAATTCTTTAGAAACACTCATGAATAACCGAGAGTGTTCAAGGCTAAAATGAATAAAACCGTAAGAACCACGATGTGTCAAAAGATATTTTGTATGAAATCTATTGTCTTGGCTTACATTAACGGTTGAACAATTTAAGGCATCGCGTCCATTAGTTAGCTAGTAAGTCCGATAGGTTATCACTAGGGAAGGTTCAAAGTTGAAAGCTATCTATCCTGATGTAAGATATTTTTTATTTATACTCTTTTGACAAATTCTGCATATTGTTGCATTTTCGTTGTCATCAAATTTCATTCACATGGGGGATTATAAGAAATGGTTTGAAAATGATTTGGGAAAAAACAGACTTTTTCCAAACTTTGGTCTAATTTTTAGGTGGGACTCATGCGCCAAAGTTGGTGGGTCCATATGGCAACGCGTTCTTTGCTGCGTAATGATTCACGTCACATATTTGGTTGCTCAAAACTATTATATAGGGGTGTTTCGGAAAGATGATTAAAAGCTATTTTTTTGGTTTTTTTTGACTTTTTTGTGAGAGTGGGAAATGGGTTAACAGCTGGAAAGTGGCTTTTAACCCACTTCCCAAAATAGGCCTAGCGATTCTGGTTTTAGACCCGACCCATTTGACATTCTAGACTTGGGTTTCATGGCTCTGTATTGTTGTTCATGTCTTATTTCCCTTATACTTCCTTGAGTTTGGCTATTGGATTGTAGTGGTTGTGTTTGGAACAAGTTGGTTGCTTAGTTTTCGAACTTTTGTTGTTTCGAATTTTACTCCTACACTCGAGCGTCACTTCTTGCGCTCGAGCGAGCTTTATGAGCTTTCAGTACTTTTGTAAGTCTACAAAACTACTAGAAGAGTGTATTCTACGCTCGAGTGGTGCTTTCTGCGCTTAAGCAGTCTCAGTTAAAGTGACCTTTCTTGTGCTCGAGTATTGGTTTGTTGTCTGCAATACTACTGGGAGTGTCTGACGCTCGAGTGCCAATTCTTGCGCTCGAGCGGACTGTGCGTATATCAGTTCGTGAAAGTGACCTTTTACATCATTTTTATTCTCTCTCTAAACTTTCTAAAAACCCTAGATCTAGAGTTTCTCTCTCTAAACCCACACTCTCTCTACATTTTCACCTAGATTCGTTGGTTTTTCTACCCTAGTGTCTTTGGGAAAGAGGTAAAGCGTCAAAAGAGCTTCACTTTGGTTCGAACAAAACTTGGTTTCGACGTCTTTGAAGTTTCTTCCTTGCTTTGCTCGTTCTTTTAAACTTGAGGTAGGGATTTTCTATACTCATATATGACTTTTAACTTAGTTATTTGTTTGGTGTAAACATTATTGTGATTTTGGAGGATTTTGAACAAACCTAGGGTTTTGGTTTAAAATCAAAAGAGGAGTTTACAAATAGATGTATTGACAATGGTATAAGAGTGAATATGAGGTTGTGGTGTAATAAAATTGTTGATTTTGATGCTTGGATTGTATTTTGGAAGAAAAGGAAGTTTGTCCTAAAATGTCTCAAATATTTATTTTGTATAAATAAATGGAATCGGTATTGAAAATGTGAAATTGGATGGATGTTTAGATAAATGGTGGAGCTAGATGTGTATTATCACTTACCTATGGAAACGTGGATAGTTTATCTGGCTTTGAGATTATATATTTGTTTAGAAATATCTATTTTGGGCTATCGGTGGAGGATAGCTATAATTGTTGTAGAAATTGCATGAGGATTAGGTAAATTGAAACTAATTTCTTATCCGTTGTCATTGAATATGATTATGTCTGTAAATACATTGTATATGTATGATATTTGGGAGGAGAAAGGGGATGTACTCCATGTTTGGGAGAAGATAGGGGATGTACTTCATTGAATTAAGTTGGCATGTGTGTCTAAGGTGAAAGTCCCGAGAACCGCGGGTATGTATATATATATATATATATGGGTGCCGATTCCTGCGGACGAAAAATTCGTAAAATGGCAAATAGAAGTGATCGTATGATGGTAGTACTGGTTAGAGACCTATTGAGTTGTATTATCAGTCTGGTTGTCTGAACGAAATGGTACTGATGTCATAAATTGAAATAACACAGTTGGTACTGTTGGAAATAATGATTTTTGGGGACTTTAATTTAATATTAAAGTGTGGTGACTTTAATTAAATATTAAAGTGGGTCCTTACCACTTTTTGTGTTGGGTCCAAGTGAGCCAAAAACCATTGGGTTTTGAATAAGAAATTGCCAAGAAATTGCTTCATGATGTTAGATTCATGAATAGGAGTTTAAAGAGTATTTAAATCCTTTTTCTTGGCTAAAGGGTGTGAATCCTTTGGGCATCCATACTTTTCATTTTTGTGGAAAGGGGCTATGGATGCTTGGTGCTTTAATGACTAGCCTTAAAGGCTGGAGGCTCTTCCTCTCTCCCCTATACATGTATAAATTGAGACCCTCCTGTCAAGTTTCAATATAGAAATTTTTGCTTCCATTTTTACAAGTCAGTTTGCCAGAAAGTTCCTATTGTGAGAGAGTGCTGCCATTGTTTTGTTCACTAAGCTAGACAGATAGTGCTTCTGCCGTAGCTGGTTTTGACCGTCGTATCCTGGGAGACAGACGCCGGGTTTCCTCAAGCACTCGACCCGTGAGGCGGCGAAATCTGTTTTAAGGAAACTGCTTCCGTGCAGGCTTCGGTTTCGTCTCTTTACCCTTTTATTGCTTTGTGTATTTTTGTTGAAATTTAATTGTAATTATTAGCATATGTTCTTGGTACATCATTTGTTTTCTTCATAAATCTATTTATTTAATTTCATAATTTAAACAACAGGTACTACTTGGTTTGCAAAAGAATTATGATATGGCTTATCAATGGCATTGTAATTGCATATTACCCTTATATCTTCGTTAAGTTTCATATGTTGTACTGGATTATTTCTACTCGGTTTTGGCTCACCCTATATGGGAAAACTGTTTTCAGATGTTGGTGAAATGCCTTTGCCAAGGGCCAAGGGCTTTGCTTAGGAAGACTGTGGAGCTGAAGACTTATATTGTTTATTTTGCTTATATGTTATATTTCATATTTGTACAAGCCTAGGGCTTTATTTGTATTGAGCTTATGACTCACATTTGTTGCATCCAAGCAGCGACTTGGAAAGATGTAAGCTAGTAAGGCGCATAATACGTGTGTAGCTTTCATCTCTTATCGCATCTGTCACTTTTGTATATTAAACTCTGATTAATGAAAGTGTGTCGTTTCAATTATACTACTGTTTATGGGATCAATTTATTGTATTTATTTTGGGGTATTACACAGGTGAATGGAAAATTGAAACCAAAGTGAGCTCTATGGAAATGGTATGTTGATGAGTTTCCGTAAAGAATGGGTTAATGTTTGTCCCACATTACTTTGGTGGGCAAACTCGGTGTGGGTTTATAAGGCTTGGGTTTGGAACTTGGGGTAAGCCTAAGGGGCACTCAAGTTTTGTAGACGGGGAGGTTATGGGCAAAGTGGGTTAGATCTATTGGACCCAAAACAAACATACGCGTGCACGTATCGCTGCCACCGTTTGTCTTGTCTATAACGCCCCCCAAATAAAACAATAAATATAACCTATAAAATAAATAACAACTGCATAAATCAGAGTGTAAAGTCCTTTCGTTTCATATCATTAATAGCACAAAAGGATCTAACGTAAATAAATGTCTTTAGGCTTACACATTTCCAAGTTTTGGCTTAGTTACAACAAAAGTGAGACTAACTCATACAATTTTAGCTCTAGGTTATACAAAAATAAAACAAAACAAGAAGCTCTTGCTTCCTGAGAGTCCCTCTAATGCTATTGCCTTGGCGGAGGCAAGCCATCAATACTTGAAAATATTTTTCTCAAATAGGGTGAGCCACAGCCCAATAAGAATAATTTAACATAATATATGAGATTTAATAAAGGCATGTGTGCAATGTGCATATATAATGCTAGGGATAAAAGGTTTACATTTCATATAGTCATTAAATATCAAGTCTATATTCCATTTCATTCTTTTTCCTCAATACATTTCAATACATGAGCCAACTTCATTGTTTTTCAATAACCCAAATGAGACTACAACTCAATGGTTCAACAACTTCACAATCAATACATAAACACTTCCAATTGCTATTTTATGGATATTTCGTTCGCAGGATTGGCACCCATGTATAAGTTTTGGGACTCTCACCTAGGACACTCCGGCCAACTTAATTATAATGAAGTCCATATCATTTCTCCTCCTAAACAGTTATACATATACAATGCATTTAAATATATAATTATATATGGAGTACTTCTCATTTCTCCCCCCAAATAATCATACATATACAATGTACATAAACATAGTCATATTCAATGACAACCAACAAAAGGTTAGTTTTTAATTCACTTAGTCCACAATCAATTTCTACAACAATCAAAGTTATTCTTCACCGATAGCCTAATACAAATATTTCTAAACAGATATACTATCTCAAGACAAGTAATTTAATCAAAATTTCCAAGGATATGAAGCATTCCATATTCAATTCCACCATCTATTCCAATACTCACTCAATTCCATGTTTACAACACCAATTTCAACTATTCATACAAAATAGATATGATAGTCATTTTAGGAAAAAAATCTCCCTTTTCAAAATATCAATCCAAGTACCAAAAACACCCATTTTGACACAACAAGACTTCATTTTCAAACCCCAAGTTCATTTATTTCATTTACACCAAAAACCCCTATTTTCCATTTACACCCAAACACTAGGTTTGTTTAAAATGCTCCCATAACCCACCATTGTTACATGACCACAAATAACTAAGTTAAAAATCATAACAAAGTGTAGAAAATCCCTACCTCAAGCAAAGAAGACAAGCAAAGCAAAGGTAGAACTCCAAAGATGCTCAAACCTAACTTTATTTGGTTCAAAATGTAGATCTTGAGATGCTCCAACTTTTTCTCAAAGGTACTAGGGTGAAAAGATCAAAGGATCTAGGCCAAAAAGTAAAGAGAATGTGAGTTTTAGAGAAAGAGGCTTTCAACTTTAGGGTTTAGGATGAAAAGATATGAAAAAGTGATGTAAAAAGTCACTTTTGCGATCTGATATATGCGCAGTTCGCTTGAGTGGAGAAGTTGACACTCGAGTGTCAGACACAACATTTTGTTCTGCTCGAGCGCAAAAGAGACCCGCTCGAGCGCGGAATACACACATTCAGCACTTTTGCAGACAATAGACAAACTGCTCGAGTGTAAGAAGGGACGCTCGAGTGCCCACCAATTCGAGCGTAGGAAACGCCGCTTGAGCATGGAAAACACTTCTCCAGTATTTTGCAAACGTGCAAAGTACTGAGTGTTTGCAAACCCCGCTCAAGCGCAAGAAGGTTCGCTCGAGCGAAAGACAAAATTTCTAGGCAACATAAGGTTTGAAAACCAAATAACCAACCTGTTCTAAACACATCCAAAATGCCCAAATAACCAAATTTATGGAGGAATAAAGAGCAAAAGACAATGAACAATACTTAGACACCATAAACTCGAGTCCAGAATACAATAGGTGACGGGTCAAAACTGGAATCGTTATACGGTTGGCCGGTCGAGCGAGCGGGCCTGGGCTTGGACGTGGGTGCATGGTCTGAGATTGGGTTGGGCTTATCCGGTCCAATACTAATTTTTTTTGAGCTAAAAACATTTGAATTTATTTTTTTTTTAATTTTGAAAAAATAATTTTGACCGTTTTTTAATTCAAAATTTGGTTAGAAAAATTCAAATTTTTTGCACCTCTTCAATACAGATTCCATACTTATCCGAACATATTTCATATCTATTCAGTTTAAACCCAACAGGTTCCTATCTGTTTAATTCAAACTGAACAAGTTTGTTACTTGTTGGATTCAAATCTAAAAAGCCACCATTGCACCTATAAATAGACAAGTCCCTAATTTGGATTTTACACTTAATTTTCGTTCTTGTTTTCTGCCATTGCTCCCTATATTTTGCTGTATTTAATTTTCTACGAGAAAGTTTTAATTTTCTACGAGAAAGTGTATAAACACAAAGTGTGTTCGTTGTGCGAATAGTTTGTAGTGTTGCTACTATTCGTTGAAGATCATTTCATCTTAGGAGATGGACGTCCATATTCTGTGAGCACCTGAGAGAGGACGAATGTGTCTTAAAGAGAGAGTGTTAAACATTGGATTTGGTCACTCTAAGAAAATATTTTCTGTTCTTATTTTCTTTTCTTTTCTCCTTATCTATTTCCATTTTCTGTTTGATTTATGTAAGTAAACAGATTCTGGAAACTCTTTCTTTTAATTTATTTATTGTGCGTTCTATTTATTGTTGAGTACACAAACATAATTTATTTTTAATATAGTGAAGATTATCCAACAGCTTTTAGGTACTCTCGCGTTCAAGGCAACGTGGTTGGTGTTTTTCAGTGTGAGGGTGTTTGGCGTAATTTTAGGTTGAATTATTCGGATTATAATTTTAAACAAGTTCATGAAAGGTTTTGGTATAGCAGATGGCTTTATGCTTTGTCTTTTATTTATTTTTTATTGATTAGTTGGTGACAGTGGTGGAGTTAGGAATTTAATATAGGGGCATTTATTAATTATAATTTTCAAATATTTTTTTTTTCCAATCAATAACAATAACATAATAATAAATTTGCAAGCTAATATTAAACATAAAAAATTAATATTCATTATAAAAAGTTTTTAATTTTAAACTTTTACAATTGACCCCGACGAGTTTTTATCTGAGTACAAACTACCACAAATCAAAATCTTCAATTTTAATACAAATCAAAAAATTTAAATTTAGCACAAATCAAAAAATTTAAATTTAGCACAAATTACAACAAATTAAAATTTCTAATTTTAATACAAATTATAAGACCATCTCCAATGGTTCATCAAAACTGATATCAAATTTAAATTTTGATGAAAAGGCTACTGTTCACAGCTCCAACGGTTCACCAAACGTGATATCAGATTGAGTTTTCAGCAAATGTTTCATCAGATTGAGGACGAAATAATGAATTCATCAAAACACTGTTCCGGACCGTTGGAGAGGAGGACCCGGTCGACCAACCGGTTGCCCGGCCGGTTGACCAACCGGTCAACCCGTAAAAGGTTCAAACAGTTCAGCAAAAAATTCGAAAAATTCAAAAAAATAAATAAATAAATAAATTTTTTTTGCCTAACCGGTCGACCGACCGGTCGTCCCGAAAAAAGTTCAAAAAGTTTAAAAAAAAGGTTCAAAAAATTCAAAAAAAAAAAAAAAAAAAAATTTTGGCAAACCGGTCAACCGGCCGGTCGACCGGCCGATCGACCACCCGGTTGTCCCGGGACAAGTTGGAGAATTTGGTGAATCGTTGGAGCATTTGTTATCAAATTTGATGAAATGGATACTTTTTGACTCAGATTTGGTAGAAATTTTGAGTAAGCGTTGGAGATGCTCTAACAAATCAAAATTCTTAATTTAAATATTAATCTCTACAAGTTAATATTTTTAATTTTAATTTTACACAAATAACAACAAACCAAAATCCCTAATTTTAATATAAATCACCACCAATTAAGATTCATAATTTTAGCATATTAAAATATCTTATTTTAACATAAATAATAACAAATATATATATATATATAACAAATAAGTACTTTGACCTTATTTGGTAGGGCTTATTTTCAGCTTATTTCAGCTTTTAGCTTAATTTAAACTATTTTGATGTATTTGGTTTAGCTTAAGAATACAGCTTATAACTTTTTGTAAGTCAAAAATCAACTTATTCTTTGAGTGGGGGAGGAGAAATTTAATTATAAGTCAAAAATTAGCTTATGTTCACAGTTATAAGCTATAAGCTATTAAACTATAAGTTATAATCACTTTCCCACAGCTCTACCAAACGGGACCAAATTAATGGCCATAATTTTTTTAAAAGTAAAAAATAATAAATAAAGTTTTATGTAAACAATAAAGAGTAGATACCAAAGTTGTAGTGTGCCCCTAAATCTGTGTTGTGTAATCCTAATTTGATGAATCATAAGTTAATAAATTATAAAGTAATAAAAAGAGATGAAGAAAATATAAAAATATTTAACAAATAATATAAATAAATAAAAAATAAATAATTTTATACACTTTTAAAGTTTCAAAAATCGTGCCACCTATCGTTGAAGCGTTGCCCAACAGTATTTTTTTTTTTTTATAAATTACCTAGCAAATTTTTAGATTATTTCTTTGGTTGGAATGGTGGGTATTCACCCCCAAAAAAAGAAAAAAAAAACAGAAAAAAAGTTGTGTGTATTAATTTTTAGTTAGGATTTAAGATCATTTTAAAAAGATGGTTATAATTAATTTTTTAATAAAAAATTATTTATAAATAATTTTTTTATAAAAAAAAAAAAATTATAATCTGAAAAGTAAATTATAACTTATTTCTGAAAATAAGTCTTAGACTAAAAAAATAAAAATAAAAATAAAAATGCAAACACAAACACAAACACAAACGTGAGCGAGATCAGCTGCGTGTGTCAGTGTATTTGATTGGAATTAAGAGTGCTATAAGTCTGTGACTGTGTAGGGCTATATGATTACGTGTCAGTTAAAAATTAAAAAAACGTAAAATTAAAAAATCGGGAGACACGTGACCCCTCGTCCTGTGTCCCTCCCTCTGCCCCTGGTTGGTGGGGCAGGTTCTGCTTTCGCTCAATAGTTGGAAGCATGTATTTGCTTTTGCTCATATATAGTGGGAAGCATTGTGAATTGTACCTAAGAAGAAGTGCTGGGTGGGATTTATATATCCAGCTGTGCTAAGCTTTTTGAGTGGGTTTTGCTTTAGTTTTTTTTTTTTTGATCTGCGTTTTGCTTTAGTTGGAGCAATGAGATTTGCTTTTGTTTTTTAATTAAGCCTCGTTTGGGAATAGGCTACTTTAGTAACTTTTTGGCTAATTGGCTAAAAAGGTTGGTAAAAAAAACTTGTATATTTGGAATGACTTTTTGGCTAATTACGAAAAGATGTGCAAAAAGTAGAGAGAAAAGGGAATCTTTGACTTTTTGGTATGGGTTGTTGACTTTTTGGCTAAAAAGGTAACTTTTTGGCTAATTGGCTAATTTAGCCACTCCCCAAACGGGGCCTTAGTAGGATTTGTGATGTAGTACGGAATATAAAATAGTAATAATTTTAAAATTTGTTAATTTAAATAAAAATATTGGAAGTGAAATTATTTTTTTAACTTGTTGATTCATAAAGAATATCAAGAATAAAGGCTCAACATTAATTGATTTACAAAAAATATTCAAAGTTTAGAATAAAAGAATATAACACTAGAAATATATTAATTTTTAATAATTGAAGAGCCATAAGGCTTACATCCATTATTTATAAGTAAAGACGGACCTAACTTAACTAGGAAACTATCGAAATTGGCAAAAATCATAATACAACATGGAAATAAAGAAATATAACGAAAATTACCAAAGATAGAAATATTGCTATAAAATAAAAAAATTATTAATATATACTTCCACAATCATGATAGATTTTTCAAAATTGTATTATGAGGTCTGTGTTAGAAGTAACTAAAGTTTCAAATCTTTCAAAAACTAGCAAATTTGCTAAATTGATCACCTAAACGATAAAATTTGTCCAAAATTCACTGGAGTCCTTGATAAATTTATGGATTTTACTTAAAATCACATTTTCCATTGACCTATTAAATTTTACGCTAGTTTGGCTTGTTCTTTTGCCTTTGCCTAGCATATCCTTTTTCATCCAAAAAATTGTATGGCCATGTATGCTATATCAATTTGCTTTTGTTGGAGCAGTTTTTTTTAGTTAATTTCTCACTAACCTTTGGTGTTTGTCTTGTATTTGATTGAGTTTATTTTTCGTTGTTGACTTAGTTAGAATTGATCTGTCCTACTTTGGTGCATTTTGCATGCTCTTTTTTTTTCTTTTTTTCTTTTTTTAATTATTTTTTTAAAGTGTATTATCTTGTTTAGTAATTTTTTTTTATCAATTTTTGCCAATAAACAAAAAAGTTTATTGCATTCAATTTATGTAGCTTAAGCTATGTTTGGGATAATCTTTTTTGGTTATTTTACCCACAAAAAGATAAAATAGATTAAAAAGTTAATAAGATAAAATATTATATCCAAATCATAATCATTTCATTTTTGTTCTCACAAAAGTCAAAAATACCAAAAAGCTCATCCTAAATGGGACTTTTTAACTCCAAGTTAAAATAAGCCAAAAAATTAAAAAGTCAAAAAACCAACTCACATTCCAATCGAAGGCCTAATCAGTTTAGTTTTAGCCAAATTGACACAATGAAACTGCAATCTAGTCCTCAACATATGACCAAAAATTTTTTTTTTAAAAAAAGAAGAAAAATTGGTGCGCTTTGTTGTTTATTTATTTATTTTGAGAGTCTGCCAAACTCAGATGTTATATCAACTTGGTCAAAATTTTTTTGTTTCCGCTCATTCTGGGAGGATTTGTTCACAAGTTTATCCCTAAGTTCACGTTTAATACAATGGAATGAGGTAGAATGAAATGTTTATTCTAATTTTACATTCTCTTTTTTCTTATTTGGTATGTCTTATTTAAATGGAACCCGTATTCTAACAAAATATTAGAATACCTGTTCATTTCTCCAACCTAAGAAATGAGAATTATTATCGTATTCCTATATTATTCCATGTTGGTATCCAAACAATAAACTGAGAATGAACATTTCATTCCATTCAATTCAACCTTGTATTATATTCTCTCTCATTTCATTCCCACTTTATTTTATTTCGTTGTACCAAACATGCTCTAAAAGTTTAAGAAAGTTTGCTTTCAAACAGGAGTGGAGCTACGCATAATGTACTGGGGTCAGTTGACACCAGTGAAGTTTCAAAATTTTGTAGAGTATATATAGGACTTTAACAACAAGTTTGGGGTTTTTTATAAATTGACTCCAATGAAATGATATATTAATTTTGATAAATTCTTATTTGTTCATAAATTGACCCCAATAAATTACTTGTAATTAGTTTTGTCAATGTAATTGACAATATATGAAATTTAAAAAGTTTCTTATAAATGTTAACGTCATATATTTGAATATTATATATTTCTTTTTATTAAATTTATTAACCATGAGTATGCTACTTCAAATAATAATAATAATAATAATAATAATAATAATAATAATAAATGAGACACTAGACATCCTTAGCATGATCAATTGAAAAAAAATAAAAATAAAAATAAAAATAGGACACTTCTATTAACATGTCTTATTGCGTGACTGTATCGAACAGTTATTAAACACTAGTACATGATCTATGGAGGGATTTTCATGCGTCATATTTGTAGGCTATGTGAAATCTATTAATTGATCCCGTTGAACAAAATTTCTGGTCAAACATTGGGGAAGCATGGATGCTGGCAAGTCATTATACATAAGTTCATTTTTAAAGGAATTAATATCTTAAGAGTCAAGGATCCAATACAAATTTTCGATAAGAAAGATGGACATTATATAACCCCATCTTTATTTAAATTAAAATGTCTAATTAAATCCATGTGGTTAATTACTATTGTGGTTTGAAACATTGAACTTGTTGCTTTCACGATTTGTCAACCTTAAAACTATTTTCCTGTAAGTTTAGGTTCATGAAAATCATAGTAGTAATTAATTAAATAAACACGTTGACCATTTGCAATACATAAATTCATTTATTAGCTTCCAACCTGTTTTTACAATACAAAATATGTTGAGATTTTGTGGATGCTATTAGCTTCCAACCTGCTACTATATTCGGCCCACCTAACATTTTCCTATATTTATATAAGAAAAATACATTAGATTTCAGTACATATCTCATAGTTATTTGTAGAAGCAAATCTAAGCAATGGCTTAAGTTTTTTTTATAACTACTAATGATTATCTATAGTTAGGTGGTTGATAGATAATTTTTTCATGTTAATTTATACTTTGGCGATTTATCTATAGTGCCCTATGCTTAGAGCATCTGCATCAAACACATCAAATTCCTTTCTTAGCTATTTTACCAAGAAAATTCACTAAACAAATACTCCATCAAGCTAGCCTTTTCAATTGCCAAATCTGATGAGGCTCAAATCCTCTCCACAAGTAGCTAGCCATCAAGCCTCAACAAATATATTTAAATAATAAAATATTAGACTAGCATTACACAACTATTTTTTTGAAATTTAATTTTGTTCACATATTTGATAAGTGTATAAAACAACCAACTTCTTTATTACTTAAACTAATGGGATATTTTAAATGGTTATGTGTATGAACAAAATAGTTTTTCTTGTACAAAATTGTAAGCATACTGAAAAACAAAGAATAAATTGAAAAAAAAATAAATTATATTGAAGTGGATAAAAAATAGAGATGAAGTGATATTATTTATATTAGAAAGTTATGAAAAAAAAAAAAAAACACACATTGAAAATATGTCGATTTAAAAATATTTGATCAAAAGTTGAACTATTGAAAAATGTTAGTTTAAAAAAATATGACTGTTAGAAAAAAAAAAAAAAAAAAAGAAATAATAAAATTGAAATATTTAAATAAAATAGAAAAATAATAGAGAGTTTATTGGAGGATGTATTTAAAAAAGTGATTAGCTAAAATAAAAAAGTAACTTTTTAGTTAAAATTTGACTAAAAATTTGACTATTTGGATAAAGATACTCTTATGGGTTATTAGCAAATTTGGCAATTTATCCATCATTTGTTTTATGTAAATTTAGCCTTACCCTATGTCAATGCTATGAAGAACATCACAGAAAATGAAACATGAGCTCTTAATTCTCCATTATCTTCGCATCATTGAAGCCCATAAAATGCTTTGAATTTATTGTGTAATTATCTCATATTAGCAATAAATCTCCTACCGTTTGGCTAAAAAAAATAGTCATTATTACAGCAACATATTATAGTGCCTATTTAGGGTTTAGATTCTGTAAAGTTAGCCAAATAAATACATATTAAAAAATGAAGTTTATAACCGGGTTACAAATTTTTAATTCAGCCCATTTCACTTCATCAACTATGATTATGTTGGGATAAAGGTTAAACAAAGTTTACTTTTAGACATTATAGACAGCATGGAAGATCATTCATTGTACATAAGCTCATATAAAAAGCATTATGAATTGTAAGAGTCAAAGATACGATCAATTCTGTTTTTTGATAAGAAAAGATTGATTGAATTATAAAACCTCATCTTTGTTTATATTGACAATGGCTAATTAAGCCCACGTGATCAATTACTATTGTGGTTTGAAAATTGAACATGTTGCTTTCTTGGTTTGTCTATCTAACCATATTTTCCTTGTTGAGTTTAAGTTTTGGTCCATGATCAAAATCACAGAGGTAATTAATTAAACAAACAATGTTACTAATTTCCAATAGAATATTCTTGCATTAGCTTCCAATCCAACATTTTTTTTATTAACAATACAAAAGTAATTGACGTTATTTGAAAGCAACCACTAGATCAGAAAATATAATAGAACAATCCTTGTTTATCTAAGAAAAACACACTAATTTTCAGTACATATGGCATATAGCACGCGTGATCTTAATTTGTGAAACAATCAAAATTTAGCAAAGCATGATACAAAATGTTTAAGAGAAAAGTTAGGGATCATGAAATTTTTTTCATGAAAATGATCATGAAAGATTTATGATCCTTGGATTACCTTGATTAGTGTGTGGTGTTTTATTCTAAGTGTAATCTAAGAGTCACAAAACTTTCATGATTACTTTCATATAAGAATTTTCATAATACCTAGCATTGCTTGTTTAATACAAAACATTAAGGAAAATCAGTATGAAACTCGTAATCGTATCACATTAAAGATCTAAATACTTATTGGTTTGTGGAATTAGAAGGTTTTGGTATAACTACTTGTAACGCCCTCAAAATAATACATAAAACCCATCGTTTTAGACATGCAATGATATAAGAGAAATAACACCTTTCTATTCATCAGAGTAGTTCTTACAACAGTATTACATGTTAACAACAAAAGCAAATGCCCTAAGGGCTTAAAGCTTTCCAAGTCAACACTTGGTTACAAAAAGAAGAGCACTAACTTTGTACAAAATAAGCCTTTGGCTTGATATACATGTAATACGAACAAAATAATCAAAAAGAGTCTTCAACTCCCATAACCATCCAAGCTATGTCTTTGGAGGTGGCATGCTACTTGTACCTAAAAATGATGTCCCATATAGGGTGAGCCAACGCCCAGTAGAGATATGCTAAACACAATATGAGCAGTAACTAAGACGTTAGCAATTGATAAATGTTTGACTCACATAAATCAATTCATACACCATTTTCATTACATGACCAATGTGTCCATGTTTCATTTCATTTTCCATTTCTTATCAAATTCACAATTCACAACTACGGCTCAGAACCTGGCCGACAATTTCAATGAGGTAGTAACTCATATTAAACATTTCCCATTTCACAATAGATAAGCATACTGGCTATATCAACACTTCGATAGATAAGCATATAAGCTATATCAACACTTTCATAGACAAGCATATGAGCTATATCAACACATTAACTGATAAGCATACGAGCTGTATCAACAGAGTCCATCCCCTATCTCCTCTCAATCAACATCTGGTTTAGAGGTCCATCTCCTATCTTCCCCTAAACCGTGGAGTACATCCCCTATCTCCTCCCACACACACAACGTATATACACATAGGTCATATACATAATCAATCAATACATAAAGTTAATGTATTCTGTCAACTGTCATACTCTATGACACATCCAATTGATTAGTTTTAGTTTGCCTAATCATCATGCATTGTCTACAACAATCAAAAGTATCTTTCACCGATAGCCCAAAGCAATTATTTCTAAACAGATAATAAAAGCACCAATAGATAAAATATCCATATTTTCAAAAGTGAACGATTTATTAATCCGACTGCACTATTCCATCTTATAATGAACCACTATCATTATGTTCAACTCAATTTCACAAATCCATAATTTTCCCAAATTAATTATACCAATTAATTTATATACAAATTAGGGCTTTCTTCCCCGTCTCTCAATATTAACCCAATGGTTCAAATATCAACTATCAACAACTGTAACGTCATTTTGAAACCCAAAATACATATTTAAGAATCAAAATAACAAAACCCTCTTTTATATCTTTTGAAACCCTAAGTCTCAAAATCAACCATTTAAACGACAAGCTCAAAATCTAAGTCAAAACCTATACGAGTGAGTAGGAATCTCTACCTGAAATTCGAAGCTCAAGGGAAGAAGATGAAGAAATTGAAAATGCTCCAAATTCCGAAATTCTCGGATCAAAATGTAACCCTCGACGATCAACACACTTTTTGTAAAGACTAAAGGTGAGGAAACAACTCCTACTAGATCAATCCCTAGAGAGAAGATAAGGTTTTAGAGAGAGGAGCTCTCAAATTTGTGTTTGGGAAAGTAAGAGAAAGAAAGAGTGTTGAAAAAGTGATCTAAAAAGATAAAACTCGGAGTGATATACTCGTCGCCTCGCTCGAGCGTGGAAACCCCCGCTCGAGCGTCACTCACAGACTCCCGCTCGAGCGTCCAAACCGCAGCTCGAGCGCCGGATACATGCTCCCAGAACTTTTGCAGAACTAGGTCCCCGTTCGAGCGTCAAACTCCCTGCTCGAGCGTCACACACAAACTCCTGCTCGAGCGTCAAAACGCCCGCTCGAGCATCCAACACTGCAGAGGAAATATTGGGAGATGGATTTTTCCGCTCGAGCACCAAAACCCCCGCTTGAGCGGAGAAGCACAATAAAGGCCCGCTCGAGCGTCAAAATCTTCGCTCGAGCGTGAAGGCTAATTTCTGGGCAACTACTTTTGGTTTCTAAGCTCAACCAACATGTTTCAAACCTACCCAACACAACCCAAGACTCAAATACAAAGAGTAAATGATGTAAACAAGATATACACAACAACCAACTCCACGAAACTTAAGTCCGGATACAACAATTAAAGAAAGGAAAACTGGGATCACTATACCACTAATAGACTTTATCATTAGGTAATTGATAGATAGTTTTCAATTTTTATGTTTTGGCAAGAGGAAGGATTTATCTAGATTGCCCCATGCTTATGATTTATGACTTCAAAATTTGAATAAATAAATATTTTAGCTTCCCAAGCAATGTATATAAATTTGGAGACTCCAGTCCATATGGAGAGTATTGTGGGATCTCCGTGGGCTCGCCACAAAATCCACATCGATGATTTGAACTATTCAATATGTAAGACTCATCGATTATTTCATATCTATAAAAAATCATATTGATCGGATATCGATAGACACTTGATCATATCGCATTTGTATCAACGGTAATTATGATTTGAAAAATATATTATTCACACAAATGTGATCTGATCTAATAATTATTAATATTCGATCAATGTGATTTTTTTAAAGATAAAATATTCGATAAGTTTTACACATTTTAAATCGGCAATATGAATTTCGTAATGAGCTCATGGGGGCCTAATAACACCCAACTCCCAACTGGAAAGAAGGCTCCCTCCCACATAAATTCACAATTTCCACTCAATTTGTTGAAGTTGTACTCGGTTCATGCCTTCTCCAGCACAAAAACAAAAACAAAAATAATAATAAATGACCATTCCTGGGCTACACATTTTAAATTATGGGTATTTTTTTAAAGAAATATTTGGTCAAAACTCCTTTGTAATAATAAATTTTTCATTCATTCAAGATATGCATAAATAAAGGAGCATTTACATACAAGTTTTATTTTGTGAATTTATATTCCATTAAGTCTTAAATAAAATTTTTTACTTTTTCAAGTCCTATTAATTTTTAATAGAAGAAATTACCTTTCAAATAATAGTTGTTTATCATTTGTAATTGTTTATAAAAAGGTATGGTGATGTAACATTTTATTTTGATTTTCAAAATTTCAAATCATCATAATTGATACAATATATATTTATTTTTTATAAAATTTATATTTCTAAAACCAACACAACAAAATCTATATTAATATTAAATAAAAAATTATATAAAAATAAAAATAATTTTTTGTTATAAATTTACAATTTAAACCATTGTCAATAGTAAATTTTTTTAACCTAACTAACAATATTTTTTTGGTCTAATTTTTTTCAAAATTTTCTTTTAGGTTTAAAATTGAAAAAACTGATTTAGTTTTAAAATTGAAAATTTTGAGAAATTTATCAAAAACTAAGAATATTCTCAATTAATACTAGAAAAAACTAAGAAATTTCTTAATTTTACTAGATAGTTCCGCAAATTGAGAAATTGTTAATTTTGTATAGCTAAAAAAATAATATTTTATTTTTATAAAATTTTATATTCAATATTGGCCTTGTTTAATAGGTATCATTGTGTAGACTCTAAAAATATTAATTTTATTAAAAATAAATGTGTATAATAAAAGTATGAAATTTTTAAGTTTTGGAATAAAAAAACAAAAGTAAAGTGCCACATCATCAATACCACTTGAATAAGAGAAAATATCTAGTACTTTTGAGGCACAGTTAGGTGAGTACCAAAAGATTTATGATTGGTGGAGAGGGTGGAGCCCATAATTTTGTATTGAGGCATGAGGCACAATGCTTGGTAATTGGTGAATAACATTGTCATGTGGTATACGTATAACACTTAATAAATTTTATTAGCACTCAATGAATTGACGCTTCTTAATTCATTGAGCCTTTTAATAAGGTAAAACAATCATATATACATAAACATTTTGAAAATAAAGACTTTATGGATAAAAAAAAAAGGGGGGGGGGAGGGGGGGACTTAATAGAACACTAACCTTACCAATTGGACTTCTAGGTAATTAACTCATAATTTTATTTACACACAACAAAAAATCTCAATTCACACCATTTCTATCATTCAGATATAAACTTGTAAACAAAAGTCAAATATTTGGATATAAAATTATAAACAAAAAGCAAAAAAAATTGAACGGAATATATATTTGAACAATTTATTTTTGTTCATCAGTTTATATCCAAACATTTACCTTTTGTTTGAAAGTTTATATCTAAACAAAATTAATGGTGTGTACTGAGATTTTTTGTGGTTTACAAATAGAATCTGTTAGCATTTGTGCCCTCAAAAACAAGTTTGTTGACTTTATTAGTTGATTAAATAAATTGTTTGGCATTTTATTTCACACTTCTTATATTATTATTCTATGTAATGTTATATTTAATGTTACATATGACGTAAACATAAGGTCTCTTAGGTAACATTATAGAAAAACATTATAGAAAAACATGCTAATGGTTAATGAATCAAAAGCTAGGAGTTATGATTTTTTGGTGCCTTGTAGACTCAATTAATGTTCTAGGCTATGGGTGTTGATTGGGCCTCACTGTACTATGGCCTACACATGTTTTGCTACTATATGATAGATAATTAACTTCATCATTGAGGTAGTGACTTTAGGCAAATAGGTGGGTGCTATGCAATAAGTACATGCACTGAATATTATCGGTTTTGAGAATACTTATATAATGACTACTGTCAGTTTAAAAGGTAGTTCTATTACAATGCACTTATTTTCCTTTGACTCAAGAGGCTTATATAAATTAATTAACTATTTATTTAACTTTGATATTGTTAGTCGGTTACGTCGAACCAAAAGCTATACACGGACATGTTGGGTTATGTGAGTGGTAATTGATTTATATAAGTCCTTAACATGGAATCCACCATTCTCAAAGTGAGAAATTATATTCAAGCAATTTTTCCTATTAACGTTGGACAAAAAAAAAAAAAAATCGGCTGGTAACTTTTTCATAAAAATATTTTATACATGTATTATTACAAAAGTACTATTTTTGAAAAATGCTTTGGGGGTCCAATTAGAAGAAGGAAAATTTTAGAATTCGATTACATGAGTTAGGGTTTTTGATAGTGATAAATTTGTCCATACCTAGTAACTCAGGTGGAATATAGTTTGGTCGAAGGAAGTTTGTGACTAATTGTAAGAAAGGGCCTCACTTATAATTCTCTACTTTTAGGGGTTTAATTGTAATGTGTTGATGGACATTATTGCAATTAGTAAAAGTTCTATATTATTTATTTAAAAGATAATTAATTAAAAATTGGATAAGTTGTATCTTGCATATTTAAGATAAAAGACACATTTTTTATTTTATCCCCACAACTAAAGGATAGAGATCTCTAAGGATCCCACTTACATGCAAAGTGTTATGTATATATATCTGATGTATTTGATACAAAAATTGGCCATCAAAATTTTTAAGGTCTGTAGAAAAATATACATAAAATAAATTCAGGAAGATGCAAGATGAATCACTTTGAAGGCGAGATACTTGGATCGCTTGGTGAGGTATTATCAAACGCTTGGATTGAGATATTTTAGATTGTGTAGTTAGGTGGTATTTTTTTGAAAAATTATTTTTCAAATATATATTTTTTTCTCAAACTTTCATTAGTATCAGAGTCACGCCACTTTGATTACATGACTATATATATATATATATATTTTGTTTTTCATTTTGATAAAAATATTAAATATTCGATATTGTCTTGTGTGAGTGCTGATTATATATTTTGTACGGCCTTTTAAGAGTAAACTTGTCTTAAAAAAAAAAAAAAAAAAGACCGAAACAGTAACAAAAAGAGAGAGAGAGAAAAAAAAAAACGATCCCGGTTTGTAATTGATATGATTAATTGCTAAATAGTTTGCGCCCCATTTGTTTCCTATTTTTTTTCTTTTTTTTTGGTTGCTGGATTGGTCTAAAGAAAATTATTATATATATATATATATATATTTTCCCCTCACTTGGATATTTTTGTGTTATTTGTACATGAATATATGTATAGATATGATTTATATATAAAAATTGATGTTTTTTGTACTATCTCTGATCGTCTTGAATTTCATATATGTTGTAGTTCATATAATATAGAGCATATTTGCAAAGTTTTGCAAATATCAGACGGTTGGATTTTGAGAAAAAAAATTAAGATTTATATTTATTTTTCATAACTTTGACTATATGTTATTTTTAAATGATTCATTTTCATGTTATAAAAATTATATATTTGTAATTTTTATTTTGAGACCTTTAAAATGATATGTTTTAAGCCTGATTACGATTTACGGTTAAAAAACGATAATGCTACGTAACTTAAATTTTGTGGTTCAAAAGTGGCTCAAATGGTCAAAACGACGTCGTTTTGAGTACAGAACAACATAAAAATAACCAAAATAACGTCGTTTTAGCCATTTGAACCACAAAATTTAAACTACAAAACATTTTTCGTTAAAAAAATAATAAAAATTTGGACCCCTTTGAAAGTCACCCCTAACCCCTTTTGCCATTGATCAAAATTTTTCTTTTAGGTGAGAGTTGAAACATTACAGCCACGGAGGCCAACACGCGTGATGACGTCATCCGCTGCAGGCGTGGGACTGTTAAGCCCTTGTTTGTTTGATTTTTAATTTAAAACTACGTTAATTGCTACTCTGTTATTCATTATAATTCTGATGGAAGCATAGATTATACCGTTGGACTCATAATTAATATTTATACAAGATTTTAAAGTTTCAGAATTTTATGAAAAAATAAAATTTTTTTTTATTAATAAATAATTTAATATTTTTATTTTAAATTGTTCTTGGGGGAGCATAACTTGGATTCTGGACTTAAAACTTTTACAGTAGACTACAACTATGTAATTTTATTTATTGGTATAATTTTTTTTTTCAGATTCTATAATATTTATTTCTGATTTTCTGTGTAATTATTAATTATTTATAATTCTAGAAAATTTCAAAAAATTCCAGAGATTATAGAAATATACTATGGAATTATTTAAATATTGTAAACAACGTGTTAAGATCTTTTAAATAATTAGAACTTGTAGTATATTGTTATTTTAAATAGTATGACTTATTTATATTGATGAATTTTAATTGCATGATTAAATATTCTAGCATATTTTCTTTTATGAATTACATTGAGATGTTTTCATGTGGAATTAATATTTTATCATACTTTAGACATGTCATAGTTAGTGGGAGATTGTTCGGTCGAGAAAAATCTTTGTAGATTTTCTCCCCAAAACTAATTTTTTGCGCATAAATTAAATTAAATATTAGATAATTGTCACTTGTAGCGCAATAGATGATTACAAGCATAGCGAATTTTTGATCTTACTACTTGTGTAATATTGTCACTATTTAATTTAAATTTTTTGTGATAAAATTATATTATGATATGCTAATCAAATTATGTGCAGAAGATCTTAAAAGTTTTTCCCCTTAACCTCTCGGGCAAACTACCCATTTTTATTATTTATTTATTTATTTTTACTGTTGATGGTGTGTAACCATATTCATGATTATAGATATATATATATATATATTTTTTGTGGGTTTCATGTTACTTATGATAACATGAAAATTAATTTGCTAATTTATGGAGATAAATTAGTTATAAATGTTATTGGTACCCCATTTTAATATTTAAGTGTTAAATAGGATTATTTTAAGAAAAAATAATGCCTATGACCCCCCATTGTTGGTAAATAAAAATTCTGATTAATTGAGATTTAAATGATACCAAAAGGGTCGATTGGGTTTTAATTAATTAGTTTGTTTTATTTATTTTGTGAAAAGTATAAGTGTGACTAATGGGAGTGTTGGCTAAAATGAAGGCATAATTTCACATGTTCATGCTATGTATCTAAACAATGGTCTGCACTTAGACAAATACAATTTGGTAACCAAAAGGTATCATATGAGTTGATTTGGAGGCCAAAAGGAGTCATAAATAAATTTAATTTTTCTAAAAGAAAAAGAAAAATGATAACATGAGATGATACTATGATGGGTAGTAGCCACTCACCCATTCAAGGTATGTTCCTTTATTTTAAAAGAAATTTTTGTACATCCAGGATTGGTTTTCCAATGCTCACTATGAATACTTTAAATATAAGTGTTATATTTGTGGGGGTTATAAATTATTTAAGATTGTTTTGAATGATAATTCTAGTGAGCATTACCATAGTAGATTCAAAATTCTACATTCTATGGATTTATATATGATGATACTGCGGGTTCCAGATGGAACGGGTCTGACTAATCTACGCTTCCCAAACCAGTGTCCGGGTGACCAAGCCCACAGAGGAACCTGCACAAGAGTTCAACGGGGAACAGGGAATCCCCCAGCGAACCCTCCGATGAGCAAGTTAGAAAGAGAGATGGAGTGTAGAGATAGATTAGGGATAGAAAGCTTAACCTTCTTCTTGTCTTTGACGTCTGCTTATATCCTTTGGTAATCATTTCGTTGTCCCTTCCGACTTGCCATCTTGGCTGAAAGTCTATGCTCTAGCTTGCCTTGTTCATGGTGAGGCCGTTCTGTCTCGACGCGGAGGGCTTATCGCAATAAATGCTGTAAGGGGCTTTATTAATGGCTGATGTGCAGTGTAATAATTTTGCAGGATCTTTGTCTGCTTATGTGGCTTGTTCTTCACCTGCTACGTGTCTGAGTGTCATTGGTTCTTAATGTCATGTTGAGTTCCAGCCATGTTGGGCTGTCACGACCCAAACCCGGCCCTATGGGTTTAGCACCGTAATCGGCTAGCAACCCGAGATTATCGAAGGCACCTTATGATAATATAGTAAAAAGCAGTCTGTACTGGCGGAAGCCAATACAGTAAATAAACAATGCCCAATGAGCTGTGACAGTCTGTATGCAAAAGACTTTTTATATATATAAACAGTCAGTAACAAAACAGTATATACAATATTTACAATTATTCCGATCAGGGACTCAAGCCCTGTTAACAGTACAGTACAGTTTATACATTCTATTCAGTTCTCACAAAACAGTACAGAAGGGGAGAATAAAAAGACCCCTAAGCCAAAGCATGGCAGGTTCGGAACCTCGCAGTGAGGCATATAGGTTGGCTTGACAAAACTGGAGTCTACTTCGACGCTTATAGCCGCGGTCTGGTGCCTGTACACCTACATATATATATGAGCAGTGAGCTAAAGCCCAGTGAATAACATAATGCGTAAAGAGGTTAAGAATGAATGTCCTTTCAGTATGAAAACAGTTCATTTAAACGGTATTTCAGTCGTTCAGTCAGTACAGTCATATGTGGTACATCCATTAGCATAACAAAGACGGTAAATGAGGGTCTTAAAAGACCTAACGATAATGATGGCCATCAATCGATGCTTGATGAGTGGTTCCAACGAGGAACCGCAGAGATCTCTATGTGATAACGATAAGCGATGGGTGCTAAGGATGCCACAATACAGTTCAATATATAGGACATACATTCATTCAATTAACAGTATTCAATTCAGAAACAGTACAGTTCAGTTGTTCAGAAAATAATCATTTTGAACATATCTTTACACAATCGTTACTCACAGAGTTCTGGGCTACAGTAAACTAGAGCGCGTCTCCCCAGTCGCCAACCCTACACAGTTAACAGATTAACACACACTAAGCTACACAGTTGGGAAAGATAATAACTTAATCCCTAGTTTGCCTCGGTGTGTTCTACATCTATATCCTCAATAAGATGTCTTAAACTAGGCCTAAGAATGCCTAGAATGGGATGAGGATGCAAAGATGCGATTAGAAAACAGTTTCAGAATTTTCAGAAAAACAGAGTCCCACTCGAGCGCAGGTTTCCCCGTTCGAGCGGTCATGCAACAAAGGTACCCGCTCGCGCGTGGACTTTCCCGCTCGAGCGTACTGTAAAAGTATTGGATGTGCGAAATCTCCGCTCGACGGACGCTCGACGCCCGTTCGAGCGTGAGACAGAAGCCTCCGCTCGAGCATCCAATCCGTCGCTCGAGCGGACTGCAAAATAGTGCAAGGTACTGGATGCTCGAATTCCTCGCTCGAGTGGCACTTCCCCCGCTCGAGCGGACGACCAAAATCTGAAAATTCCAGATTCGAGCTCCGAGTTCAAAATCAAGTTTAAATGCATAAAAACCGATCCTCTTGGGCTGAAAACCTGGAAAACACTTGAAAACACATGGTATTATATGTTTCAAAGATCAATTTTGTAAAATCAAAGCCCAAGGGTGTTTAATTCCACTCAAATCCAAACCACCTTTCAAGAACATGATCTCAAATGAACATACATGAATTTTAAACAACTTTCAAGCTTCAAAACATGCTCTAATGAGCTCAATACTTTGAAAACATGATGGTTTCATGAACCTTAACTAGAACTTGCACATGCGTGCAACAATTAGCCATGAAATCAACTTAAAACTCAACAAAGGACACATGCATGCATGATATGCGCTCTAATTCAACACTTTGGAACTAATTCATAGTTCAACCCTTCAATTAAGCATGAGGCATGCAAGAACTAACTCAAACACAACAATGAGAAGATGAAATCCTTACCTAAGTCTTGAATTTAAGGTATAGGAGCTTAATTATGCAATCAACCGTCCAAATCTACAAGTCTCCTAGCAATTCCTCAAGAACAAGCCAATTACTCTCCCCCTCTCTCTCTAGATCGGTTGTGAAGATCAAAATAGCTGATGAAAATGTTTAATCTACATGTATAAGGCTCAATATATGTGAATAAACAAAGGCCCCACTAGGTGGCAAAGTTGTAATTAAGGCAACTAATGTGCTTAGCTCATTTTAATCTAATTTAATCATACCTAATCAGTTTTCAGATAATTATACTATAAAATCACATAAATTATGATGATCATAAAACATCAATCGGTTCCGAATTCGGCCGCCGATAAGGCCTTCAATTAGCAGTTTAAACACAAAGACATAAACAGATAATCAAATAAATCAAACAAATAGAAATGCAATACAATAGATATACTCAGTCAATTCTTTTTTAGATTTCAGTCAGTTCAATTCAGTAATTCAGTCAGTTCAATTACTTATCATAATCAAGTTCAGTTTAACAGTAATCGGTGGTCAATCGGTAATCAGTGACGAGGGTTGTTACATGGGCCTCATTAGTTGAATATGTATTGGGGCCTAAGTGATGGGCTTGGGTTGTTTATAACAGGCTGTAGCCTTTATGGGCTTACCCATGTCAGTAGTCCCCCATTCCCGAGTGCATCTTTAGTCTAACGAAGGGAATAAGGAAGAAGACGGTGGTTGTGAAAGACTGGCGGGGTGAGGACCGACCGAGAGGTGGGTCGAAGACGGTGTGATCGCAGAGGAGGGCCGGGTGGGGGGCCGACCCTGAGGAGGGCCGACCACGAAGGGTGACCGAGTGGTGGGACCGACCATGAGGAGGACCAACCGCGAAGGGTGGCCAAGTGGTAGGACCGACCATGAGGAGGGCCAACTGCGAAGGGTGACCGAGTGGTGGACCGACCATGAGAGGGTCGACCGCGAAGGGTGGCCGAGTGGTGGGATCGACCATGAGGAGGGTCGACCACGAAGGGTGACCGAGTGGTGGAACCGACCATAAGGAGGACCGACCGTGAAGGGTAGATGGTGTTGCGTGGGGATCGAGGGGCGGCGGGTCACGTGGTGAAGTGAAGTGGAAAAGACATGTAAGGGGAAAAGGGGGCAGTGGATCATGGGCGTGCACGTAGCAGAATCTCGTGATGGAGAAGGTTAGGCGTTGAGCAAGAAATGAAACGATAGGTCAATGTAGGGTGTTGAAAAAACAGTTTTGGCGGATTTTTGAAAATTTTCAAACTGGCGAAATTTAATTGTGACCCTTGGAATATAGGCAAACCTTGGGCTTTTGGTATTATTCGTTTTACGTATCTCTTTGCAAACAACCAAAATATTCCGAGTGTAAACTCCTTCGTGTCGAGTGATACATCGTTGAAACATTTTGTGAACTATCTCGCACCAGCATCTGAAGCTATTCGCAGACACATGAGAGAGATGGCCCATGAGGAAGCAATAACTGCAAGGGTTGATCCATTGGGCGACGACGATGCGGTAGATTTGGCGGAACAATGCCGTACGGAGCGTAGGGAGGGGGCGGGAGCAAGTCAAGCTGTGCGGGCTCTCTCTAAGACAATAATCTCGGCTGCGAGACCTATTAGCCAGGTGGAGCCGGACCATTGGCACACTAAACCAGACAGATCCGTACTGACAGCAGAGGAGTTTGAGGGAATAAAGAAGAAGTATCAAATTCCCTCAGAGATACGGCTAAGATTGTCTACAACCAAGGAAAGGGCATCAGATGTGCGGCCAGGCGAATTTAGCTTGTACGAGGAGGCGTTGCGAGGGGGTTTGAGGCTATCTCTCCCTCAAGTAGTGGTGGATGTACTAAACAAGCCAGAAGCGGCGCCAGGGCAACTGATGCCGAACGCCTGGAAGATAGTAATGGCGTGCACAGGTGCTGGTGCGAGCTACGGAGGGCACGATGACGATGAAAGTTCTTCTCGGCTACAAGGCCTCGGTCGTGAGAGACCTAGGTGACGTTGCAAGCAATGGCGGGGCGGGGTCTGGTGGCGGGTCTTCCAGCGTCGGTGAAGGGGTGGAGACCGAGATGGTTCTTTGTGACGGCGAACGGTGGGGCTGGGGTGCGTACAACGTGGAAGGTCCCTACCAAATCAGTCGAGCTGAAGTTGGACAGGGCGGCCGAAGACCGAGTGAAGAGGGTGAGGGAATGGAGGGAAGAGAAGGGAGTGAGGTGGGATGAGCTGGTCTTGCCTTTAATGTTGTTTGCCTTGAACTTGGGGCCGCAACCATTGGGGAAGGACCCAGCAAGGGAGGAGCTAGAGGCGCAGAGGAAGGTAGATGAGGAGGAAGAGAGGAGATTGTTCGCCCGAGCGAACAAGTATAAGGAGACACAACTAGGGCCTTCTCCAAAGCCGATCGTGAGGGAGCGAATCCGACCGCGCCCGAAGCCACTAGGGGAGAAAGATCTGGACGGCTTTGAGCCACGATCGCCCCCAGTGGATCCTCTGAAGGAGAGGAATAAGAAGGAGATGGAGGCATTGTTAAAAAAGAAGAAGAAGAAAAGAGTGAGGGAGAGTGAGGAGGAGCCCGCCTTGAAGAGGAGGAAGGAGGTGACGGTGGAGGAGGCATCAAAAGAGATGATGAGTGGGGTGACTGGCCCTGAAAAACAAGTTGAAGATAGGGCGACTGGGTCTGAGGAGAGGGCAAAGCAACAGCTAGAGGGAGGGGCTGCCCCCAAGGAGAGGGAGAGGGGGTCAAATTGAAAATTGCTATCTACCACGCTTCAGTAGTTTCTGGGCGATTGGAGGGAGAAGTTGGCCTAGCCAGGACTGCTGCCGACTGGCTCTTGGGCGTGGTGGAGGAGGCGGCAGTGCGTTTGATGGCCAGTTTCACTGAGGCCGAACTGCTAAAGGGGTTGTGCTCTACTCAGATGGAGGCAACTGCCTTAGTAGGAGCCCTACTGAGAAAGGCTGCGGCTGCCAAAGGCAAAGTGGGGCCACTGAAGGTAAAGTTGAAGGAGACGAAGGCCCAACTGGAAAGTTTGATGAGGGAAACTGTGGGGTGGAGGAGGACCGCACGAAGCGTGTGTGCTAGGGGGTTGGAAGAGGCCCAGAAAGCCAAAAAGATGGAAGTGTTGGTGATGGTGCAGGGCTATTTAGCCGACCGAGCCAATACTGAGCTACTCGCAACCAAGTTAGAGCTAGAGACGGAACGCCGTAAGGCGGTATCGCTCGAGTTCCAATTAGGGAGCGAGCAGAAGAAACTGGAAGAGGCGTAGAAGGCCTGCACCATCGCCAACGAACGGTGGGATAAGGCTATGACTTGTAACGAGGATCTGCAGGCCCAGTCGATCAAGGAAAAAGAAGAAGCAGATTCGAAGATCGCTGGGTTGGAGAAGGAGTTGGCAAACGAGCGTGCCAAGGCGGCGGCGGAGAAGGCAGGACTGGAGAGGGCCTTGGAAGAAGAAAGGAGCAAGCTAGCATCTGAGAGGGTGTCGTACCCTGACCTGTGCGTTGCAGCGGTAGAACAGTTCAAGGGGTCCGCTAACTTTTAGATGGCTATTGATGCTGCAATCGCCAATAGCTTGGCAAGAGAGGGGTCTGGGGGGGGGGGCTGGCCCATCGGGAGCGACCGCTGGGAGCAGGAGTGAAGAAGAAGTGATTCAGAGCTTCTAGCGGTCGGACTTCTACAAACATGAGATGGCTGAGTTCTGGGACAGTGGCTGGAAAACGTTCAAGCGAAAAGCTAAAGAGCTGTTCCTAGACTTGGACTTCAACAATGTTAGAGTAGAGGAAGACGATGTGGCCCAGACCCCCTTAGATGAAGGAGTTGACGAAGAAGATCTTGTTTCGAGTGAGGAGGAATGAAGAATGTAAAATTTTTGTACTTTGTTTGTAAATAAATAAATAAAAATTTTGTTGTTGCGTTGTTTGTGGTTGTTTTTCTCTCTCTCTTTTTTTTTTGTTGGGCGTGTAACTTTTGTAGTAAACTTATGTATAAATCTGTGAATAAATAAAATTTTGAGTTGTGTTTGTCACACTACAGCCTTTATTTTTGTAAATTTAAAAAGAATAAGAATGGTTGTGCAAATAAGGCTGGTGTATAAATTGTAGTGAAAATTGAGAAGTAGGGAGCCAAGTTAGCTTGTGAGAAAATTATGATGCAAAGGGTGTTATCAATAAGAACATTGTAATGTAAAGGTTTTAAAATGTGAAGTTTTAATACGTGTTGTAAGAGTGTTGAGAAATGAAAGACTGGATTGGGAAATAAAAGTCAAAAAATGTAAAGAATGTTCAAATGCGTGAAATCATGGACCTGGAATCCGATTAAGTATGGAAAATATGCCACAAGCATGAAATTGCAAGAATGGCCTTGGCCGAGCTCTTCATTCGTGCTCAGTTTAGGTTGAGCCATGATTAACTCGATCGGGCTGACTCTTCAAATAACTCAGTCTGGCTGAGCTCTTCATGCTCAGTTTGGCTGAGGCTTTAATTGACTCAGTCTGCCTGAGCTCTTCATGCTCAGTCTGGCTGAGGCTCTTCATGCTCAGTCTGGCTGAGGCTGAGGCTCTTCGTGCTCAGTCTGGCTGAGGCTCTTCGTGCTCAGTCTGGTTGAGCTCTTCATGCTCGGTCTGGCTAAGGCTTTTCGTGCTCAGTCTGGCTGAGGCTTTAACTGACTCAGTCTGGCTGAGCTCTTCATGCTCAGTCTGGCTGAGGCTCTTCATTCGGACGTTATTGAAATACCACACAGATAACTGAGATATAAAATTGTTGTCATTGAAAGTATAGCTCATTTGATCAGAAATTTACATCATATGAGAAGAGAATAAGAACATTCAAGTGCGTAGATTGTCGAAAAAGGAAATATAACAAAGGATTGATACAATAATTGGGCTTTTATTGAAAATAACGCTTCAAGTGCTCGGCGTTCCATGGATGGGGGAGGTCTCGGCCCTCCATATCTTGAAGTCAATAAGTACCCGGACGAGGTTTGGCTTTGACAACGTAAGGTCCCTCCCACTTGGCTGCCAGCTTGCCCTCGGCCGGATTTTTGGTAGCAAGAGTTGCTTCGCATAAAACAAGGTCCCCCACAGCGAACTCCCTCGGTCGAGCTTTGCGGTTGTAGTGTGTTCTCGGTCAGACGGGTGCATCAGAATTTGGTTGTACCCAGAGAAGGCATCCATGAAGCTAAGCATTTGATGGCCGGCCGTGGCGTCAATAAGCAGATCTATGCGAGGAAAGGGATAGCTGTCCTTAGGGCAATCTCGGTTGAGGTCGGAGTAGTCGACACAGAGTCGCCATTTACCGTTGTTCTTACGGACCAGGACAACGTTTGACAACCATCCAGGGTAGTCCACATTTTTGATAAATTGTGCCTCAAAAAGCTTATCTACTTCAGCAACGATAAGAGTATTGCACTTCGGATGAAAGATGCGCTGTTTCTGGCGGAATGGTCAGAAATAGGGTTCGATGCTGAGACGATGGGTGATGAAAGAGGGGTCAACACCCGGCATATCGGAGTGGGTGCAGGCAAATACATCGTTGTGCTCAATTAGGAGGGCAGTAAGGTCGGCCTTGGCTTGGGGGGATAGTTGGCTGCCGATCTTGGCAGTTTTTGCGGGGTTGGTAGGATCGATGAGGACCTCGACAAGCTCTTCCATTGGTTCCCCTCTGACCAGCTTGTCCTCGTCTCTGACGTCGAGTCCTTTAATGATCATAGCCTCCTTGAGCTTGACCTCTTTAAGAGAGGCGACATAACATTCTCTAGCCACAGTCTGCTCTCCCCTCACTGTGCCGACCCCAAGATCGGTGGGGAACTTGATGGCAAGATGAAAAGTGGATGTGATAGCTTGGAAGGCATTTAAGGTGGTGCAGCCAAGGATGATGTTGTAAGCAGAGGGGCAGTGGACAACAAGGAAGGTGAATAACTTTGTGGTCTGTCGCGAGTATTAGCCGATTGTGATGGGAAGATCGGTGGAGCCGATGGAGGTCACCCGGTCTCCAATGAAACCGACCAATGGGGTTTGGAGAGGAGACAGACTTTCCTCCCCAATCTTGAGCTAGCGAAAGGCATTTAAGAAGATGATGTCGAAGGAACTACCATTGTCGACGAGAACCCATCTGACTTTGTAGTTGGAGAGGAGGGCAAAGATGACGAGAGGGTCGTCATGAGGGTAACGGATGCCTATGTAGTCGGCCTCTGTGAAGGTGATGGGCTCCATCCACTGTTTGGGCTGTTTGGCAGGGCGGTCCAATGTGGTAACTTCTTTGTCTGAGCCTTGCCTTATTTTTCTGAGTTCTGCCCACTGGGCCAAGCGGGATGGTTCTCCACAAGTAAGCCCTCCAGCAATAACTCTAATTTCTCCAACATGTGGGGCGGGGTTACTTTGTACCCGGGGTTGCTGTAGAGGGCGATCATGACCTTGGTTGGGTTGTGCTGGTTGCCGTAGAGAGGTGTGCCGGCGGTTGTTTCTGATGGGTTCAATCCTTTGCCTCTGCTAGGGGTGTGCTTGCGTGAACCGACTGAGACGTCGCTGACGGATCAGGCCCTCGACCTGGTCTTTGAGGTTAGCACACTCTTCGATGTTATGGCCGTGGTCTTGGTGGAAGTGGCAGTATTTGGACTAGTCTCGCCGGTTAGAAGGAGACCGCGACGGTTAGGGCCATTTGAGGGGATAATCTTGCTGAATCTGGTTCAAGACTTGTTCCATGGGGGAGTTGAGGGGTGTGTATCTTTCAAACCGGTCGGGCGGTCAAGTTGGCGCCAACCGGTCGGCTTGGGGTGGTCGGTCAGTATACTGAGGTGTTTGGTGAGTGTACTGGGAGTTTCTGGTTTCTGAGTCCTTTCTTTTCTCTCTGAGGGTCGGGTTTTTGGCTATAAGATCTTGTCGGGCGGCTAGGGATTCTTCGGCGTTCATGTATTTTTGGGCTTTGGAGAGTAGGGTTGCCATGGAGGTCGGGGGGTTTTTAGAGAGGGAGAAAAGGAAATCAGATAACCGTAGACTGGCCATGAAAGCTGTAAGGATGACCTTGTCATCGTTTTCCGCTACCTGCAAGGCTTCGGTGTTGAAGCGAGTAACGAAACTGCGTAGTGACTCCCGCTCGGTTTGATGGATATTGAGGAGTTGGGTTGCCGGACGTTGCTGGCGTTGGGCTCCAATGAAATGGCTGAGGAACGAGTCACTGAGGTGCTGGAAAGTGGAGACAAAGTCTGCTGGCAGTTGACTAAACCAAAGTCGAACCGACCCCTTGAGTGTTACGGGGAAAGCCCGACATATGATTTCATCGGGGAATGCATGGAGGATCATGAGGGTTCGGTAGGTCTCCAAGTGATCGACTGGGTCTGTTGTACCGTCAAAAGAGTCGATGGTAGGCATTTTGAACTTAGGCGGTAGAGGTTTGTCTCGAATGAAGGCAACAAATGGTGAGTTGGCTGTGGTGGATGGTTTATTCGGTATGTTCTGCATGACTCCCTAGAGCTGGAGCTTCATGGCTCGGAGTTCTGCATCCTAGAAAGGGACGTTGTCACCACCGGAAGGGAACGGGGGCTGGACGCTACTAGCCTTTCCCTCGGGGGTCGGTGCCTAGACCAATAGATGTGGGGCCCGAGGGGGTAGGTTCATATCTGGGGGGGTGGTCGCAACCCCTCCATGTTGGGCGGATGGGGCTGCTGGATAGTGTGGCTCGGGGCTCATTCTTGGTGGGGTGGGATATCTGGAGGTGGTGGAGGAGGCATAGGAGGGTTTCTTTGGAGTAGAGCATTAATCAGGGCTTCGTTTTTCTCGGCCAGGCGGTTAATGTTGTTGGTGAGCTCGGTGAAATACTGTGGTTGGTTGTTTGGATTGAGAGGGTCGACTTGGTGGTCAACAACATTGTGGTGAGAAGCCATGGATCTAGTTGTGACCATACACCTTGGTAGGTGGCAGGAAAGGGTTATTGGGACAGGGTCTCCGGCGACAATGAGCACAACTGTGGCCTTGTGAACAAAGCGTTCCTGAGCAGCGCCAACTGATGATACTGCGGGTTCCAGATGGAACGGGTCGGACTGATCTATGCTTCTCAAACCAGTGTCCGGGTGACCAAGCTTACAGAGGAACCTGCACAAGAGTTCAACGGGGAACGGGGAGTCCCCCAGCGAACCCTGCGACGAGCAAGTTAGAAAGAGAGATGGAATGTAGAGATGGATTAGAGATAGAAAGCTTAACCTTCTTCTTGTCTTCGACGTCTGCTTGTATCCTTTGGTAATCATTTCGTTGTCCCTTCCGACCTGCCATCTTGGCCGAAAGTCTATGCTCTAGCTTTCCTTGTTCATGGTGAGGCCGTTCTGTCTCGACGGGGAGGGCTTATTGCAATAAATGCTGTAAGGGGCTTCATTAATGGCTGATGTGCAGTGTAATAACTTTGCAGGATTTTTGTCTGCTTATGTGGCTTGTCCTTCACCTGCCACATGTCTGAGTGTCATTGGTTCTTAATGCCATGTTGAGTTCCAGCCATGTTGGGCCTCATTAGTTGAATTATGTATTGGGGCCTAAGTGATGGGCTTGGGCTGTTTATAGCGGGCTGTAGCCTTTATGGGCTTACCCATGTCAATATACAATGCAATACTTATATTCTTCTAACACATGTTTTAATTCTTTAACGTATGTAGTTAAAAAATGACCAACTTTAATCCTTTGTCCAAAATTCTTGATGATAATCATTTCACTGGATCAAACTATGTGGACTGGAAGAGAAATTTAACAGTTGTCCTCACTGTTAAAAAACTGAACCATGTCCTAACCACTAATCCACCTGCGCTGCCTGAGGCGGATGCCACTAATGAACAATGTGAAGTTGCTAGGAAGTGGCATGAGGCGGAGGATGTTGCAAAATGTTACATATTGGCCTCAATCACCAATGTGTTGCAAAAGCAGCATGATGGTGTTCCTACTACAAAAGATATGATGGTTAATTTGAAAGAAATGTTTGGAGAACAGAGCAGAAGTGCACGCCAAATTTCTATGAAAGGTTTGATGTCCACCAAAATGGTGGAAGGTACTCCAATATAGTAACATGTTTTGAAAATGATATCTTTCATTAAGATACTGGAAATTTGGGTGCAGATATTGATGGTGAGACTAAAATTGATGCGATACTTTCATCTTTACTATATTCTTGTAATCAGTTTATTTTGAATTATAATATGAGTAAGATGACTATTGCACCATCAGAGCTGCTCAATATGTTGCAAGCAGCAGAGGATCTTATTAAAAAGAGCCAACCCACTGTGATGATGGGTGAGAAGGAAGGTCCTAGAAAATTCAAGCCTAAGGTCAAGAATAATTTTAATAAAAAATCTATGGGCTCTAAGTTCTCTGAAAAAACACAAGGTGTTTTTAAAATGGGCATAGATAAAAAGAAAAGCAAAGGAAATTATTTCCATTGCAAAAAGCCTGGCCATTGGAAGAGAACTGATGTCATTATTTGGCAACATTGAAAAACCTTCAGAAGGTATGTTAAATTTGTTTGTTATTGAAACCAATTTATTGATTGGTCCTCCTAATGCTTGGTGTGTAGACTCTGGTGCGACCTCATATATTTGCAATATGTTGCAGGGGTTCAAGGAGACCAGAAGGCTTAATGAAGGGGAGATGCTAATAAAGTTGGGAATAAGTGCAACAGTTGCTGTAGTTTCCATAGGAACTTTTTATTTGGAATTATCATTTAATAAGACTTTAGTTTTAGAAGATTGTCTATTTGTGCCAAATATCAGGAGAAATTTAATTTTTGTTTCAAAGTTAATTTCATTAGGATATTGTTTTTCCTTTTCTTCCAAAGTTGTTATTAAGCATAATAACAAACTTGTGGTTTCTAGCATTTTAATAGATGGTCTTTATTTTATTAATCATGTTGATAATTCTATTAATTGTGTTGAGAATGATATATCCACTAGTATGTTACCCCTTAAAAGAAAAAGGGATGTTAATCAAACTTGCATGTGGCACTTGAAACTTGGTTATATCAATTTAGAGTGTCTAAATAGATTGGTCAAGGATGGGCCTTTAGATTTTTTGAAAATTAAGCCTTATCCAATCTGTGAGCCCTGCTTGCAAGGAAAAATGACTAAACTTCCATTTCTAGGAAAAGGAATTAGAGCCACAGAGTATATTATTATTCTGAATAATGTTATATTTAATGTTATATATGATGTGAACATAAGGTCTCTTGGGTAACATCGTAGAAAAACATACTAATGGTTAATGAACCAAAAGCTCGGAGTTATGATTTTTCGATGCTTTGTAGGCCCAATTAATGTTCTAGGCTATGGGTGTTGATTGTGCATTGCACTATTATGGCCTACACTTGTTTTGCTGCTATATGATAGAATGATTAATTCCATCATTGAGGTAGTGACCTTAAGCAAATAGGTGGGTGCTATGCAATAAATACATGGACTGAATATGATATGTTTTGAGAACACCTATGGAATGATCACTGTCGGTTTAAAAGGTAATTCTATTACAATGCACTTATTTTCCTTTGAAGTGAGAGGCTTGTATAAATTAATTAACTATTCATTTAACTTTGATATTGTTAATCGGTGACGTCAAACCAAAAGTTACACACGAACATGTTAGGTTATGTGAGTGGTAATTTATTTATATAGGTACTTAACATGGAATCCACCATTCTCAAAGTGAGATGTATATTCAAGCAATTTTTCCTATTAATGTTGGACCAAAAGAAAACTGGCCAGTAACTTTTTCATAAAAATATTTTTATACGTGTATAATCACAAAAGTACTATTTTTGAAAAATGTTTTTGGGGTCTAATTAGAAGAAGAAAAAATTTAGAATTTGGTTACATGAGTTAGGGCTTTTAATAGTAATAAATTTGTCCATACCTAGTAATTCACGTGGAATATAGATTGGTGGAAGGAAGTTTGTGACTAATTGTAAGAAAGGGCCTCACTTGTAATTCTCTACTTTTAGGGGTTTAATTGTAATGTGTTGATGGACATTATTGCAATTAGTGGAAGTTCTATATTATCTATTTAAAAGATAATTAATCAAAAATTGGATAAGTTGTATCCTGTATATTTAAGATAAAAGACGCATATTTTATTTTATCCTCACAATTAAAAGATAGAAATCCCTAAGGATCCCACCTACATGCAAACTATATCATGTGTTGTGTTTATCTATCAGATGTACTTGATACAAAAATTGGCCATTAGAATTTTTAAGATCTATAGAAAAATATACACAAAAATAAATTCAAGAGGGTGCAAGGTGAATCACTTTGGAGGCGAGACACTTGGATCGCTTGGTGAGGTATTATCAAACGCTTGAATTGAGGTATTTTAGATTGTGTAATCAGGTGGTATTTCTTTGAAAAATTATTTTTCAAATAAAAATTTTCCCGCAAAATTTCATTGCTTCCAAAAATATTTCCTTGAGAAGGCCAACATGCACCAAAATTACCAAAATATCTTCAGTAATTAAAATCATATTTGAAATTTTAAAGTAATATAACCTTTGATCAAAATATCTATTTTTAATAAAATCAATATTTTTAGAATTCTCTCGTTGAAATTTATCAAACAAGGTCCATGTTGGCCATGAATTTTTTTTTTTTTTAAAAAATAGTTATAATTTTATTGTCGAAACTAACGTCAACAGTAGAATTTTACTCTATTTAACATAAATTTTATTGTGATATTTTAGCATTTAAGTAGTGAAATACCATCACCATTGTCACTATAATTGTTATCGTTACTAGTAGAAATATTAAATAAAAATTTATTAAAATAGTGAAATGCAATGTTAGCAGAGTAAAATTTGTCAGTTTTAAATAGAACATCAACAAACAAAAGACATATTACATATTGTCATAACGAATGAAAATAAAATTTTAATGTCTATTTTAAACAGAGTATTACCAAAACAAAACAAAGGCCAAAGCAAAGCAAAGCAAACCAAAGTAAAATTAATTTAACGACAAACAAAAACACTTTTATTTAGTCAAATTCAATAAAAACAATCATAACAAACAAGATAAATATTATTCAATATTCAATTTTACTTGAAGAAATTTTCAATAATTATTCTCTCTTCGAGAAAGAAATGAATTACATCAAATTCGTTATCTCATCTAGTCTAAGCTATCTAGAAATTCTACGGCTCAATGGCAATTTTTAATTCAAACAATTATTGAAATACAACAAAAAAAAGTTTGAAATATAACAGTCATCGAAATTCTACGACTGGATTGTGAAACCATCTCAGCGTTGCTTAAATTCAATCTTGTCAAAATTTTCAACTTGGACCGCTCAAGATGGTATATATAAATTTAAGTGAAGACTGTGTATGGTGTTTAAGCCTTTGCTTATTTCTCCTTATGTCACGTGTCTTTTATTTATCTATTTAAAATAAAAATATATATAAATAGGTGCACATGCTTTGAAATCTCGACCTTGAGTTTAAGAAGAAAAAATCTCTTACCACTTGAGCAATAAAAGTATTATGATATTATTTTCTTTTTCATTTATTTTTATTTTTACTTACTTGAAGTTCACACGTATTGCGTGTGTCAACCACTAGTGTCTTTAATGAAAGTTAAAAATAACAATATATATATATATATATTTAGGTCTTTAATTCATGAGAAATAAATGTTAAAGGAACTTACACGTTAAAAAATATTCACATGTTTTTTTTTTTTAACACTACATAATTATGTTGAAGGACTTTTCACTATTTTTCGATGTATAAAAAAAAAAAAGGACTTTTCACTATTTATTTTTATTTTTTGGATAAATTACATTAACACCTATTGAGATTTAGTCCAATTACATCCTACCTTTTGACATTTTAAAAATTACATTCCCACCCTTGTAGTTAATAATATCATTTCACAAACCCCTGCTTATATAAAAGATAATAACTCTTAATAGAAAAATAGAGGAAATTTTATTAAAAAAAAAAGTAAAATAAAAGAAAGGGAAAAAAAATAGAGAAAGTAAAGCAAAGTAAGAAAAGACAGAGTGTACGAGTTCAATGTTTTTATTCCGTCTAAATAATTACAATGACATAAGGTTAGTGTAATTTTTCAAATGTTAAGAGATAATATGTATTAAACCCAAACCTCAAGAGATGTTTTCTTTTTCTTTTTTTTCTAAATACATGCGATTACTTGTCTTGGTATAGTCAATTCATCAACGATTTCATTGAATAACGCGGTAGCACATGACCATGTTTATCTTTCTACAAAATGGAGAGGACGTATACAATTATTCAATGGCAATAATGCATTATCATACACAGACATTACTATTGCCATAAAAATCACAAGAAGAACATTAATGGTAATGACCAATGATGATGACTCAAAGTATGTATCGCAACTTTGATGACTTTGGGTTATATATGGTACAAAATATAAAGAATTGAACATGGAAGTTACACCTGGAAAAATGTTGACAAATTTCATATATGATGGTAGATTAGTCTTCAAAATGATGATTGATATTTCTGATTAATGCAAAATGCAGGACACTTCGTAAATTTGACTCTTCTCCGTCCCTTATAATTTACACTAATTAATTAATGAAAAATGTTACGGATCCCCAAATATTTTATCAAATGTTTTACCAAATATCTTATATGGGTGTGAGATCCACATGATGTGGGTTTTTGTCACACCCGATTTTTATTATTTGAATCCATTACCAAATCCATTATAATAATTCCATTTGGTTGAGAACATGAACAAGAATAAATAATAACATTCTTTCCCAACAACAATGATAATATAAATAAGACATGGTACAATACCCTTAGGCTTACATTGAATAATAATAAATAAAACAAAAATGATTTACCTTTACACAACACATGGCACACGGCCAACAAGTAAAGGGTCCCGTGGCCAACAATTAAGAAACTTCAAGTCATACACAATTCCTCCAGCCTTATACCTGAAAAAAATTTATCAACACGTGGGATGAGCACTAAGGTCAATAGAGATCCTAAAGATTCTAACCTATCACAACATATAGATAAAAATGATTATAAATGCATCAAGACATACCATATAAGTAGTATGCCATTTAATATACAAAACATACACATATAACTATGGTTTTTCTTAAAACGTTCCTCTTGACACAATTCAGTATAAAATCATTTGTTCTCTTTCACATTCCCATCATTACTTCCGAAAGAAAATGTTTTAAAATCTCATTCTTTCTTTGATAAAATTTCTCACGTTAACATAAAGAAATATCACTTAAACAACCGTTCTAAAAATATAACCCCACATGCAAATCATAATCCCCATCCTACCTTTCAATACACCATAAGCATTTACATCTCAACATATATATCTACAACCTTCCCTGACCATAGGCCCAAGGATTTAAAAAAGTGACCGGTATGAAACCGCTCACACATATACATTCAAACGAGATAACTGAAGTAATTCATACTATCAATCTCATCTCCACACTATGAAAACCAACAACACACACATACACACACACACACACATATATATATATATATATCCAAAACGAGATAACTGAAGTAATATATACTACCAATCTCATCTCCACTGGCCTACAGCACGGATGGCAGATCCAACAATACCAATAACATATAACACTTTAGCCGCCTCACCTAAAATTAGGTGTTCCTTAGGTCATACTTTATCGGGTGCAAACCGGAAAGGAACGAAGAACCTATCACAAGGCGCCATGCTTTGCGGCTAAGATACGACATGAAACGAGCCCTCTTTTCACACTTTACCGAGTGCAAACCAAAAGGGACGAGGAAACCTCTGTCAAGGCACCATGGTTTACCGGCTTAACCAGAGAGAAACAGACCTCACAAACAACATCACATTAAAAGCATAACAAGCTAACTAATCATGAATAATACACGGGGGTAATACATACACCTTGTCCAATCATCACAATCCTGGCTATTAACAGTTAAATACATTAACTCATTTCCATCAAAATGTGCTCCACGCACCACCATTCAACAACGAGTTTTCTTACATTGTTAAAGTGTTTCCAAACACAACACGAATTACTAAACATCAAAATCATGCTCTTCGACAACCGTCTCACAATACAAATACATTTATGAGCGTTGCAGTTACCTCTTTAACAACATACTCCATAACTTAACAATGGAATTGTCTATTCACAATATTCATTTATCAGCGATAACACATCGAGTTACAACACATAGCCCATCCTACAATAGTACTCATAGTCTATCTCTAGCAACAAGCAATGGCCAAGGACAAACTCTAGACGCCAATCACATAATCCGAAATAATAAATACCCCTTAGGAAATTTCATGTTCCCATTCATTGGAAACTCTCACAATTTATAAAAAAAGATAGCTAATCCCAATTTGTTTTTTATTAAAAAATAGGGCTTCCCCACTCCAATTCCCATCATACGCACAATGACCAAAATCTGCTATCATTAGCCCCAAAATCTCAATTTGGTAAACAACCACAACATAATCCCAATATGGAATTTACATTAATCCTTTCTTCAACATTCTAAAATTTACAAATGGAATACCAACCCTTCCAATCCTATATCCTAAACATACTTTTACAACCCAAAAATCAAATGTAAACATAACCCATAAACCCACTAATTTAAACTCAAATCAACTCATATACTTTTTAACAAAATCAACCACAAACTATGCTTTAAATGTAGTAAAAATACCACAAGTCTATCTATAGAGAGGTATTGAAAAGAAGCTCAAGAATCCCTACCTCTTGAAGCGAAGGGGAGAGAAGCCAAAAATCCACCAGCGACAAAAATACGATACGCTCAGATCAAAAGGAAGCCCTTGCGGCCCTCTACATTTTAATCTATAGGACTAGGGGTAGAAAATGGGTGTAACTAGATGAAACCCAAGCTTTTAGGTCCAAGAAATCCTAAAATGGTGAAAAAGGGAGAGAGAGAAGAGAGAGAAAAGAAAAAAGTGACTTTTTTCAGCGCACTACGGCCTTATATAGACGCGTAGACCGCTCGAGCGCAAGAAGTGATGCTTGAGCGTCCAGACACAAAAGTGTGACTACTCGAGCGTAAGAAGTGTCGCTCGAGCGTAGAATACAAACTGTAAAACAAAGTATAACGCAGCGGAATAAAAATTATGGTCATACCTTTTTGGCAGAGTCTGAATTGAAAGATCTCGTGGGCAAATCACGTGCTTCCTGAATCTGGTCAATCAACCCAGCAATGGAGTGATATTACAATAGTGAATATCACCCACACAAATCACAGTACAAATGGATTTGATCGTTGTTTTTGGGAGAGAGTCAGTGTATGGGAAAAAAGGTCAAACATACGTTATTTTTTTCTTAATCACCCATATCCCATATATCAGATATATAATACGTTTATCTCATTTATCCATATCAGTTATATGAGATAAGATATCTATATCATCTATCCATATCAATTGATATGATATATATATATATATCCTGAGTGGTTATCCAAATAGGTTTGAATTTGAATTCAAAACCCATTTGGATAAGGTTCAAAAGATTCAAAGGGTTATGCCACATGGGCGCCCATTTCTAACATCTCCCACTCGCACATGAGTTGGCATGACACTGCCACATCTCTATCTCAATCTCCCCAAAAAGAACAATCTCATACTAGCTAATGCACCGTGCGACCGCTGAGAACACCTGCATGTGGGAGCTCTATACTAGAAACTCAATATGAGTCAGCATAGAGACATCAACCCAAAAAGAACCGAAATAGTGTTTCATGTACCCAGACCCTTCTAGCTACATCAGTCCAAAAACATCTCTAATCCCTCAAAGAGCATGTTTGACTCTCCTAGGTCCCGCATTATATTCACACCCAATCAGCATCCTATAAAGAGCGATATGAGTTGTCGACAGTGAATATAAAGCAGAGATGTAAAACTAGATGATCTTCCCTTCACCCTCATATCATTCAATTTGAAATTGACCGCTTTCCCAGTAATGTCCCTTAAAACCGAATCATACATGATCGCAGGCAACATACCAAAGTAGCTAAACATCAACTCCTCATCTTATGACATAGTCAAAGGTCACAAAAGGCACAAAGTGAAGTCATTTAGGGAAAAATGACTTTTAGGACTCATACGGTGAAGAAGCAGGGATCCATTCTTTCACATCGCTAACGGGTCGATAAGCACATGCAGTACGAATGCATGTTATAGTGGAGTTACTCTTCCAAAGAGTGATGTTAAACTCACACACCATATAGATCTTAGTCTAGCAGCAATTAAGTCGCTTCTTAGCGCCTAACTCGAATTCTCTATTTGCTCGCCTCTCAGGCATCAAATGAAATCTCGCATCTGGCTATCCATAACAGGCATATCATGGAAAAGTGGGTACTCTCATATCCATGGTCGGTCCCTAACAAGACCTCATCTTGGCTCTAACCAAGGCGACATAGCTAGTGGATAATTTTAGCTTCTAGTCTCATCCTTACTTGCTACCTAGCGCTAAGGGTGATTGCTCGTGTGAGTGAGCCAATCTTGCCTGCTAACATCAATTTAATTATTTTGTGTATGCTAATTCACAAACCATTGCAAAAAGTAGTAAACATAAATGTGTAATAGAAACAAATATGAATACTAATGGCATAAATATCCCCAAAAAATATGAGTTCAACTGAATACACATAAAAAATATCACCACCTACATAGTCCTAAAGCCCTAACATGAGTAAGATAAACATCTCTAGCAATGGGCTTAGTCAAAGGGTCCGCAACCATGCGACTCGTAGGGATGTGCTCCAGGATCACTTCTTTCTGCGCCAAAATGTCTCTAATAAAGTTGAACCTCATATCAATGTGTTTGGTTCTGCCGTGGTATTTAGGATCCTTAGCTTAAGCGAGTGCAGCCATGTTGTCACAATGGATAGTCACAGGGTCTGAAGTGTGTGTGACAACATCCAAATGCTGAAGGAATCTCCTCAACCACACGGCTTCCTGAAGGGCAGATGAACAAGCCACAAACTCAGCCGCCATAGTCGATAAGGCGATACAGGATTGCTTCTTACTGCTCCAAGAAATAGCACCATCTCTAAGCATGAAAGCATATCCTGAAGTAGACTTACGCTCATCTAGGTCTCCTCCCCAGTCGACATCACAATAGCCAACTAGATGTAGATCTGAACTCTAGTAGCAAAGTGTGTAATCTGCAATCCCTCTAAGATATCGTAATATCCTCTTAACTGCTTTCCAATGAGCTGGTCCTGGGTTGGATTGGTAACGACTCACCAATCTGACTGCATAACAAATGTCAGGACGCGTACACATCATAGCATACATCAAGCTTCCAATAGCATTTGCATAGGGAACACGGGCCATCTTTTCATTTTGTTCTTGAGTCTTAGGACCCATATCAAGGCTTAGGCTCTCGCCTTTTGCAACAGGAGTGTCAATGGGTTTGCAGCTCTGCATCTGGAATCGCTCTAGAATAGCCTTAATGTAAGTCTCTTGAGACAAACCAAGAAGTCTCCTAGAGCGATCCCTAAGGATCTTAACACCGAGCACATAGCTCGCCTCACCTATGTCCTTCATCTTAAATGTAGAGAACAACCACATTTTAGTGGCGACAATCATCTCCTTGTCATTTCCAGCCAATAATATGTCATCTACATATAATAACAATATCAGAAAAATGTCCTTGGACCACTTAACATACACACAGTGATCTTCATCAATCATCGTAAACCCATTAGAAACAATGGCTCGATGTAATCTCAGATTCCACTGTCTGGATGATTGCTTTAAGCCATAAATAGATCGTTGAAGCTTGCAAACTTTACGCTCCTGACCTACTGCCACAAAGCCTTCTAGTTGATCCATATAGATCTCTTCATCCAATTCTCCATTGAGAAATGAAGTCTTAACGTCCATCTGATATAGCTCTAAGTCCAACTGAGCTACTATGGCCAGGATTAGGCGAATAGAGGCAAACCTTACAACTGGTGAAAAAGTTTCCTCATAGTCCACACCCTCTCGTTGGGTGTAACCTTTCGCCACTAGGCGAGCCTTATACCTTTATATGGAACCATCCACCTTGCACTTGATTTTGAGAACCCATTTGTTCCCAATAGTCTTGCGCCCTGGCGGCAAATCAACCAAGTCCCAGACATGATTTTTTTTCATAGACTCTATTTCTTCATCCATTGCAGTACTCCATTCTTTACTAGCAGGGGATGAGAGAGCCTCTTTGAGATTCTTAGGCTTCATCTCATCACTCGGAGCAATCATGAATGCTTCCCCTTTAATCTCAAAATGACAACGGGGTATAGCTCCACGTTTGCTTCTACGTAGTTGAGAATCCTGAGAATCCTCATCCATTGGATCTAATCCATGGGCAGGTAGATCGCTCCCACTGTCCCTAGAAGCTTGAGGAATTATCTCCTCATTCTCTACTAGGCTACTAGGTGCGCCTTCAAGTAGATCCTCCATCTCATAGAGTTCTACTTCTCTAGTTACCTCACCTCTGCTAGGGAAATCCTCCTCTAGGAAATCCACATCTCATGACTCAATTTTAGTCACACTTCCATCCGGATGCTCTCCAACAAACACATATCCCTTAGAATGCTCACTATAGCGAATGAAGATACACTTCTTTCCTCTAGGGCCCAACTTCCCAAACTTATGAGAAGCGTTGTGTATGTAAGCTGCCGAACCCCAAGGCTGCAAATTGCCCAAATCAGGCTTTTTGCCAATCCACATCTCATATGGGGTGGAAGGAACTGATTTGGAGGGCACACGGTTAAGGACGTAGGCAGTAGTCAACAAAGCATCTCCCCAATATGAAATGGGAAGATTAGCTTGCGCCATCATTGATCTAACCATGTCAAGCAATGTGCGATTCCTTCTCTCTGCTACACCATTTTGTTGCGGAGTTCTAAGAATTGTCAATTGCCTGATAACTCCTTTTTCCTCACAGAGCACTTTAAATTGCTAAGATAGATACTCACGTCCTCGGTCATTCCTTAGAGCCTTAATGCTCTTGTCTAATTGATTCTCAACCTCATTAACATACCGTCTAAAGCAATCCAATGCTTCTAACTTGTGAGAAATCAAATAGACATGATCAAAACGTGTGCAATCATCTATAAATGTGATGAAATAAAGGGGCTCCATGCCTTGCCCTCACATTCATTGGTCCACATATATCAGAATGAATAAGTTGCAATGGGATAGATGCCCTTATGGCTTTCCGAAATGGTTTCCTTGTTGCCTTTCCAGCAAGACAGTGCTCACAAGTAGGCAAAGTGACTCTAGCGAGTGGGCCTAAAAGACCTTCTCTAGCCAATCTAGTCATTCTGTCTTGCCCTATGTGGCCTAATCTAGCATGCCATCTCATAGAATCATTATCACAAAAAGATGCAATATTAGAAACAGAGCCATTGGTATTTTTATTAAGACTAGAATCATCCACATCCAAAATTAAAAAACCATCTGAAAAATAACCAAAACCATAAAAAATTGTCCCCAAATAAATGCTAACACCATTATTCTCAAAACAAAAGCTAAAACCAAGGCTCATCATGCTAATAACTGACACTAAGTTTCGCCGAATATCCGGAGCATAAAGAACATCATGAAGATACAAGGTGCGCCCTCGTCGCATTTCCAGCTTGAATGTGCCAATGCCAAGCACCTCCACACTGGACTCGTTCCCCATGTAAACTTTTCTGCTCCCAGCAGGTACTCGGCGATACTCAACGAACCCTACTCTGTCCCTCGCGATGTGGTCTGTTGCTCCAGAGTCTACAACCCAAAAATTAGGAGAATGAGCAATTAATGCTTGACTAGACACAAAGCATTGAATGCGAGAAATTAAGTAAGGGAGTACCTTCTTCTGCTCAGGGCAATCCCGAGCGAAGTGTCCTTCTTTGTTACAGTTAAAACATGTCAATTTAGCCTTTACCTTCTTACCACCTCTCTTGCCTCTACGCTTGAAATTTCTAGCGCCATTGGGCTTAAGCGCAGGTGCTGCTTGCTTCTTAGGGGCACCTTTTGCTTTTCCACGTTTGAACTGAGAAGTCCTACGTGAGCTTGACTTAACCACCATAGCAGAACCATCAGACTTAGCCGCCTCAAGGCGCTCAGCCTCTAGCTCCAAATGGCGCGATATGTCTTTGAATGTTTTCACACTCTCATTATGCATCATGTTTTGCTTCATCTGCTCCTAAGAATTTGGCAGAGAGCGAATCACAGCTTGTAGTTGCTGCTCTTGAGTCAAATTGTGCCCAGCAGCCGCAAGCTCACATATCATGGCTGACATGACCCTCAAATGCTGCTTCATCGAGTGATGCGCCCTTTTCTGATATGAGTCAAACTTCATAGTCAACCTACGTAGCTTTGCCAAGGAGGTAATACCAAACTTTTGCTTGAGAGCTTCCCACATCTCAAATGCAGTCGGGCAATGCTCAAACTCACTAATCAAGTCGTTGTGCATGCTGCTCAACATAGTAAAGCGCGCATACCGATCTTTGTTACGGCAAGTTAGAAAGGCTTCAAGATCACGACGATGTTGAGCTGTATTGCCCTGCTTTGGCTCAACCATCACTTGTTTAGGTGTGGTCAACACTTCTTGCTAGGTATTGGATCTTACGGCGCCATATGTCATAATTGTCACTATCCAATTTCTCTCCCTTAGTTAAGTCTACCACCACTGTCTTAGCAGCCATTTCTACATACAGAGTAAACAAATGTGCAGGGGATATTAATGATAGCAACACAAAAAATTATTTTGCAGCAAAAAAATCTAAATTAAATAATGATAATTTTACACATGTCTCAAGATCGAAAATTTGCTATGCTCGTAATCATCTCTTGCGCCTTTAGTCATAATTATCAAAATTTAATTTAATTCCATGCGCAAAAAACAATCAATCAAACTCCCACTACTTATGGCATATACAAAGCATGATAAATTCCATACAATAGCACCTTAATGTAAATATACAAATAACTCATGCTATATTCATTTAATAATGGAATTCAAATAAATAATCATGCTTCTTTGATTGCAACATATTACAAACCCAAAAAAAAAAATATGCTGTATTCAATATTCAGATTATGCCATAATTTAAATGTACATCATTCTGAAATTTTCTGGAAATTTTTTGAAATTTTCTGAAATTTTAAATAACTAAAAAACACACATAAAATTAGAAATAAAAAATCCAGACACTGATAAACTGAAATAATATTCAGATTATGCCATAATTTAAATGTACATCTTTCTGAAATTTTCTGGAATTTTTCTGAATTTTTATGGAATTTTAAATAACTAATAAACAAACATAAAATTAGAAATAAAAAAATCCAGAAGTTGATAAACTGAAAAAATTATTCCAGTAAAAAGTAAAATATTTCAGAAGTCTACAATAAAAAATTCAACCCCAGAAAATTATTTATGCAATACCAGAAGCATTTTAAAGCATAAAACATGAATTATTAACATAGAAAAAATATTTTTTATTTTCGTAAAATTTTTAAAATTTTACAGAATATAGAAAAATTAATTCTGAGTCTAATAGTACAAACCACGCATAAAACAAATATGTAATGAATTAATTATGACCATTTAACGCGATACATAATTAAAAACAAAAACAAACAATGCCTTATGCATCAGCAGCCAAGCCAGCCAAGCCAGCGGAGGAAAACGGCGGAGCAACAGACGGCTCGGCGCGGCTCAAGACGCGGGCGCGCGTGGTGCAGCGGACGGTGTCAGGATTAGCGTGGGCTGGCAAGACGCAGAGGAGCGCGTGCAGGCGCGTCGGCATGGCATTTGGCACGTGGTAGCGCGTGGAAGGGGCTTACGACGTCAGGTGGCGTGTGCAGACCACGCGCCTCCTTCCGGGGTGTTTTCTGGTCCAATTTTTGTACTGCCGGACTCCATTTTTCAAAATAAAACCATTTATGGTATTAAAAAAGACATTAGTGAACATAAAAAAATAGGTATTTATGCTCTTAATCTAATGAAAGTAGGCATTTACCTCCTTTATAAACATTCATGTATATAATGTATACATATACATATAAAAATATACACATAAAAATATACACATGATTAAAGAGAAACACGAAAATACCCATTCATGCTCTGATACCAATGTAAAACAAAGTATAATGCAGCGGAATAAAAATTATGGTCATACCTTTTTGGCAGAGTCTGAATTGAAGGATCTCGTGGGTAAATCACGTGCTTCCTGAATCTGGTCAATCAACCCAGCAATAGAGTGATATTACAATAGTGAATATCACCCACACAAATCACAGTGCAAATGGCTTTGATCGTTGTTTTTGGGAGAGAGTCAGTGTATGGGAAAAAAGGTCAAACATACGTTATTTTTCTCTTAATCACCCATATCCCATATATCAGATATATAATACGTTTATCTCATTTATCCATATCAGTTATATGAGATAAGATATCTATATCATCTATCCATATCAATTGATATGATATATATATATATCCTGAGTGGTTATCCAAATAGGGTTGAATTTGAATTCAAAACCCATTTGGATAAGGTTCAAAAGATTCAAAGGGTCATGCCACATGGGCGCCCATTTCTAACACAAACTCTCAGAAGTTTTATAAACAAGTGACCACCGCTTGAGCACAAGAAGTACCGCTTGAGCGAACACCGCTCGAGCGCAAGAATGGCCGCTCGAGCAAAGAACGATAACTCCTAGTATCTCTACAGACCTGCAAAAGTGTTGGAAGTTCACAATGATCACTCGAGCACAGGAAGTGCCGCGCAGAAGCAAAATTCTGGGCAACAACAGTTTGAGAAACGAGTTACGAACCTGTTCCCAACGCAACCAAGACACTCCAATAACCAAACCCAATAAACAAAGTAGAAGCAAGACTTGAACAACCATGAAAGGCAATGAAACCCAAATCCAAAACATCAATGGGTCGGATTCAAACTAGGGTCTCTATATCCTACACGCATGTGAGACATTTTGTCAAACATTTGATAAAACATTTAGGGTCCTAAACATTACTCTTGATTAAGTGTAATTTCCATTATCCTTCTTCCCCTCTCTCTATCACCTTATAGGAATCATCCTTACAATTTACCAAGCTCGTTTGCAACACCAAAAGTCATTTGCAATGAAGACCCCGTCCAATATCTGTCATGCTACAAAGACAGCTTGAGGTTCACTAATAATTTCTGACAAAACATTTTTAATTGTTTTAGATTATACCTTTAAAAATATTTTATAAGGATACCCTACGATGCTTATTGGTGTGAAGTTCTTAAAATTAGAAGGATTTTCAATCTTTGGAATCAAAACAATATAGATAGAATTCAAACCTTAACAGCTTTCCCATTAGCATAAAATTAATTCAAAAACTACAAGAAATTACCTTGATAATCTTCCAAGCATTTTTTTGATGAAGTTGAAATTAAACCATCAAGCTTATAACTTTCCCCTTTAAAAACCTCATATAGGAAAATTATGAGTGAACTGAACATCTAGACTGATAGTTGAATTGGGTACCTAGTGACTTCAATAAATCATCACTCAAAATAAGTCTTTGTCATATGATTGTTCATAAAAAAAAAAAAAAAAAAAAAAAAAAAAAAAAAAAAACAACTTAAATTGCTTCAGATTTAACCTCTTTCGGAACATCTTTAAGTCCATTAGCCTCAATGGGTCCCACATAATTCTTTCTATATCTACTATTAGCCACAACGTGAAAATTTTTTTGTGTTCTTGTCTCCACACATTGTCTTGCATTTTGTCTCCTTTGGAATCTTAGCCCATTTCTCAATTCTGTTTTTTAACTCATTTTCACTCTCTTCCCAAGAACTGTATCCTCCTGGATAAGATCAATTTCATGAAGTTTCCTTCAAAGATCTTCAATTTTCACATTAATATTTTACCAAAGATAGAAGAATTCAATTGCTTCGAAGAAGCTTTCGAATTTTCCAATTTTTTTGACAAGATAAAACCAGCCTAACGCTTAGTTGTTTCTCTTTCCCCACTCCATATCACTACCATCCAAAAACTTCGAACAATAAGTGAGGCATCAACAAATGAAAAGGCGTAGGCCCTTCATCTAAAATTAACACTTAAACCCTAATGTGGTATCTTCAAAATTTTTTGAATCACTCTGAAATTAGAAAGTGGTCCAACCACTTTGTGTAATTTTCTTGAAAATTTGTTCATGTGAACTTCCTTCCAATAATGGGCAAATCAATTACCTCCATTTCATCAATGAAGTAGATAAACTCTTATTTCCCTCTTTACTCTTAGGCACCCTTTGATAAGACCACTGGTAATCAAGCTCATGAATATTCTCATGTGACACCTCAAAAATGGGGAACATCAGATAATATATTAACAAATAAATACATGGTTTATCTAAGGTTACAAGAGTAGGAAATGTCATTAATGAGTCCTTTGGTTAATAACCAAGCAAGATCCCAAGAAGATTGAAGGAGTCAATATAGCATCCCTTCTAAGTCTAACCACCTTAGATAGGAAAGCTACCTTTTTGACAGATCTTGACAAAGTATTAACACAAGACCTACATAAGTTGACGGAGTATACAGATAGGTTACAAATGATATATACAATAATTACAAAACAGGTCTTAATTACAACATGGGTTAATCACTTACAAACTCAAAACGTGTTTACCTAACTAATTTCTAACTCTCATAGGATAGCCATACATCTTCAAATAATTCAGCTTTGCCTTCAACCAGTCTAATAGTCTTCAATACCTGGCACGAAATGCCATGAGCTTTGAATGCCCAGTAAACACACACACACCCCGTCTCTTTTTCCCAATCCAATACGCCATCACATTTATAACAAGCAAGTAATAAAGCATGATAATCATTCAATAATAAAGGATTACAAGGTTATGTATTAGTAATTTAGAAATCCCCCAAAGAGATTTCATCCTTCCGACCGCAGAATTGGACACCAGACTATTCAGAACTCCCCCTTTTGCTGCTTTGTTGTAGAACTTACCTTGGATGCCTACTAATGGTTATTTATTATGTAGCACCAACCATAGAGCCTCAAAAGAGACAGCAAAAAGGAAAAGGTTTTATCATCCCAAATCCCACCTTATCCTTCCAAAAAAAATTTTATCCCCCTAAATGTCTTATCTAGACTCAACCTTATCTCACGAATCAAACCATCGCAAAGAGTCTGAATACATCCGTTCCATTCTAGGGTTTATGCAATAATTGCTTGTGCAAGACTTAACCTTCAATTAAGGAGCACATCCCATCAATCCATATACAACACATTATCATCTCTTCATTATCCAAGTGACCGAAAACCCAATACCACCCCAATTAAGGTTTTCGTTGAGTTAGATGTCTTAAAATAAAGTTAGAACAACTTAACAAGATAGTAATATCCACATAAGCATGAACAACTTAACAAGATAGTAATATCCACATAAGCATGAACATCATCAATTGACAAAGATAAGGAACATAACCATAACAAATGCAATATCATACCAAGACATGATCATGTACTAATAAGCATATTCATGAACACGAGCATAAAACACCCATGCAAAACTAAATTTCCAGATTAGTGCCATTTAATGATTAAAATCAAAAGGGTTATTTCAGATTTTTTTTGAATCTAGCCTTCCTATGGCTTGTAGAGAATTTCACCTAGTTTTCAAAACATTTTTTATAAAATGGAATAGCTTTTCTTGATTTTTAGTTATTTAAGAAAAACTCCAGTGCAGTCCAAATTTGTCGATCGTTACAAAAATTAGATTTTCTTTCAAACCGCTCACTCTATTTAATGAAACCAATTTTTCTTGAAAGCTACTCTTTAAGGAAGTTTTTGACATAAAAATGAGGTCTAGGAGATTTTTCTACATGTTTCTAGAATTTTCGAAAGTTGGCTGTAAAACAGATTTTTCATGCACAATATTCAAAGTAAGAAGGTTGGTGAGAAAAGAGGCCAACTAAGGGAAATTTTTCACTTATTTTGTGATGAAAATACACTAAATAATGTATCAATAAACCATACTTTTAAAGAGATGGTATGCTTTTAGAAATAATATAAGCTATGGGAAGAAAAGTAGTTTTGCATCTATTAAGAGAAAATATGAGTCGAAGAAGGATCAAGCCCAATTCATCAAATTTAAACACATGAACACCATTACAACACATCTAAAAAAATATTATTTTAAGACTCTAATAACATGTATTTGAAAAAAGAAAATAAAAGAGAGAGTTGTATTGTGGCTTACTTGAGGCTTGGTTGGTTAACTAACAAGTCATTCCCTTTCTTTCCTTTATTCCACCAAGCTCACCCTTTTTCCCTCTCTTCCTCTCAGCTGGATGAAGTGTTTGTATGTGTGTTCTTGTATGTAAAATGCTAAGGATGAGGCTTCTTTTATAGGAAAATTGGTGCAAAAGGTCTAAAGTGCCCATTAATTGAAATTGGAATTGGATTGGATATTTTAGATTTACTTGGAATCTAATTGAATGGTGAATCATTAGAGGCCTTGATTATACAATTAATCATGATCTAGTTAGGATTTGGTTAGGAGTGGACTTAGGGTGGAGGCATGGTTCCATGTTTTGGGGGTACTTGTCAACACTTTTCCTTGATTTCATGAATATGGTTTGAAAAAGTTGTATAATTTTCTATTCTAGGGTGGTTGGCCATGTGGGCTGATTTGAGGGAATTAATTAATTTTTTTCTTGTGTACAATTGTTGGAAATTGCAAAATATAATGTATAATATAGGTTTAAAGGTACAAGTGTATATATATATATATTAGTACTAGTTTGGGGTCAATTAGCGATTTAATAAAAATATGAGGGATTTGGGTTTAATTCATGTATTGGAACATTTATTTAAGTGCAGTGTTTAATTTAATTAGGATCTAGAACTTCAATTTAGTTAAAGTTTATTTATTTCGGATTAAATGGCGAGTCGTAATGAGAACCGAAAGCCTAGGGTATTTGATTGGCAAAAATAGTTAAGGAATTAATTTAATTATTATTAGGGCTTTGGAATGATCCTTGAGTTCTCGAGTTCAATCAAGATTTGCGAGTTTTCGGTTGGCCCGCGTTTTTAGCTCTACAGCTAAAATTGAAAATAAATAAGAGAATGAGGGTCTTTATTGAAATAATTCAAAGGTAAGGGTGTAAATAAAATTACAAAGGTCAGGGGCCTCATAGTTAAATAATTAATATTAGCATGTAAAAATAATTACTAAGCTATTGGGGTTGATTTGGTTTAGTGCGGGTTTATTTGCAATGCGTCTTCGATTCTAGGGTTAAATTTGTGAATAAACGAAGAACTAAGGGCTTTTTACAATAACTCAAAATTTAGGGATATAATAGGGTTTACAAAAGTTAAGGGTCTCACAACCTATCCCCCTTAAATAAATTTCGTACTTGAAATTTCAGCCATTCTTCATGTCTCGAAATGTTGTGGGCAATTGCATCCTAGTGCCACCAACGTATTTTAAATCATTCAGATCATCTTCTCCTCTTAAGTTCTTCTCCGTTCTGTCTAGAGTCACCATTGCTCTCATTCTAATTAGGGCTGCAAATAAGCCAAGCCGAGCCGAGCTTTCAGATGTTTAGGCTCGGCTCGGTCAAAATGAGAGAAGCTCGAGCTTGGCTCGAGCTCGAGTCGAGCTTCAGAAATTATGTTCGAGCTTGGCTCGTTGGATAGTTTAAAAGCTCGAGCTTGGCTCGTTTAGGCTTGACAATGCAAATGAGCTCGAATAAGCTCGAAATTCCAATTCCCATCTTTAACTAAAAAAATGAAATATGTGCATCCAAAAAAAAATTATGTACAACTAGTAATAAAAAACTGAAATTTGTGCATCCAAAAAAAAAATTATGTACAACTAGTAATAAAAAACTAAAATTTGTGCATCCAAAAAAAAAAAATCTGTACAACTAGAAATAAAAAACTGAAATGTGTGCATCCAAAAAAAAATTATGTACAACTAGTAATAAAAAAACTCAAATCTGTGCATCCAAAAAAAAATTATGTACAACTAGTAATAAAGAACTGAAATCTGTGCATCCAAAAAAAAAACTGTGCATCAAACCAAAAAAAAAAAAAAATTATATACAATACAACTAGTAATAAAAAAAATATGTGCATTACACAATGCATTAAACAGTGCATCCTTGAACAAAACATAATTGTCAAAAATATAGTGCATCCTTAAATAAAACACATTACACAAGACATTACACAATGCATCCTTAAACAAAACATAATAACCAAAAACTAAACTACTAATTTCTTGACTTGATTCACTTGAAAACACACCAAAAAGTCTTCATTCGTTTGGAAACTTCGCAGGAGCCTTCAACCTGTAACAGTAGAATTATTATATATGAATGAATCTTATGATAGTACTTAAGAAATTTAGTTTATTAAAGATGAAACATACCCAAAGATATCAAACTGAGGAAGCAAAATCTCTTTGAAAGATGACTCCATAGTGCAAGTGGCCGGTCGACTACCTCTCCCTCCAGAATTTAAATTTTGCTGCAACAAAGAACAACAAAGTCACAACAATGCATTTGCAAGGAAATGTGTGTGCAACTACTCTCCTTATCATTTCTCAAGCTCAAAGGAGCGTAGTACTCGGCTCTCAAGCCACCAACCACGCATCTCAATGCATGATGGCCGAAGAGTCAAGCTTGCACAATGTTAGTGAATGCACAAACAACACATAAGAGCCTCCACCTCTATCATGCATGGTCAAGAGGGTCGGCGACCAAGAAATGTGACACGTTTCATCACCTGGAGTTTGAAACGTCTCGCATTTCTTGTGTTTGGATTAACGTCTGATCTAAACACATGCAATGCAACACAAATGCTTATCTTGCATGTTTTACTTTGCTCAATTCTTGTTTACACATTTTAAAATTACCGAGTCATTCATTAACCGGTTTAGTTCAATGTGCAAGTCCTCTAATGGGAAAGATGGCCTCAGCCACAAACACCTTGAGCATGAAAGAAGTCTCATGCTTTTGGTTAGTAGAAACCCTCAAGAGAAGGCTAAAATCATTAGGCATGAGAGCCTCAATTCCAAGCTCAAGCCAACAAGGGGCTTAAGACCTCTTTCAAAGCAAATGAAAGATCGAAACCATGGAGTGCAATGACATAAATTTCAGCATTGAAATAATGTGCTAAGTGACTTAAAGCCATGCAAACAACCCATGTAATGCATGTTGAAAGGCTTAAGCATCAAAGCTAGTGAAGTGTATTACACTAGAGGCATGCAAGACAATGCTCAAATGGCCAAACCAGCCCTAGAAAGACCTCAAACATGCCAAAATAATGGTCTAAAAATACTGGAATTGAAACTCAAAGGACTAGACAAACATGTTAGGCCACAAACAAGGCACAATACACAACCCTCAAAAGCAATGAAGGAGTGAAGTATGTGAGGGTGTGACAAGGTTACATGCACTGAAATCATGTGTGAAATGATGCTATGGCATGTAAAAAACTCAAGCAAAGCATGCTAGAGAGCTTAAATCACTAAGCTACTCAAGGCCATTTACACTATAGCTATACAAAACAAGCCTCATATGATCAAGACCACTCAAAACAGAGTTAAAGCATGCTAAAATATGAGCAAAAACATGCTAGAGGCAAGCTAACACAAGCTAGAATGATAGGCTAAACCATCAAGGATGTTAAGCTAGTAAGCAAGATTACATTACAAGTGCAAGAAGAATGCAAGAGGTGACCAAACCAGCCAAAAACAGAGTCATAACATGGCAAATCAGTGGCAAAAACATGGTTAAACAAAGCTTCAAAAGGGTAGAAAAGCATGCTCATTTGATAGGCCATCAACACATGCAAACAAGACAAGAGAAGGGGGGGACCACTCCCTCCCATTTTGGACCTCAAAACCACATTTCCACCACTAAAATTCCTCTAGAATTCAGTGGTTAAAGGGCCAAAAAGATATGGTTTCAAAAGCTTGAAAGATAGCTCAAAAGGCTTTACAAGCCAAGGAGCAAAAGGGAGGAAACACCCCCCCTAACCAAACAAGGCTTAAACCACCCATTTTAGGACTGAAAAACAGAGTTTTTTTGTAGTTCAACACCACCCCAAAAAACAGCCCCAAAGTAGTTGAAAACTATGGCAAAGCTAGTATGCAGAACAAGCTAAAAGGGATGAGTGATTACCTTTGAAGCACAGTAGCAAAACAGCCACTTTCTTTGCTCAAATGACCTTCCAACATCCCAAAAATAAGTTCCAAGGGACCTCAGCCCAAAGATATGCAACTTTGATGAACGATGCCTAGGCAAACTAGTTGTGTATCTCTACTTATATGCACAAAAGGGCAAGAGAGAGAGAACTCTAGAGAGAGAGGCAAAGATTTTGCTCACAAAATTGTAGAGAGAGAGAGAGATTTTTTAGAGTGAGAAACTCCCAAATTTTGTAACCTTCCAAAATATGAGATATGGCTTCAATATATAGCAAAAATGGAGCATTTGGTCGAAATATCTGATTTGGAAATATCTGGAGCAGTGGGTAACAGCTGGAGAGGAAATATCTGCCAATTCTGGGCTTCCTGGACATTTCTGGCCGGCCGGCCACTTCAACTGGCCGGTAGGCTACTTGTGGTGGCTGGTCGGCCACTATAAATCTATTTTTGGGCCCGACTTCAAACGAGCATATCTCCTTTGTATGGACTCCTTTGCAAGTCATTCTTGTGTGCAAATTGAAGCCCCGGAAGTAAGCTTTCCAATGGTGTAACCTCACATCAAAATTCCAAGTGTGCTAAGAGATATGCTCCTTTTAGTGAATACTGCTCATTTCCAGCTCAATCGGATTGATGCCCAACTTCAACCAGCCATATCTCTCTCATCTTGCCTCAGCTTTAGGAGATTCTTGAATGAAAAATGAAGCCCTAGAAGTCTTCTTTCCAACGATGATGGTGGCATCATAACTTAAGTCCAAATGTGCAAACAGATAAGCCTGATTTAGCGAAGGCTGCCCGACTCTCTCTTAACGATTCTTGGTTTTCTTCTCTCCCAACTTGGTTTTCTTCTCTCCTCTCCTCTTTTCTTCAAATCCAAACCTCTAAATAAATTGTTTGAAAGATTTTTTCAAAGAGTTCACCTCTCTTTCATTCATTTCCACTTTGTCCTTGCCCGGTTTATCGAAAAGCGAAACATTTGATGAAATGCGAGCCTCAAAACATCGTAGGAACTTTGTTTCAAAAATATTTTGAAAGAGAGGGTTTTAAGGTCTAAAATATTTGGTCAAAATAGTTTTAGTCCAAAAAAGGGGGTGTGAGGTTTGGATTTGATGCTCTCCTTGCCGAAAAAATCGAGCCTCTGCACTGCACAACTCTCATTACCAAGTAAGCGATTAGTGGCGCCCAAGTCTTAAGGTCGGTCAAAAATAAGGTGACTACACAAAGGTTTCTTTCAAAATTCTCAAGCAAACATCATTGTATGAAGCATTATCTACTGTTATAGTACACACCTTATTTTCATTGCCCCATTCAACTAGACACTTGTAAAGAGCATTCGCAATGATAACCCCAGTGTGCGGAGGTGGTACATTGCAAAAGTTAAGAACACACTTTTGCAACTTCCAGTCATTATCGATAAAATGACCCGTGACAACCATGTATTGAATTTTTTGCCCCGACTTCCATAGGTCGATTGTAATGCTAATCTTATTAACACTTTTCAATAATGTTTTCAACTTCTTCTTTTCTGTATCATAAGTCGACACACAATTATTTTTTGCGGTGGTACGAGTTATCTTTTGCCAATGTGGAGTAACAGTTTTCATGAAGTTGTTGAATAAAACATGCTCCATTTGCATAAAAGGATATTCATGATAAAGTATCATATGGGAAGCAGCTTCCCTCACCTTTTGCTTGGTCATACTTAAAGGCTGCCACATTGGTCACACTGTCAGACCCGGTTGTCTCAAGTGATAGAACCCTTTTCTTTTTGTTAGGAAGTTGTCGTCTAGCACAATTGTTCAAGTGCCTAAGAAGTTGAGTTGTAGCACCTGTTGGAGGAATGGCAAATCTTGTTTTGCAATGCATGCATTCATCCTTCTTTGTACCATCTGGAAGAACCACTTCTTTAATTTCATTCCAAACTTTTGATGTTCGTTTCCTACTCTTCTTTTGGAACGGATTGTTGTCTTCGGGAACTCCATTTTCTCTTGTATTTTCCTCTAGTTCAATTAAATTATCGGCATCATTTGCATCTTCATTAACTGTATCCATCAATGGACTAGTGGATGACTCCTCAAATGATGAAAACAATGTACAAGAATCTTGCTTTGGAGAAGTGAGATTAATTTGTCTATTTGACATATCTAAGAAAAACAACAATAATGCAACAAATAAATTTATGCACTAATAAATTAACAATCAATATAAAATTGAACTATAATAATAAAAAAAATTATGGGACTAGTTAAACAAGACCCATATAATTGTACATAAGTAACCAAGACCCATATAACTGTACATAACTAGTAAAAAAATTATGTACAACTAGTAATAAAAAACTGAAATATGGGTCTTGGTTACTTATAAGAGGTCATCCACTAGTCCACAATAAAAAACTGATATATGGGACTAGCTTATTCTCCATCCATAATTTTGGTAGTGCATCATGCTCATTACTTATAAAAGGTTTCCAAAGAAAGATCTTTGCTCATTACATACATGGGCCATTTTAATTTATGAGGACAATGGCAGTGCATCATGCTCATTACACTCTTAAAATAAACAAATAAATTAAGGTAAGTCATAAACAATACCAAACAGAGTCTTAACATCATAACTGCAATAAATGATTTCCTGAAAAAAAAAAAAAAAAAAGGTGTTGAGATTAATGAACTGAATTTGAAAGGTGTTCCAAAATATTTCCTTTGAAAGAAATACTATCATTGTTATAGCGATCCCGGTTTCCTTTTGCTTTAATTGTTGTAGCCGGACTTGGGTTCCGAGGAGTTGGTTGTTGTATGCGCCTTGTCTACATCCTTTACTCCTTATATTTGAGTCTTGGGTTGTGTTGAGCAGGTTTGTAACAGGTTGGTTGAGTTTAGAAACCAAAACTAGTTGCCCAGATTTTGACATGTCCGCTCGAGCGGGGGTTTTGGCGCTCGAGCGGGAAAAACACCCATCCAGTATCTTCTCTGTAATGTTGTATGCTCGAGCGGCGGTTTGGACGCTCGAGCGGGAGTTTGTGTGTGACGCTCGAGCGGGGAGTTGGGCGCTCGAGCGGGAGACCTGTCTGCAAAAGTTCTGGGAGTGTGCATCCGACGCTCGAGCGAGAGATTGGCCGCTCGAGCGGGAGTCTGTGAGTGCCGCTCGAGTGGGGGTTTGTCCACTCGAGCGGGGCGACTAGGTTAAAGCTCCGTGTTTGGCTTTTTAAAAATCACTTTTTCCACTTTTCTTCTCTCTCTTACTTTTCCAAAAACCCCATTGTTGAGCTTCTTACTCTAGAGCTCTACCTTCTCTCTAGGTATTGATCTAGTAGGAGTGATTTCCTCATCTTTGGCCTTTACAAAAAAGTTGTTGATCGTCGAGGGCTACCTTTTGATCCGAGAAATTCATGGTTTGGAGCATTTTCGTTTTCTTCACCTTGTTGGTTGGGAGTCATCTTTTGAGGTAGGGATAACCTACTCCTCTCTATGAGTTTTGTCTTTAAATTTTAGTATTTTGAGATATTGGGGTTGGTTGGGTAATTTGTGAAAGTTTGGGGCTTTTGTGTAATTTTACAAAAGTTAGGGTTTTGTTTATAATAAACCTAAATGCATGTTTGGCATGGAGAAATGGAATAAATGTTGAAACATAGATGAAAATGGGACCTAAGGGTTGTAATGTTAATTAAGGAAATTGCCCTAATTACATTGATTAATTAATTTGCATAATTAATTGTGAGAAATGAGAAATTGATTTGGAAATGTTGAGATTGGGAATGTATGGGACTAAAGGGTGGAGTTAGATTGTTTATCACTCACCTAGTTGAAATGTTGATTATATATCCATTTGTTGCATTTATATTCTGTATAGAAATAACTGCTTTGGGCTATCGGTGGAGGATAGTCTTGATTGTTGTAGGCAATGCATGATGATTAGGCAAACTAAAACTAATCGATTGAATGTGTCATAGAGTATGACGGTGGATAGAATACATTAACTTTATGTATTGATTGATTGTATATAGAACCTTTGTGTTTATATGCATTATGTGTAGAGAAGGAGATGGGGGATGGACCTCTAAACCGGATAGTGTTGGGAGGAGATGGGGGATGAACTCCATAGATACAGCTCATATGCTTGTCTAGATATGGATACAGCTCATATGCTTATCTTTGAAGAATGTAGACATAGCTCATATGCTTGTCTAGAGAAATGTAGATATAGCTCATATGCTTATCTGTGGTAATGTGATATAGCTAATATGCTTATCCATTGATGTGTTGATATAGCTAATATGCTTATCTGTTGGAAAATGGAAAATGGAAAGTGACATAGACTTGTAAGTCTTGGAATTGTGATGTGATATAAGTGGACGTATCAGTGTAGGCCATCTATCAACTGCTAATCTTTTAGTCATTGTTCATAGTTGGTTTAGTGTATCTCTACTGGGCTGTGGCTCACCCTATATGGGAATATCATTTTCAGGTACAGGTAGCATGCCACCTCCAAGGACTTAGATTGGGAGGCTAGAGGCGGACAGACTTCTGTTGTCTATTTTTCTTCTTTTGATGTATTACATGTATATTCAAGCCAAGGGCTTAATGTGTAAATGAGTTAGCACTCTTTATTTTGTAACCAAGTGTTAACTTGGAAAGCTGTAAGCCTGTAGGGCATTTTGCTTTTGTTGTTAACATGTAATACTTTTGTAATGAAACACTCTGATGAATGGAAGAAGATGGACCTTTTTGTATCAAGCATGTATATATTGATGGGTTTAATATTATTATTTTGAGGGCGTTACAATTGTCCTCATAAATTAAAATGGCCCATGTATGTTGAAGTTTTTCAAAAGTCTTGTATGGGTTCATCATTCTTGTTTTATGTGTAAAATTTGAAGCATTCTGTATCATCAAGGTTTTTAAAATTGTGCCTTCACAATTTCATTCATATGATTTAATATAAGTTTTAACTAATATATTTTGAATTTTGGTTGAATAAAAAATTGAGTGAATCATGGGAGAGATTTAATTTTTTCCCTAATTTATATGTTCAAAATAGGGAACAAAAACCAATCCAAAAAAAAAACAACAACAACAACAACAAAAACAGGAGACACTCAACAATCCAGATCTAGCCAACACTTGCTACTCTTTGTACACTACTCTTGCTATTTTGTATCAAGGTTTTTAAAATTGTGCCGTCACAATTTCATTCATATGAATTTATACAAGTTTTAACTAATATATTTTGAATTTTTGTTGAATTAAAAATTGAGTGAATCATGGGAGAGGTTGTAATTTTTCCCTAATTTATATGTTGAAAACAGGGAGCAAAAACCAATCAAAAAAAAAAAAAAAACAGGGGACAAATATATACATGTAACATGAATAAAGTTTCACTCTAGCAGGAGGCTGAAGGAAGAGGATAAAGAAAGGGTCAATGGTGAAGTGAAATAAGTGTACTGTGTGTGCATATGAGCATGTAAGACACCATGGTTGAGATTGTGAGAGAGAGAGAGAGAGAGAGAGAAGAAGAAGAAGAAGATTAACTTACCACAATGGATTCAAGAGAGAAGAATAATCTCTCAGTCTTAGATCTTCACCAGAGCAACGAAACTATACTGTTGTCGTCGATGTTTGAGTGTCTGACAGTTGATGAGTTTGTGCGATTAATTCAAGTGTTGGCCAGATCTGTATTGTTGAGTGTTTTGCAGCAGTAATAGGATTAGGAATGTGTAGGTTTGAGTTTACAAAGAGTAGCAAGCAGGAGTAGAGCGGCGTATGTATTTGATACACAAAGGAACCCTAGTTTTTTTTTTTTTACTTATATACTACGGCTCGCGAGCCTTACCAAGCCGAGCCGAGCCTTAGTCAGCTTGAGCTCGGCTCATTTAATAAACGAGCTTAGAAATATAGCTCGAGCTCGTTTATTAGCTAATCGAACCGAGCTCGAACAAGCTGTTAACAAGCCGAGCCCGAGCTGTTCATGAACAGCTCGGTTCGTTTGCAGCCCTAATTCTAATAATAGCGTTTTGAATCGAATTCCTCCCTAAATAATGACTAAGGAAATGCGCTAATCTTCCGTGCTCTTTGAACTGTTCATTATATGGGTAACGATGTTGTTGCTCTAGTGTGAAAGCTTGTATTGCTAAATTCTTGATGTGGTGATCTACACTTTCCATTGCGTTTGTTGATTTATTGAATCATGAAAATTAATCTACCCCCTTAAATAATAAAAGCATTCCATTGGATGGGTAAGTCATCTCCTTCTATTGGTAACTATCGATAATAGCTAAGGTACGAGTAACAATTCTATTTCTAAGATGAGGTCGGAGTAGGGTATCATCATGTCTCAAGAATTGAAATTAATCATACAAACATTTCCTAGTTACATCTTCCCTAAGTTAGTCATTAATCATATCCATCCATTCTTGTCTATGCCTCACATAAGGTGTTAATGTGGTCTGGTTTCTATTGTTCTTTGGTCCTTTTCCTCTTAAATAGTCATCCTTGACTTCTTTTCATATAATTCCTGCCCTTTTATGTCTTAGAGTATGGTGTTGTATTCTTGTGATTGCTCCTTTCTAGTCCCTCATGAAGTTGGGTTTCCTTTTCGCAAGCTCCAAATGCTCTCCGATTCTACCTTCTCTCATTCTGAAGTCAATGTTGTGTCAACTATTTCTGCAAATATGGCAAATCTCCTTCAGAATTTGATTCTTGATAGGGTTTGGGATTTTGGCCACGAGGTTTCAATTTTCTGGTACCACGTTCCTATTGTTGCTTGCAAGCTCATGTTGTTACTTGTCTCGGAATGGTCCACCATTTGCCGTTCTTTGAATGGGGTGAGGCGTAAGTTGGATTCTAACTATAGAGGCAATTCCTTATGGGTAATCAACTAATCTTAAGTTAGAGTCTAATTATCCTAGGGTGTTCACGCAACACAACTTCATATATATATAGGCAAAATAATAATTACACAATTCTTAAAATTGGATTAAAGTGGAGACAAAGAATACGAAGCGGTTATGGTGATAACATCAGGATTAACTGAAATATGGATGAATGGTATCATGTTATGGTTTCGAACTTCGATGTGATCAAGATTATAGAGGTATTCGTCACCGAGTAAAGAAAATGAAATTATTTACAAGAAGCCTTGGGCTAAATAAAATAATCAAGGCTCATAGGAGGTCAATTTTACAAATAGTAGTACATAAAATAGGACTAGATGGACATTATAGCGATCCCGGGTTTACCCTTGTTGTACAGTAATCCGGACATGTGTCCGTGGATGTTAGTAGTTAATCATTCTCTTGTTTACATCCTTTGTTACCTTGTATTTGAGTTATAGAATGTGTTGAGCAGGTTTGTAGCAGGTTGGTTGAGTTTAGAAACCAAAACTAGTTGCCCAGATTTTGGCCTGTCTGCTCGAGCGGGGAGTTTTACGCTCGAGCGGGGAATCTTTTGTTGCTTGTCCGCTTGAGCGGGGGTTTTGGCGCTCGAGCGGGAAAAACACTAATCCAGTATCTTCCCTGTGTTGTTGTACGCTCGAGCGGGAAATTGGCCGCTCGAGCGGGAGGTTGTGAGTTACGCTCGAGCGGGGTGTTGGGCGCTCGAGCGGGAGACCTGTCTGCAAAAGGTTCTGGGAGCGTGCATCCGGCGCTCGAGCGGGGGATTGGCCACTTGAGCGGGAGTCTGTGAGTGCTGCTCGAGCGGGGGTTTGTCCGCTCGAGCGGGGCGACTGGGTTTAAATTCCGAATTTTAGCTTTTTAAATCACTTTTTTTTGTTCTTTCTCTCTCTTACTTTCCCAAACACAATTTGAGAGCCTCTGTCTCTAAAACCGGCCCTTCTCTCTTAGATTTGATCTAGTAGGAGTTGCTTGGTCACTTTTGGCTTTTGCAAAAGTTGTGTGGATCGTCGAGGGCTACATTTTAATCTGAAAATTTCAGAATTTGGAGCACTTTGGTTTTGGTCTTCATCTCCTTTGGAGCTCAAACTTTGAGGTAGGGATAACCTACTCCTCTCTATGGATTTTGTCTTTAAATTTTAGTATTTTGAGATGTTGGGGTTGATTGGGTAATTTTGTGAAAGTTTGGGGGCTTTTGTGTAATTTTACAAAAGTTAGGGTTTTATGTATAATAAACCTAAATGCATGTTTAGCATGGAGAAATGGAAGAATTGTTGAAACAATAGATGAAAATGGAACCTAAGGGTTGAAATGTTAATTATGGAAAATGCCCTAATTACATCGATTAATTAATTGGGATAATTAATTGTGAGAAATGAGGAATTGAGGTGAAAATGTTGAGATTGGAAGTATGTGGGTTTAAAGGGTGTAGTTGAATTACATATCACTCACAGAATTGAAATGTTGATTTATTATCCATTTTGTGCATTTATTTTCTGTATAGAAATAACTGCTTTGGGCTATCGGTGGAGGATAGTCTTGATTGTTGTAGATAATGCATGATGATTAGGCAAACTAAAACTAATCGATCGAATGTGTCATAGAGTATGACGGTGGATTGAATACATTAACTTTATGTATTGATTGATTGTATATAGAACCTTTGTGTTTATATGCATTATGTGTAGAGGAGGAGATGGGGGATGTACTCCGCGGTTTAGGGGAAGATAGGGGATGGACCTCTAAACTGGATAGTGTTGGGAGAAGATAGGGGATGAACTCCGTAGATACAGCTCATATGCTTGTCTAGAAATGTGGATACAGCTCATATGCTTATCTGTGATAGTGTAGATATAGCTCATATGCTTGTCTGTGATAGTGTGATATAGCTCATATGCTTATCTGTGGTAATGTGATATAGCTAATATGCATATCTATTGAAAGATGGAAAATGAGAAGTGTTATAGACTAGAAAGTCTTGGAAGTGTGATGTGACACAAGTGGATGCATCGGTTTTAACCATCTATCAATTTCTAATCTTTTAGTCATTGTTCATGGTTGGTTTAGTGTATTTCTACTGAGCTGTGGCTCACCCTATATGGGAATATCATTTTCAGGTACAGGTAGCATGCCACCTCCAAGGACTTAGCTTGAGAGGCTAGAGGCGGACAAACTTTTGTTGTTTATTTTCTTCTTTTGTTGTATTACATGTATATTGGCTTAAGATGTAAATGAGTTAGTACTCTTTTGTTGTAACCAAGTGTTAACTTGGAAAGCTGTAAGCATGTAAGGCATTTTGCTTTTGTTGTTAACATGTAATACTTTTGTAATCAAACTCTGATAAATAGAAGAATGTGGAACTTTTATGTATCAATGCATGTCTATATTGATGGGTTTATTGTTATTATTTTGAGGGCGTTACAACTTGGTATCAGAGCGTACCGGGTTCGAATACTTTGGGCACGTGGGAAGTGATTAGTATCACAATGGGTTTGTCTCGCTGGGTTAGAGACTTAGATGTAATGTTATGTGCTACGTGATAACATGCTTATGTGTTTATTTGGGTATGGGATTTAATTTCTAGGATGTTGATTGGATCCTTGGGTTTCTAGGAGTCTCGTTGGAAAAGCACTTGATCAATGCTGTTTCTAACCGGAACTCTAGAGTCTTAAAATAATATTTTTAGATGTGTTGTAATGGTGTTCATGTGTTCAAAGTTGATGAATTGGGCTTGATCTTTCTTTTACTCATATTTCTCTTAATAGATGCAAAACTACCTTTTGCTTCCCATATCTTACATTATTTCTAAAGGCATACCATCTCTTTAAAAATATGAGTTATCGATACGTTATTTAGTGTGTTTCATCACAAAAGAAGTGAAAAATTTCCCTTAGTTGGCCTCTTTTCTCACCCACCTTCTTATTTTGAATATTATACATGAAAAACTTGTTTTATAGCCAACTTTTGAAAATTCTATAAAAATGTAGACAAATATCTTGGACCTCGGTTTTATGTCAACAATTTCCTTAAAGAGTTATCTTTCAAGTAAAATTGGTTTCATTGAAAAAGAGTGAGCGGTTTGAAAGAAAATCGGATTTTCATAATGGTCGACGAATCTGGACAGCGCTGGAGTATTTCTTAAATAACTAAAAATCTAGAAAAGCTATTCCATTTCTGAAAAATTTTCTAAAAACTATATGAAATTCTCTACAAGCCATAGGAAGGCTAAGTTCGGGAAAAATCTGAAATAGCCATTTTGATTTTATTCTTTAAATGGTACTAATCTGGAAATTTAGTTTTGCATGGGTGTTTTATGCTTTCTTGTGTTCATGAATGTGCTTATTAGTACATGATAATGTTTTGGTATGATATTGCATGTGTTATGGTTATGTTCCTTACCTTTTTCAATTAATGATGTTTATGCTTATGTGGATATTATTATCTTGTTAAGTTGTTCTAACTTTATTTTAAGACATCTAACTCAACGGAAACCTTAATTGAGGTGGTATTGGGTTTTCGATCACTTGGATAATGAAGAGATGATAATGTGTTGTGTATGGATTAATGGGATGTGCCCTAATTGAAGGTTAAGTCTTGCGCAAGTGGTTATTGCGTAAACCCTAGAATGGAACGGATATATTTGAACTCTTTGCAATGGTTTGATTGGTGAGATAAGGTTGGGTCCAGATGGGACATTCAGGAGGATAAAACTTTTTTTGAAGGATAAGGTGGGATTCGGGATGATAAAACCATTTTCTTTTCGTCGTCCCTTTTGAGGCCCTACGGTTGGCGCTACGCGATATATAACCGTTAGTAGGCATCCAAGGTAAGTTCTGCAACAAAGCAGCAAAAGGGGGAGTTTCGAATAGTCTAGTGTCCAATTCTTGCGGTTAGGAGGATGAAATATCTTTGGGAGATTTCTAGATTACTAACATTTAACCTTGTAATCCTTTATTATTGAATGATTATCATCCTTCATTACTTGTTTGTTATAAACGTGATGGTGTATTGGATTGGGAAAAAGGGACTAGGTGTGTGTGCGCTTACTGGGCATTCAAAGCTCATGGCGTTTCATGCCAGGTATTGAAGGCTAATAGACCAGTCGAAGGCAAAGCTGATGTATTTGAAGATGTAGAGCTATTCTATGAGAGGTAGAAACGTTTTGAGTTTGTAAGTGATTAACCCTTATTGTAATTAAGACCTAATTTGTAATTATTATATATATCATTTGTAACCTATTCGTATACTCCGTCAACTCGTGTAAGCATTGTGTTAATAATTTGTCAAGATCTGTCAAAAAGGTAGCTTTGCTCTCTAAAGCAGTTAGACTTAAAAGGGAGGCTATATTGTCTCCTCTGACCTTCCTGGGATCTTGCTTGGTTATTTACTAAAGGACTCATTAGTGACATTTCCTACTCCTGTAACCTTAGATAAACCATGTATTTATTTGTTAATATATTATTTGATGTTCTAGATTTTTTGGGCGTCACACCTCAAGCTCCTACTGATCAAACTCAATCTTCTAATGATCAAGCTCAAGCTTGACAGATGAATGCTCAATCCACAATAGTGCAACTGCAGCCAAGGCCATAGTTAAAACCAAGAGTGCAGTGCATAACTTCCCCTGATAAGGCTTACAGTTATAACAGCCAAGTTAGTTAGACAAATAGAATAACTACATCAGTAGTAATGTTGTTAGAACTCTAGTTAAGAATATAACCATAGTTAGTTGAAGTGTAATATCTCTATAAATACTGTGTAAGTTCTATGAATGAATTGTTGAACAAATACCAAAAGATATTTCTTTATGGTATCAAAGCTCTCTAAGCTCTAACGAGCACTCTAAATCAATTCTTCAAAATTTCTTCATAGATCTTTGACGATCATTCGAAGATCTTCGAAGCTCTTTCCATGGCAAATTCATCCTCTCCATTAATTCCTTTTAATCTTTCTTTACTCATCTCGAATCTCAGCTCCTTTGTTAATGTGAAGTTAGATTCTACAAATTATATAGTCTGGAAAAATCAATTATATTGCGTGCGACAAATCTCATTGGTTTTGTGGATGTATTACTACTTAGTCCGTCGTCTGTGATTATTGATTCTGAGAATAGAGAAATCTCAAATCCTGAGTATGAAAAATGGATGTGTATTGATGCATATATACTTAGTTGTATAGTTACTCTATCTCTAGCCATCTTCATTTTTGTCTTTCATTGCAAAACAAGCTATGAGGTATGGACTGCTCTTCAATCTCAATTTAGGTCTCTCTCTCATTCTCATATCCATCAACTCAAGAATAAGATGAGTAACCTCACTAAGAAGTGATTAACCATGGTTGCCTATCTGACTAAGTTTAAAACCATAGCTGATCAACTTGCTTTGGCTTGTGCACCTATTAATGATAAGGATATCATTTTATACATCTTAAATGGCCTTCCAGACGAGTATAATGGTTTTAAAACCACTATTAGAGCTAGATTTGATTCAATTTCTCTTGAAACTCTGTGTTTTTTACTTTGTTCTGAAGAGATTCATATTGAGCATGCTCATAAACAGTTTCAAGCCTCTGAAATTCCTTTTGCCTATGTTGCAACCACAAAATCTTATTCTCATCAAGGTGGATCTGCTAGAAGAAGAGGTTTTCAAGGTCCTTTATCCTCCAGAGGAGCCAGATATTTCAGAGGTTCTCGTAGAGAAGGAAGGCAAAATTTTCACAATTTTCATCAAATTTCTCAATCATCTGGTGTTCCTTCTCAAATTGGTACTAGTTCTGGAATTGTATGTCAAATTTGTGACAAATACAATCATACAGCCTTGGAATGTTGGTATCGAATGGATCAAAGTTTTCAAGTTTTTACCAAGCCACCCCCACCTAAAGCTTATGTGGCTTCTACTCCTAATTCTCAGAGTTCACATATTCCTCCTACCTAGTATGTTGATTCCACAGCTACTAGTCATATCACAAATGACTTAAACCATCTCTCTGATTATCAAGTCACCATTGGTGATGGTTCTACTCTTCCTATTCATCACATTGGTAATGGACTACTACCTACTCCTTCTCATCCTCTTCATCTTCATAACATTCTCCATGTTCCTCACATCTCTTCTAACTTACTTTTTGTGCATAAGTTGGTTTCAGATAACAATTGCTCTATTACATTTGATGTTGATGGTTTTCTTGTTTAGGACAAAGCTACCAAGAAAATCTTGTATAATGGTCTTCATTCTCAAGGTCTTTACCATGCTCCATTCATTTCTCCAGCCTCCACATCAGCTGTTTGTCCTCAATCTTGCTTTACCAGTACAGTTTCCACCTCTGATGCACATGTACCTGTTGAATATCTAAGTCCAAATTGTCATCTGCGACTTGGTCATTCTTCGTCTAAAAAGCTTTAGCACATTGTAAACACTTTTCATTTGCCTTCACACTTCATCAAGATTGTGTACTGATTGTTGTGTCTCTAAGACACATAGATTACCATTTAGTTTGTGTAATTCCACTGTTAATAAACCTCTTGCTCTTATTTATTCAAATGTTTAGGGCCCTTTTTCTACATCTGTATCTGGTTAAAAGTACTATGTTATTTTCATTGATGATTTTAGCAAGTTTACATGGTTATTTCCTTTGAATTACAAAAGTGAGGTGTTTTCTAAATTTCTTGAATTCAAAGCCTTAGTTGAAACTCAAATTTCTACTTATCTTAAGATCCCTAGGAGTGATAATGGAGGGGAATACTTATCAATGAATTCCAAAATTTCCTTAAAACTAAAGGCATTTTACATTACCTTACATGTCCTCACACTCCAGTACATAATAGGGTGGCTGAACGCAAGCACAGGCACCTAATTAAGACTACTATTGCCATAATGCATCATGCTTCCTTACCTTTGCATCTCTGGTTTGAAGCTTTAGCCACAACATGAGTGCTCATTAATCAACTACCTACTATTAAACTTAAATTTCTCGCCCCTTTTGAAGTCTAGTTTCACACTCCTTCAGACTATTCTTTCTTAAGAACTTTTGGCTACCAGTGCTATCCAAGGTTAAGACCCTATACTTTGCATAAGCTCCAACCTTGGTCTCTTCCATGTGTTTTCATTGGCTTTCATCCCTCAGTGAAAGGTTACAGATGTTTTGATCCTATTTCTAGTAAAGTCTATATTTCTAGACATGTTCTCTTTGATAAAAGTCATTTTCCTTTCTATTCTTCTTCTTCTTCTACTGGTTCTACTCCAGCCCCATCTAATGCTTAGTTGCATTCTTTTTTCTAGTCATCTCTACTTGTTTCTTCCTCTGTCACATCCTCTGTGCCTATTGCTCAGTCTATATCTGCAGCTCCCATTATGTCTTCTTTTACACCATCTATTGTTCTATCTTCTGTAGAACCTATGCATTCTTCTATTGTCCCATCTTCTGCAGCCCCTATACCTTCTTCTGCAGCTCCTATCTCTGCTACAGCTACAACCTCTATCCCTCCAGATCTTATACCTTCTTCTTCTTCTCTTTCCCTATCCATTCATATATCTTCTCTTTATATTCACTTACCTATTTCTTTACCTGCAGCACCTTCATCTTCCACTATTAATTCTCATTCTATGATCACTAGGTCAAAGTCTACATCTCTACCTTCTCTTGTTCATCTTGCTTATGTTCCTACTAAACCTAATTTCTATAAGGAAGCTGCTCAGTCCCCCGATTGGACTAAGGCAATGGTGGAAGAATTTCAAGCTTTTCAATCCTAACAAACCGGGTCTTTAGTTGATCTTCCCTCTAACAAAAATGTTATTGGCTACAAATGGGTGTATAGACTCAAAAAGAACTCTGATGATTCTATTGCTCGATACAAGGCCAAGTTGGTAGCCAAAGGCTATCTTCAAGAGGCGGGCATCGACTATCAGGACACTTTCAGTCCTATAGCCAAACAACCTACCATTCGTATTTTACTAGGCCTTGCTCTTCATTTTGGTTGGCAAATCAAGCAAATGGATGTTTCTAATGCCTTTCTCCATGGTGTTCTTCATGAAGAAGTATATATGACTCAACCCCCAGGTTTCATTGCAGATTCTCATCTTACTAAAGTGTGTAAACTGAACAAAGCATTATATGGCCTTAAGTAGGCACCCTGGGCCTAGTTTTCAACATTTTTTACTTTTCTCTTGTCTCAAGGTTTTCTTGCAAGCCATTGTGACTCTTCTTTGTTTGTCAAAGTAACTGCTACTTCTATCACCATCCAGCTTATCTATGTGGATGACATTTTGCTTACTAGTAGTGATGAATCTTATATCAGATTCTTGGTAGCTGAAATGCATAAAGTTTTTTTCCATGAAAGAGTTAGGCCTTCTCCATTATTTTTTAGGAATCTCAGTCCAAACCTCTACCACTAGTTTCTTCTTGAATCAAGCTAAGTACGCTACTGTTATTTTGGCCAAAGCTGGCATGACCAATTGTAAGCCATATGCTACTCCAATGCCTACTAAATCCACCATACTTGCCCCAGCCGATCTTCCTTTTGATCAGCCTTCTTTGTATAGAAGTACTGTTGGTACTCTTCAGTATCTCACAATCACTCACCCAAACCTTGCCATTGCTATCAATTCTACTTGTCAACACATGCATGCTTCTTTGGTTAGTCATTTTACTACTGTCAAACGTTTGTTGAGATATCTCAAGAGTACCCTTCATCATGGCCTTCATTTTCAATTAGGTCCTCTCATTCTTAATGCCTTTTCTAATTCAGACTGGGTTGGAAATGCTATTGATCGTAGATCTACTACTGGGTTTTGTATTTTTCTCGGACCAAACTTGATTTATTGGTCAGTTAAAAAGCAACCCACTGTTTCTCGGTCTTCCACTAAGGCTGAGTATAGAGCTCTTGCTCAAACCTCAGCTAAACTTAGTTGGCTTGGCATGCTTCTCAAAGATCTTCATGTTCTTTTTGTTCCACCTACCTTATGGTGTGATAATTTATCTACTATTGCTTTATCTTATAATCCTATTTTTCATGCTCGTACGAAGCACATTGAAGTGGATTATCATTATGTTGGTGAACGTGTGGCTTCAAATCAACTGGTTATCAAACACATTCCCACTGTAGACCAACTTAGTGATATTCTTACTAGACCCCTTTCTGTATTTTATTTTCAATTTCTTTAACACAAGCTTTTGGGTCATGCTTCTTCTATCAACTTGACAGGGAATGATAAGACCACTGGTACTCAAGCTCATGAATCTCCTCAACCTTCTATTGATCAAGCTCAAGCTCAATAGATTAATGCTCAGTCCACAACAGTGTAACTACAGCCAAGGCCAAAGTCAAAACCAAGAGTGCAGTGTATGGCTTCCCTTGCTAAGGCTTACAATTAGCCAAGTTAGTTAGCTCGTTAGAATAACTATATTAGTAGTAAAGTTGTTAGAACTCTAGTTAAGAATATAATCATAGTTAGTTGAAGTGTAATATCTCTGTAAATACTATGTAAGTTCTATGAATGAATTGTTGAATACCAAAAGATATTTCTGTACCCTTGTCTCTCACATGTTGTCTTTACTTCATTAAAATCTTCCCCCAAGCAACAGAATAGCTGAAATTTCTTTTTTAGTTCAGGTAGCTCCTCATATACCAATTTTCTATTTCCATCATCATTTGAAGCCTAAATACTTGCAATTATACATTCAAAATTCACTAGGAACTTACCTTTCAGCAACAAGTAATTCCTATTGAACACACACACAAATAAACTTATCTACTCCATATTGATAATAAACTACTCGATTGGCCAAGTAAGTTAACAACTGTAGCTTCAAAATCCTTACTTGGCAAGAAACTATGCACTACTATTTCATTACAGAAATTTTCAAAATTTGTTTCTTGAATCAGAAATGTAACCAACCTTTTGGATGGGATTTAGGAGCTAAGTACTTTTTGGATGGGGATTTCTTTCATGCTCAATTGAGATACAATCCATTCTTTCTTGGAAGAGTATATTGTTAGGCATAGAGGTGCTTTTGATGGGTTTCAAATGGAGGGTTTTGGAATTAGAGTAAAGTGAAAATTTATGATGATCCCAAGCTTCCAAATCCACCATCTTTCAAAGTCATTAGCCCTAAAGCTAAAAATATTTGAGCTTTCAAGGCAGTGGAGGACTCAATTGATACAATAGGTGTTCCTTGTAGTTCAAAGATCGACAAATCAACAATTGGTGATCAATCTCAATTAGTTAAGTAGCTTGTCAGTTAGTTAGATGGAAATTACCAGTCAGTCAATTAAGATTTAGAGAAGGTTTGATAATTGGGATGGAACACATATTCGTGTTGGTGTAATACGGCAATCCAAAAATAAATAAACGTGTCCTTGTATTTTTCTAAAATGTAAGAGTGTTCATGATTTAGGAATAAAGGATGACATAACCAACCAACATTGTAGCCTTTCCCTTGAGATCCTTCTTTTGTTAGTTATGAAAAATCAAAGTTAGAGAAGAAAAATCTCTTGCTTTATTAAAATAACTTACACGCGAAGTATATATTTTCATCAAGAGTAGAAAAATCAACAAAGTGCCATTGGTTACAAAAGATTGTAAATTGGTATGTTGAGAAATAAAGGATAACTAATTTCATTGTAAGCAATAAAAGTTCTAAATTAAAATAAAAAGAAGACAAAAGCATGTTAAGACTAAAGAGTTCAGGTGCTACTATATCACATCTTCTCATTGGATGGTTCTTGGGAAAAACCAATTGATCTTAGTGGCACCATAATAACTAACAAGTTATTCTCACTGTCTTCCTCACAAGCCATGAAGGCAATGCAATCACTTGGCCAAAGAGATATAGCAAGGTGTAGAGTGTAAGAGATCACAAACCTTCTGTGGAGTAAGCTTGCCTAATATGGAATATGTTCCACCAACCAAGTGCGTGTCATTGGTAGTTAAAGGTTGCCAGTCCGTCACTTTTGTCTTGGATGTAACACCATTACTGACAATGACAAGAGAAAAATCAAACAAGAAAAAATAACCAATACTTCATCTATAAGCATTGTATGTGTGTAGTCAATTCAAACTTCAACATTAAATTAACCAACAACAAGAGGTAATAATTTATTTGCAATAGTAAACGTGGCACAACCCTAAATGGAGTAAGTAGTTGCTAAAAATTTAAAGAGAATTGAAATAAAAGAAAAATACTTGTTGAAGAACACAAGACCGATAGCTTGAGTCAGAATATAATAATCATTTTCCAAATATCTACCACCCCACCACTTGATTGAACCACCAGATGCTACTAGTCGTTCTCTCTCATCGGCTCTACCAGGAGAATGATCTTGTTATTAGGGAAAATAGATAATTTTTCACAAGTAAATCAATTAAAAGAAATAACAATATTGCATAAAAATTAAATGAACGACGACACAATAATTTTTACGTGGTTCCCTCAATGTGAGGTGTATTCATGAGACCAAAATCCTATTTTATTATGAACCAAGAGTTTTCAAATGATTACAAACGAGACACGAATAGTTTCACAAACCACCTTTAAGTGAATTCCAAATAATCAAAAATAATAGAAGAAATACCTCACCAAATAGATGAACAAATTGTCTTCGAAACTGAGTTGAAGAAGACACCAAATTTAAACCAATGTTTGCACCTTCAAAGCACACAACACTGTAACCAACCATCCTACAAATTGATTAAGCAACAAGTATATCAAAAGTAGAGCATTCAGTGCCTTGAATCCACTGAATATGAATCATCAATATTAGCAGCTGCACCATACAAAATAAACAATACCAAAAAAATGTTGTTGACTCTTAGGTTTTCTCTCTCTCAAAACCCTAACTGTCACCAAACAGATTTAAGATACCTAGCATTATAACCAACACGAAACCAAATTAAATCTGTTGACTCTTTCAGATATAATAAACAATACCAAAAAAATGTTGTTGACTCTTTCAAATATAATATATAAAAAATATATTATAACTAACACCAAACCAAATTAAATATTCTTTAAATAAATTGTGGGAGCCGAATAATTGGCTGAATCAGAAGGTGTCTTATAAGACTGATGTTAATCGGTAGTATCTTATGAGTGGGAAGTCAAATATAATATACGCGCCGAATAGGTATAGATCCTTAGAGCCGAATAAAAGAAAGGGCACTGATTGAAAAGTAGGCCCTGGTCCCGAGGATCAAGGGACAACCAAGTATAAATACAAGAACCACGGATTTAGAAATGTATGTAAGAATCACTTCACTAAACTTAGTAAACAAGCTATCTTGAGTGTTCGAATCGACTTGTCGGAGTGCTAATTCCGGCACCCCCGACCGGAGTATTTGTATCTTTTCAGGTGACTAGCTGAGGATCATTAGCGTCTCCCAGGATCTGAAGAGTATTTCCAAACCACTTCTCCACAATTGGCGCCATCTATGGGAATACTCAAATACATCCATGGCAGACGTAACCGAAGATCCTCTGATAGCCACTGATGAGATCACACAAGGAGATGACCTCACTCCAGCAAATATGCTTGGAAAGGAAACCATCGCTGCAAGACGCGCCTTGAACTTCGACTCACCAGCGACTTCAGCGTAAGAGACAATGCAAGCGATCATGGAACAAGCGAAGCAAAATGAACAAAGGCTGGAGAACATGATCACTGAAAATGAACGCCTCCGTCAAGATTTGGCCCTGGAAGTAGCAAAATCCAGAGAAGCCGTGCGCCAAGATCCCGAACGACCTCTGAGGGCAGGTGTATAATGACCTCGAGCCCGACCAAAGGATATCGATAGCGACTCCAACTCATCACCCACAGAGCTCAACAAGAAGGGACGATCCGAAACTTCCAGCTCCTCCGAAAAGAGTCTACATACAAGGAACAAGCGCAGAAGAAGCAATTCAGACGAAGAAGACCAGCACGATCCTTTTGTCCGGCGGATTGCAAGGGCGGCACTGCCCAAGAAGTTCAAAGCTCCGTCATTCACTCTTTACGACGGAAAATCAGACCCCACTGATCATATCCATCACTACAAGCAGGCCATGACATTGCATGCAGACAACGAAGCCCTCATGTGCCGAATATTCCCCAGCAGCTTGGGACCATTAGCTGTCAGGTGGTATTATACATTGGAGCCGGCTTCGATCAAAAGTTTCCATCAATTACAAAAATCTTTCAGGGCCAGGTTCATCACCAACGAGGTACAGCTGAAACAGGCCGACTCTCTCTGGGCTATGCAGATCCAATCAGGAGAAACGCTCAGAGCGTATTCGGTGCGCTATTGGGAGTGCTTCAACCTCGTCGACGACGCTTGCAACGACTCCATGGCCATCACCGCCTTCAAAATGGGACTACGTCCTGACAGTGCTCTTCGCAGTTCCTTGACCAGAAGACCCCCCAAAACAGTCTGGGCGTTGATGAAGAAAGTCGAAGAATATTGCAAAGTGGAAGATGATGCCTTGAGAATAAAAGCCGGACAAATATCCAACAAAACGGTCCCCCCCGAAATTGCTCAACCAATAAGTTCCGTGCCACCTCCGAGCCCTGAGCCACGGTAACGCGCTAAACGAGACAAAAGGCGGGACCCTCGCCGATCAAGCGATCAATGCTCCCACCGGACAAATGAACAACTGCAAGTCGACAGCAGGCGCTCGAGGCGTGCCGACAAGAAGTGCACAGAGTTGTCAAAGCCAATCACTACAATAATGACCAAAGTCCAACACCTTCCATTCTTCAAAAGGCCGTCGAAGATGGTGGGGCCGTCTGACACGCGAAGAAGGGATAGGTGATGCGAGTACCACAAAGATCACGACCACGAAACTAAGAGTTGTTACGCACTAAGGGATCATCTAGAAGAGCTGGTGCAAGACGGCCGACTGCAGCAGTACGTGAGCAAGGGAAAGCCAATCAAAGCACTAGCCCTGAGGCAGGACTCACCTCCACTTGGCGTAATCCATGTGATCTACGGCCAGCCAACGTCCCCAACTGTGCACATAATTCAATCACGTCCAATCCCCCAAAAGCAACGTATTCCGACCGAATGGCCCAGGGGAGCTCCGACAATTACTTTCAATCATTCCGATCTTAGTGGCGCAGCAACCTCCCACATCGATCCATTGGTCATCAAATTATGCGTAAACCGATTCACCATTGAACGCATTCTCATAGACCCAGGGAGTACTTCAGAGGTTTTGTATTACAAAACTTTCATCAAACTCGGCTTCAATGAGTTAGATCTGTCCCCGGCGCCTCACCCATTGTTCGGCTTCAATACAATTCCTGAGTACCCGTTAGGGAAAATCGTACTACCCGTTCGGGCGAGCTCCAGAACGGTCGAAGTAGAATTCCTGGTCGTAAAGCTCCCATCCCCGTATAACGTCATCATGGGGCGAACCTAGTTACATATTATGAAGGCAGTCCCAAGCACTTATCATCAACTTCTGCGCTTTCTGACAACCCATGGCATTGAAGAAATCCGTGGTTCTCCCCAATCGGCACAAGCAGAGGCTTTATGAAAATCCTGTCACCGACCCGACTTGTGGGCTTTGATACTTGTATACAATTCAAATCTGCAATACAAATCATTTTTCTTCGTCGCTCCGTGAATCTTTCCATCCCCATTATGGTGTACATTAAGTCTCCGGATTCGGAGCCCCCTTTCGTGCATGACACCTTAGGGCCAATTAAGTCTCTGGATTCGGAGCCCCCTTTGGTGCATGACACCTTAGGGCCGATTAAGTCTCCGGATTCGCAGTGCCCTTCGTGGATATCACGATTGGCCACATCAAGTCTCCGGATTCAGAGCCCCCTTTGGTGCATGACAACTTAGGGTCGATTAAGTCTCCAGATTCGGAGCCCCATTAGGTGCATGACACCTTAGGGCCAATTAAGTCTTCGGATTCGGAGCCCCCTTAGGTGCATGACACCTTAGGGCCGATTAAGTCTCCAGATTCGGAGCCCCCCTTAGGTGCATGACACCTTAGGGCCGATTAAGTCTCCGGATTTGGAGCCCCCTTTGGCGCATGACACCTTAGGGCCGATTAAGTCTCCGGATTCGGAGCCCCCTTAGGTGCATGACACCTTAGAGCCGATTAAGTCTCCGGATTCGGAGCCCCCTTAGGTGCATGACACCTTAGGGCCGATTAAGTCTCTGGATTCGGAGCCCCCTTAGGTGTATGACACCTTAGGGCCGATTAAGTCTTCGGATTCGGAACCCCCTTTGGTGCATGACACCTTAGGGCCGACTAAGTCTCCGGATTCGGAGCGCCCTTTGTGGATATCACGATTGGCCACATTAAGTCTCCGGATTCAGAGCCCCCTTTAGTGCATGACACCTTAGGGCCGACTAAGTCTCCGGATTCGAAGCGCCCTTCGTGTATATCACGATTCGCCACATTAAGTCTCCAGATTCGGAGCCCCGTTTGGTGCATGACACCTTAGGGCCGATTAAGTCTCCGGATTTGGAGCCCCCTAAGGTGCATGACACCTTAGGGCCGATTAAGTCTCCGGATTCGGCGACCCCCTTAGGTGCATGACACTTTAGGGCCAATTAAGTCTCCGAATTCGGAGCCCCCTTTGGTGCATGACACCTTAGGGCCGACTAAGTCTCTGGATTCGGATATCACGAGGTGCATGACACCTTAGGGCCGATTAAGTCTCGGATTTGGAGCCCATGACACCTTAGGGCCGATTAAGTCTCGGATTCGAGCCCCTTAGGTGCATGACACCTTAGAGCCGATTAAGTCTCCGGATTCGGAGCCCCCTTTGGTGCATGACACCTTAGGGCCGATTAAGTCTATGGATTCGGAGCCCCCTTAGGTGTATGACACCTTAGGGTCGATTAAGTCTTGATTCGAACCCCTTTGCATGACACCTTAGGGCGACTAAGTCTCCGGATTCGAGCGCCTTTGTGGATATCACGACACATTAAGTCTCCGGATTCAGAGCCCCCTTTAGTGCATGACACCTTAGGGCCGACTAAGTCTCCGGATTCGAAGCGCCCTTCGTGTATATCACGATTCGCCACATTAAGTCTCCAGATTCGGAGCCCCGTTTGGTGCATGACACCTTAGGGCCGATTAAGTCTCCGGATTCAGAGCCCCTTAAGGTGCATGACACCTTAGGGCCGATTAAGTCTCCGGATTCGGCGACCCCCTTAGGTGCATGACACTTTAGGGCCAATTAAGTCTCCGAATTCGGAGCCCCCTTTGGTGCATGACACCTTAGGGCCGACTAAGTCTCTGGATTCGGAGCGCCCTTCGTGGATATCACGATTGGCAACATTAAGTCTCCGGATTCGGAGCCCCCTTTGGTGCATGACACCTTAGGGCTGATTAAGTTTCCGGATTCGGAGCCCCCTTCGGTGCATAATAACTTAGGGCCGATTAAGTCTCCGGATTCGAAGCCCCTTTAGGTGCATGACACCTTAGAGCCGATTAAGTCTCCGGATTCGGAGCCCCCTTTGGTGCATGACACCTTAGGACCCACTAAGTCTCCGGATTCTGAGCGCCCTTTGTGCATATCACGATTGGCCACATTAAGTCTCCGGATTCGGAGCCGCCTTTGGTGCATGACACCTTAGGGCCAACTAAGTCTCCAGATTCGGAGAGCCCTTCGTGCATATCATGATTGGCCACATTAAGTCTCCAGATTCGGAGCCCCCTTTGTAGCATGACATCTTAGGGCCGATTAAGTCTCTGGATTTGGAGCCCCCTTAGGTGCATGACACCTTAGGGCGGATTAAGTCTCCGGATTCGGAGCCCCCCTTAGGTGCACGATACCTTAGTGCCGATTAAGTCTCTAGATTCGGAGCCTCCTTTGGTGCATGACACCTTACGGCCGACTAAGTCTTTGGATTCGGAGCGCCCTTCATGGATATCACGATTGGCCACATTAAGACTCTGGATTCGGAGCCCCCTTTGGTGCATAACACGTTAGGGCCGATTAAGTCTCCAGATTCGGAGCCCCCTTAGGTGCATGACACCTTAGGGCCGATTAAGTCTCCGGATTCGGAGCCCCCTTAGGTGCATGGCACCTTAGGGCCGATTAAATCTCCAAATTCGGAGCCCCCTTTGGTGCATGACACCTTAGGGCCGACTAAGTCTCCTGATTTGGAGCGCCCTTCGTGGATATCACGATTGGCCATATTAAGTCTCCGGATTCGAAGCCCCCTTTGGTGCATGACACCTTAGGGCCGACTAAGTCTCCGGATTCGGAGCGCCCTTCGTGCATATCACGATTGGCCACATTAAGTCTCCAGATTCGGAGCCCCCTTTGGTGCATGACACCTTAGGGCCGATTAAGTCTCCGGATTTGGAGCCCCCTTAGGTGCATGACACCTTAGGGCCGATTAAGTCTCCGGATTCGAAGCCCCCCTTAGGTGTACGATACCTTAGTGCCGATTAAGTATCTGGATTCGGAGCCTCCTTTGGTGCATGACACTTTAGGGCCGACTAAGTCTCGGAATTCGGAGCGCCCTTCGTGGATATCACGATTGGCCACATTAAGACTCTGGATTCGGAGCCCCCTTTGGTGCATAACACCTTAGGGCCGATTAAGTCTCCAGATTCGGAGCCCCCTTAGGTGCATGACACCTTAGGGCCGATTAAGTCTCCAGATTCGGAGCCCCCTTAGGTGCATGACACCTTAGGGCCGATTAAGTCTCCAGATTCGGAGCCCCCTTAGGTGCATGGCACCTTAGGGCCGACTAAATCTCCAAATTCGGAGCCCCCTTTGGTGCATGACACCTTAGGGCCGACTACGTCTCCGGATTTGGAGTGCCCTTCGTGGATATCACGATTGGCCACATTAAGTCTCTGGATTCGGAGCCCCCTTTGGTGCATGACACCTTAGGGCCGACTAAGTCTCCGGATTCGGAGCGCCCTTTGTGCATATCACGATTGGGCACATTAAGTCTCCGGATTCGGACCCCCCATTGGTGCATGACACCTTAGGGCTGATTAAGTCTCCGGATTTGGAGCCCCTTGGGTGCGTGACACCTTAAGGCCGATTAAGTCTCCAGATTCGGAGCCCCCCTTTGGTGCATGACACCTTAGGGCCGATTAAGTCTCCAGATTCGGAGCGCCCTTCGTGGGTATCACGATTGGCCACATTAAGTCTCCGGACTCGGACCCCCCTTTTGGTATATGACACCTTAGGGCCGACTAAGCCTCCGGATTCGGAGCGCCCTTCGTAGATATCACGACTGGCCACATTAAGTCTCCCGATTCGGAGCCCCCTTTGGTGCATGACACCTTATGGCCGATTATGTCTCTGGATTCAGAGCCCCCTTAGGTGCAAGACACCTTAGGGCCGATTAAGTCTCCAGATTCGGAGCCCCCTTTGGTGCATGGCACCTTAGGGCCGATTAAGTCTCCGGATTTGGAGCCCCCTTTGATGCATGACATCTTAGGGCCGATTAAGTCTCCGGATTCAGAGCCCCCTTTTGCGCATGACACCTTAGGGCCGATTTAGTCTCCGGATTCGGAGTGCCCTTCGTGGGTATCACGATTGGCCACATTAAGTCTCTGGATTCGGAGCCCCCCTAAGGTGTATGACACCTTAGGCCCGATTAAGTCTCCAGATTCGGAGCCCTCTTTGGTGCATGACACCTTAGGGCCGACTAAGTCTCCGGATTCGGAGCGCCCTTCATGGATATCACGATTGGCCACATTAAGTCTCCGGATTCGGAGCCCCCTTTGGTGCTTGACACCTTAGGGCCGATTAAGTCTCCGGATTCGGAGCCCCCTTAGGTGCATGACACCTTAGGGCCAATTAAGTATCTAGATTCGGAGCCCCCTTAGGTGCATGACACCTTAGGGCCGATTAAGTCTCCGGATTCGGAGCCCTCCTTAGGTGCATGACACCTTAGGGCCGATTAAATCTCCGGATTCAGAGCCCCCTTTGGTGCATGACAACTTAGGGCCGACTAAGTCTCCGGATTCGGAGCGCCTTTCGTGGATATCACGATTGGCCACATTAAGTCTCCGGATTCGGGGCACCCTTTGGTGTATGACACCTTAGGGCCGATTAAGTCTCCGGATTCAGAGCCCCCTTAGGTGCATGACACCTTAGGGCCGATTAAGTCTCTGGATTCAGAGCCCTCGTAGGTGCATGACACCTTAGGGCCGATTAAGTCTCCGGATTCGGAGCCCCCTTTGGTGCATGACACTTTAGGGCCGACTAAGTCTCCGGATTCGGAGCGCCCTTCGTGGATATCACGATTGGCAACATTAAGTCTCCGAATTCGGAGCCCCCTTTGGTGCATGACACCTAAGGGCCGACTAAGTCTCCGGATACGGAGCGCCCTTCGTACGTATCACGATTGGCCACATTAAGTCTCCGGATTCGGAGCCCCCTTTGGTGCATGACACCTTAGGGCCGATTAAGTCTCCGGATTCGGAGCCCCCTTAGGTGCATGACACCTTACAGCCGATTAAGTCTCCGGATTCGGTGCCCCCCTTAGGTGCATGGCACCTTAGGGCCGATTAAGTCTCCGGATTCGGAGCCCCCTTTGGTGCATGACACCTTAGGGCCGACTAAGTCTCCGAATTCGGAACGCCCTTCGTGGATATCACGATTGGCCACATTAAGTCTCCGGATTCGGAGCCCCCTTTGGTGCAGACACCTTAGAGCCGATTAAGTCTCCGGATTCGGAGCCCCCTTAGGTGCATGACACCTTAGGATCGAATAAGTCTCCGGATTCGGAGCCCCCTAAGGTGCATGACACCTTAGAGCCAATTAAGTCTCCGGATTCGGAGCCCCCTTTGGTGCACGACACCTTAGGGCCTACTAAGTCTTCGGATTCGGAGCGCCCTTCGTGGATATCACGATTGGCCACATTAAGTCTCCGGATTCAGAGCCCCCTTTGGTGCATGACACCTTAGGGCCGACTAAGTCTCCGGATTCGGAGCACCCTTCGTGCATATCACGATTGGCCACATTAAGTCTTCGGATTCGGAGCCCCGCTTGGTGCATGACACCTTAGGGCCAATTAAGTCTCCGGATTTGGAGCCCCCCTTAGGTGCATGACACCTTAGGGCCGATTAAGTCTCCGGATTCGGAGCCCCTTAGGTGTATGACACCTTAGGGCCAATTAAGTCTCCGGATTTGGAGCCCCCCTTAGGTGCATGACACCTTAGGGCCGATTAAGTCTATGGATTCGGAGCCCCTTTTGGTACATAACACCTTAGGGCCGACTAAGTCTCTGGATTCGGAGCGCCCATCGTGGATATCACGATTGGCCACATTAAGTCTCCAGATTCGGAGCCCCCTTTGTTGCATGACACCTTTGGGCCAAATAAGTCTCCGGATTCGGATGCCCCTTAGGTGCATGACACCTTAGGGCCGATTAAGTCTTCGGATTCGGAGCCCCCTTTGGTGCATGACACCTTAGGGCCGACTAAGTCTCTGGATTCGGAGTGCCCTTCGTGGATATCATGATTGGCCACATTAAGTCTCCGGATTCGGAGCCCCCTTTGGTGCATGACACCTTAGGGCCGACTAAGTCTCCAGATTCGGTGCGCCCTTCGTGCATATCACGATTGGCCAGATTAAGTCTCCGAATTCGGAGCCCCCTTTAGTGCATGACACCTTAGGGCTAATTAAGTCTCTGGATTCGGTGCCCCCTTAGGTGCATGACACTTTAGGGCCGATTAAGTCTCGGGATTCGGAGCCCCCCTTTGGTGCATGACACCTTTGGGCCGATTAAGTCTCCGGATTCGGAGCGCTCTTCGTGGGTATCACGATTGGCCACATTAAGTCTCCGGACTCAGATCCCCCTTTTTGTGCATGACACCTTAGGGCCGACTAAGTCTCCGGATTCAGAGCGCCCTTCGTGGATATCACGATTGGCCACATTAAGTCTCTGGATTCGGAACCCCTTTTGGTACATGACACCTTAGGGCCGATTAAGTCTCCGGATTCGGAGCCCCCTTAGGTGCATGACACCTTAGGGCCGATTAACTCTCCGGATTCGGATCCCCCTTTGGTGCATGGCACCTTAGGGCCGATTAAGTCTCCGGATTCGGAGTGCCCTTCGTGGGTATCACGATTGGCCACATTAAGTCTCCAGAGTCAGAGCCCCCCTTAGGTGCATGACACCTTAGGGCCGATTAAGTCTCTGGATTTGGAGCCCCCTTAGATGCATGACACCTTAGGGCCGATTAAGTCTCTGAATTCGGAGCCCTATCGGCCCAGGATTGCATAACACTTTCACGAACAAACCAAAACAAATCAAAGCATGCCAACATCTGAAGTAAGGTGCTTAACTAAGCATACAAAAAAGTCAGAATAAGATACAAATGTTTGAAATAAAACTTTTTATTTGATCAAACAGTTGTTACATAAACACAATCCGCATTTGAGCGTTACAATATCCATTTCCAGCCTCAAAAGCTAAAAAGGGGAAAAGACGCATTCGTGAAGCGGCAGCGCCGAATTAACTCCCGTCACCCGGTAGTCCTCCACGCTTTGCAATGCCTTGATCCAACTATGTCCAAGCCCATAACTTGCGCCAAATTTCCCCTGGTACCATTGACAACATCAAGGCAAAGATTCAGGACAAGGAAACCCCCCTGATACCATTGACAATGTCAAGGCAAATATCCAGGACAAGGAAGGGTAAACCCAACGGTCGTTGCCTTTCCTTTCGGGGTGATTTGCTTCGACAACTTGAAGACTCATGCCAACTTTTGGACACCCTACCTCCCATACGGATGTGTTCTCTGCCGCGCCCCATTGCAACACCAAGCTCGGCTGAAGTCTGAGCCTCTCTAACATACCCATTTATCTCACCTCCCATAATGAGTTACTGTTTATCTGCGCGAACCGCCCACTCCTTTTATTCTCAATACCGGCGTCGATCTCGAGGCCTCAATCCCGAGGCGCTTTCATTAACGCTAAATTCCATGAGACAAACGTCGGTTGACATCCCCCATGACCTAGTTATCCAAACGAATTTTTGACGCACATGCCCTGGCCGAAAATCTAAGCCCCGAGCCGAGTCGAATTTGCCGCAACCACTTCTTAGTTTTCGGCTTCCTCAAGTCACAATGGCCTCATTCAGGAATAAACGGCTGCCACTCGACGCTGATCAACGTTTGAACATTCATTCAAGCATGTATATGATAAAATGAAACATTTACAACAGAACATTTTTATTCAAACAAACAATAAATTACATAGTTTTCAAGGTGTTCTACGTTTCAACCTCACAATAAGTACACTTATACGGCTTCGCCCTCGTCGTCACTCTTCTCGACTTCAAAAGCAGAAAACGGAAAATGTTTACGGTAGTAGAGTGGCGACGCCGAATCAATGCCCGTCGCTCGAAGAGCTTCCGCGACTTGAGATGCCTTGATCCAACCGTGCCTAAACCCATGATTTTCACACCGACAAACTTCTTCAGCAAGTTTCTCCTTGGTCTTTTTGATTCCAACTTTTCGGCCATCGTGAAAACCTTTTTCATAGGCCCTACCCTTCGCGTTCTCCATTGTGAACATACTAGCTGTCTCACGATCGGCGAGCACAGCACTGATGAGCCGACTAGTAACCCCTTCTTCCACGATTAGGTTTCCCTGCCCGGCGGGTTGTGCCTGAGCCGCCTTGACCTTCCTTAACTCGCACTCAGCCGCCTCCGCACGAGCCTCCAAACTTTGAATACGCTCTTCCTTCTTCTCCATTTCTCGGCGGGCAGCGCGCAGTCGCATGCCGATTTCATAGGCAATGTACAGCCCGTTCACCGCCCCATGAATGCCTTCTCGAAATACTTCGCAGTCCTGTCGACCTACCATCGATTGCTGAACCTCAGGGGGAAAAATTTGTCGAGCAAACTCGACCGCTACATTTGGGTCTTGAACGACCGAGTCTGCTTCTGTCATGGGTCTATTCTCCACGAATACCGTGAAGCTTAGTGGGCATGGATTCGCGTCAGATCCCCTCTCGACTCGAGGTTGCGAAGATCTGCCCTGCGATTGCTTTTCCTGTCTGGGCGACCTGCTTCAACGTCGGGGAGACTGACGCCTCCCTTGACCCCCGGAACTCCTACTCCCTGTGCGAGGAGGCTCACTCCCTCGATTCATGTCTCCACCCAGATCCGCTAGTGTCATCGCTTTCCCTCTGCTATTGAAGAAAAGTCTGTTCGACATTCGCACGATACCTTCAAAAGCTGGAATCAGTCATTTGCTGTACTCATAAAACCCTCAATCATTTATCCTTTACAGAGGCAGCACCCTCGAGGCACTCTCATTAATTGAGAAAACCTCAATCGGCCGGCGCCCAAATGATCATGCAACCTCACTAAGGCAATCTCATAAGGGCAGATAGATTTATCACGATTCCGCTTAAGTGCCCCAGACAGCCCATGAATCCACTTCATAACTCCGAAGTTCGTCTCACCCGGTGCCCGAATGGTCATGCAACGCCTGGGGCAAGGGCAGATGGATTTATCACGATTCCGCTTAAGTGCCCCAGACGGCCCATGAATCCACTTCAAAACTCCGAAGTTCGTCTCACCCGGCGCCTGAATGGTCATGCACCGCCTGGGGCAAGGGCAGATAAATTTATCACGATTCGGCTTAAGTGCCCCAGACGGCCTATGAGTCCACTTCAAAACTCTCAAGTTCGCTTCATGCGGCGCCGAATGATCATGCAACGCCTGGGGCAAGGGTAGATGGATTTATCACAATTCCGCTTAAGTGCCCCAGATGGCCCATGAATCCATTTCATAACTCGAAGTTCATCTCACCCGGCGCCCGAATGGTCATGCACCGCCTGGGGCAAGGGAAAATAGATTTATTACGATTCGACTTCAGTGCCCCAGCCGGCCCACGAATCGGTTCACTAGCAAGATACCAACGAACTATTTGGCATACGAACAATAAGTCAATATTACCAAGATATTCAATCGCAGAAAGCTCAACAGAGTAACCATTTTATCTAAATTAGCTAAAGGCAAAACATTCTTCATTAACTTAATCTCACAAACTATGTACAAATGGCAGTGAAATATCATGGTAATTTTCATTACTAAATTGAGCGCAAATAGTAACCAATTTATACATGAAAACTACCCTGAGACAACAAAAGTCTACCGAGCAAAAGCTTACATCAAAATCAAAACTACTTAATCGAAATGACTCCCAGATCAATTCTCGGGGTCAGATTCAAGTGGCTCAACATCCACTTGCTCGTAGGGAATTGGCAAGGCCAATGTAACTCCAGCGGCAACAAAGGCTTTGAGCCACCCATGTTTGAACCCCCAATTCTCAAATCTGGGGACTTCATCTACATATTCCGTGAAGGCGGCGCTTTTTCCTGCCTCAAATGCCCCAGAAGCCTCAGAATCGGCTTTTTCCTTGGCTGCCTTGAGCTCCGCTAAATGAACCTCCGTCTCGGCAAGCGCCTCATTGGCTAACCTGAGCGATACTTCGCTCGCATTTGCCCTACTCTCTCGGCCTCGAGCAGGCGTTCAATTTGAGCGAGCCCTTTCCTTTTCGCTTCAAGGCTTCGCGGCTCTCACCACTTCAAACTCGGCCCTACTCTTTTGACCGTCCACCTCCTCTTGCAAACGCTCAAATCTGCCAAGGGCATCATGCAGGCGGCGGCCTAGGTCCGCGATCCTGCCAACAGTCTGCAAAACAAATTGAGGTCGTTAGATACCTTAATGAAAACAAATTCAAGAGAATCTGAGATGCACTTACCAGAAGCGCCGACTGAGCAGATAGGGCTACGGCCATAATATCCGGCACGGCATGAAAGGATGCGTTGTCAATCGGCAAGGAAATTGAAGCCGCCAAGCTCAACGCCACGACTGGATCCTCAATGACTGAAGCATCGGAAGAGATTGGCGTATCTTTGATCTTTGGTCGAACAATAAAAGGCACAACCGCGTTCGGCTCTTCTAAACGAGGCCGTTTGGCAGCAAGGTTAATTTCTGACCCAGCCTCCCCTTCAGCGTTGCGCTTTTCGCCGCGCTCCTCCGAAATCGGACGCTTGCTAGTGACTTGAACCATCTCGGCCGCAGCAACCTGAACCGTCTCCTCAATAATGGGTACGAAAGCTTTAGTCAATGTGGGCTCAGAGTGAGCGACCTCGGCCTTCTTTCGAGCAGCCATTCGCTCGGCATTTTTCTTTTGCGCCATCTACGTAAGGCTTTCCCCAGCCATACCTTCGAAAAAATCGCTGGGTAAGTCTTCTAAATTTGCAAAAATATCTCCGGAAGAAAACTCTGCCCGACCTGAAGTGGACGGTGAGGGTTGGTTAAGTTGGGCAGCCTCGAACGCCGAGCGTATCGCTTCGTCAACCTCTTCGGCCTCCTCAGCGACCTCCCTGGTTGGTTCGGCAACCACCTCTACCATCGGTTCCTTGTCTGCCCCCGAATCCGAATCTTCAAGGCCAATTTGCCTAAGGCTCTTGAAGCTGGGAAAGAGCAAAGCCGAAAGGTATTGATCGCCAGCTGGAATTGGAATGCCTTCCGCAGCCGAGAATGTAGTATAAGTAGGTTCGTACCGGAGGAGTATGTGAGCAGCTCTTCCTTGCTTTTGTACGTTTAGACGACCGAAGTATCTGAGTGCAGACTTGATCTCCTCAAGGACTACGCCATCGGTTGATGGAAGAATCTTCTTCAAACTATTGCCTGCAAAGAAGAAGAGATGATTAAAGGAAGAAAGTCGAATAAAAGGCAAGCCAACAGACACAAGGCGTTACACGGCAACCTGGATCACCCTTCCGTCTGGGAATAGGATCTAGGCGGTCTTCACCTTCCCCGAACTCCCAATTACCTCGGACATTGACCATTACATCGTCAACCCTCTTACCAGAGCTGGCAAGCATGGTTATCAAGTGATGGTCAGTGTCCTTGGCCCTGAGAAAGTATCACCCCAGCCGACCGAAAGATTTGGCCAAAGTGTAGCAGTGCCGAATCGTCGGAATGCCAAGGTTGATCCTAAGACGTCGGTTCAACTCTATCACCCCCATGATGATTCGAAAGAAATTTACGTTGGGCTGAGAAGGAATCAGACTCCAATAGCGAAGGACGGCCCTAAGCAGTGGATGTAGGGGAAAGCGGACTCCGCCCTCCGCTATGGATAAGAGAGGGAAGACGATCGTATTTTGATCGTCCCTCTCCATATCAAGAGTACTGTCTGTCACAAGAGACAAGTGGACATCATCGGGAATGGAAAAATGTCGCCGGAATCCGAAAATACGACCCTCAGAAAGGAGGTCTTTCAGGTGTTTAGCCATTTTTGCAGGGATTCAAGGTTTCGCCGAAATCAAAATGACAAACAGAAAATAGGATTGTAAAGAAAGGATAAGAATACTTACGAAGATTAAACAGAGCAGAGATAGACGGAGAAGAATTGCGCAAAACACGAATCAGAGAAGGGACACCCGCTGACGGTCCAAGAGTCTCGAATACTCAACGAGATGTGCATTCGAAAGGACTGAAATTTCAAATCGCAATAAATGCGAGACGCACGAATGAGGCAGGAAAGTGTAATGATGACCGAAAAGGTGTGCGTATTCTGACATCTGTATTGGGGTACGCGAAGCCACCTGATCTATTTTAACTTTTCCATTTCAAGACCGAACACGCCGATCAACTATCGCTAATGGGGAATTCGGGAGGCAATTGTGGGAGCCGAATAATTGGATGAATCAGAAGGTGTCTTATAAGACTGATGTTAATCGGCAGTATCTTATGAGTGGGAAGTCAAATATAATATACGCGCTGAATAGGTATATATCCTTAGAGCCGAATAAAAGAAAGGGCAATGATTGAAAAGTAGGCCCTGGTCCCGAGGATCAAGGGAGAACCAAGTATAAATACAAGAACCACGGCTTTAGAAAGGTATGTAAGAATCACTTCACTAAACTTAGTAAACAAGCTATCTTGAGTGTCTGAACTGACTTGTCCGTCGGAGTGCTAATTCCGGCACCCCCGACCGGAGTATTTGTATCTTTTCAGGTGACTAGCTGAGGATCATTAGCGTCTCCCAAGATCTGAAGAGTATTTCTAAACCACTTCTCCACATAAATTATTGGGTCCTATACTCCACTAAGGAGGTATACCCAACAATTCTCCTCTACCGACTTAGGTGGAGACATTAACTATACCCGCCAAAGTTCGACACTTCAAATGTTTGTTTTTTGACAAAATCTTAGTCAACATATCCGAAATATTATCATCTATATGAACCTTTTCGCTTTAGTAGTTGAGAGAGCAACACATTTTTGCAATTTAGATTTTCATGACATAGCTCTCCCTACAAAAGTTATCAAATACCCCGAAATAGATTTCCTAGAGTCAACATCACTAACCATGTTGGAATCCATGAACCCATTAAGCTTTGGTTTACTATTCCCAAAACATAAACACACTTATGAAGTCCCTCGAAGATACCTTAGAATCCATTTCACCGCTGCTTAATGTTCTTTACCTAGATTAGAGAGAAACCAACTCACCACACCAACAGCATGAACAATATCTGGCCTTGTACAAACCATGGTGTACATCAAAGAATCAATTGCTGAAGCATAAAGAATTTTCAGCATCTCTTCTTTGTCTTTCTCACTTGTAGGACATTGATTTGAACTAAGCTTGAAATGGCCTGCAAGTGAACAACCAACCGGTTTTGCTTTATTCATGTTGAATCTCTCAAGAACTTTCTAAATATAGCTTTCTTTAGACAACCAAATCAGCTCCTTTTTGCGATCACGAACAATTTTCATACCAAGTATTTGCTTTTATAGCGAATGACTTGCTCAACTCTAACTTAAACTTGTTAATCATGATAGAATCTTAACCCACAATTAACATGTCATCAACATAAATCAAAAGAATAATAAATCTGCCATTCGAAAAAATTTTCACAAACACACAATGGTCCGAAGTGGTTTTAGAAAAACCATTATTCATCATGAAAGAGTCAAATTTTTTCTACCATTGCCGCGGCGCTTGCTTGAGGCCATACAAACTTTTCTTCAATTTGGAAACAAATTTCTCTTTCCCTTTCTCTTCAAAACCCTCTGGTTACTCCATGTAAATTTTTTTTCTTGAAGGTCGCGAAGAAATGTGGTCTTTACATCAAGTTGCTCAATTTCAAGATTCATACTTGTGGCCATGCCAAGTAAAACCTAAATAGAAGACATCTTCACAACTGGCAAGAAAATCTCATCAAAGTCAACACCTTTCTTTTTCCCAAAACCTTTTACAACAAGGCGTGCCTTGTACCTTAGATTCCTACCATCATTCTTCAATTTGAGGACCCACTTATTTTTCAAAATTTTCCTCCCCTTAGGCAACTTCACCAAATCATAAGTGTAGTTTTCAAGCAAGGAATTCATTTATTCTTCCTTGACCTTTTTCTAATCACTTGTCTTTGCTTGATCAATTGCTTCTTGGTAGCTCTCAGGCTCCCCTTGATCAAATATCAACACAAACTCATTGGCAGGATACTTTTTTGAAGGTTGCTAGTCCCTTGTAGATTTTCTCAACTCAAGTTGTGGTGGCGGTTCTTGAGTTGGATGTTCTTCCTCAGTTTTGGTCTCAACTTCATTAGGATTAGCATCATCCTCCACATCTTCAATAGGTGGCTGCACATCTCCCTCATTTTCATCATCCATCGAAGCTAAAGGAGATGGATCCATGTTAATGAGATCACTTGTTTTTGGCTCCGGTTAATCACCTTTGCCAAAGTCTTAAATTGTTTGGTATTCAAGAAAGACAATTGTCATGACCTGAACCCGCCCCTATAGGTTAGGATCATAATAGGCCAGTAATCATGAGATTACCTACGACCTAAGATAGAAATCCATCAAAAATTAATAATATGGGGCCAGATACGGAAGTAAAACTTTAAATTGTGTCCAATAAGCTATGCATACATGGTATAACAAAAACTTTTCATATGTATACAATAACTCACACTAGACAGTCATTTCGAATATATATATATATACACATACGTCTAGGATCATTTAAAAATAGTCTTAACAAAAACCAAGGTTAGATACAAACTTGGTCACACATGACCACAAAAGAAAACAAAAGGAAAATAAAAAATAAAACCTCTTGCATGAGACGACATTGGTTGACTCCACATAAGCCTGGTTCTCTCACAAGATAGGGCTGGGGTTGGACATCCCACTGCTCACCTATATAGATATAAATAAAGAGTGAGCTAACGCCCAGTGAATAATACCAGAGTAAAGAGGTTAATGAATGAGATTCGTATATAAATAAATCATACTTTTACTTAATACATATGAAACCCAATTCTAATTCACAACAAACTTAAGCGAATCATAACGGAGCGACCTTGGGTCCAATCAATTATACTTAAAATATATTGAAGGGACGAAATGACCTTGAGTCCAACATATTCATATACAAAACGACCTTCGGTCCAACATATTCATATGCACGTTGATAATTGTGATCATGTTCACATTCGTATTCACATTCAAAATGACCTTTGGTCCACTCAATTCCTTGTTCAATATGACCTTTGGTCCATTTAGTAAACACTCAAAATGACCTTCGGTCCAATTCATATATATGAGATGACCTTAGGTCTATCTTCTCAAACATTCTAAATGGCCTTAAGCCCATTCTGTGTTCTTATCAAATATACCAAACGGCCTTGGGCCCATTCTATATTCTTACAAAATGACCTTTGGTCAAATCTTATAGGTTCGTGCTTATCAATCACTTTTTCAAGCCATTTACGAATCGGATAGGTAGAATACTTATTCATAATACAAATTCATGAGTTCAAAAAGCTTACCACATAGGTAGTATTTAGAAAGTAACATACATGAAAATATCTTTACAAAGATATTACTCACATTGTTCAGTTGGCTGATTCATCCTCAAAGTTGACCCTACACAATTCGTAACACATACAGAAATTGGGTCATAATATAATTCAATCCATTCTTTAATTTGTTTATCTATCTTAGGCTTCTTTCTAACTCTCTAGTTCATTTAGGATGCTCAATGTATGCCCTAAGATGCTTAGAAATGAAAAAGAACAGAAATCGAAACATAAAGCAACTTTTCAAAGTTTCCTGAAATAGGGTACTTCGCTCGAGTGGTTTAACAATACGCAAAGGGTTCGGTCAAGCGTACACTTGGTCACTCAAGTCATCTGTAAAGATTACAAAAATACTGGATACTCTCATTTTACGCTCGAGCCAATTTCTTGGTCGCTCGAGCCAAGGCTGGAAATAAAAGGTGGTCTCTCGAGCGGTCTTTTGGTCACTCAAGCCAACCTCCAATGTCTACAAAAGTATTGGGAGCTCGAAATGTACGCTCGAGCAACACTTCTATCGCTCGAGCAAACTGCTCAAATTCTGGAATTTCTAAAATTCTGTTTGAAGTTCAAACTTGCAATTCGAAGGCTCAAACCTTGCTTGATTGGTATAAAATCATGGAAAAACATTGTATAACATGAAAACATTTTCACTTTGAAACCAATTAGTCAAAACTTCATGAATTTGACAAAATGAAACTCTTAACTTTCATGTATGTGTGAATCTAGCCTGAACTCTTGTTCTATCATCTTTAAAAGATGGAATTGAGTTTCACAACCTTATGGTTCATGAATGCATGTATCAAATAACTCCCAATTCAACATGATTATCATGGTTTGTGCTCAAATATGAGAAATCATAACAAATTTATACATGCATGCACATTTTGATCACATTCTCAACATATTCAACTCAATTCTTGTATTTACCTACATACTCTTCTTGAATCTACAATTACTTGACTTGAACTCGTGAATTAATGATCAATTACTCACTTGGAGCCTTTAATTCTTCCAACTCTAGCAAGTTCTTGTGCCTAGCTTTACTTTTCTTCAACCTCTTGAGGAAAATCTTCAAGTTCTACTATTCTCTCATTTGAATTCTCACCTCTCTCTCTATTTTGTATTTAAACTCAGCAAGTTTGAAGGAAAGAGCTCAATTATATGAGCATAAACACTAGTTAGTCATATATATGGTAGGTGATTATCTTAGGTTAATTAAGTTTGATTTAGGCTAATCAATTCTATTAAATTCTAATTAATTTGATTCGAATCAGTTTTTAATCAAATTTCACCGTAAGCTCTAAAAATTATGCTAATCACAATGGTAAAGTAAATTTTGGTTTATATCGCCTCTACAGGCCTCAATTTCAATTTATTACAGAATACGAAACATATTTTTCAACGATGAACAAATATGAATTCAAAAGTGCATAAAATCACATGCTTAGCATCCAAAACCACATCAAGCACTTAATCACGAGTATAATTAAGAATTAGCGACACCACACAGAGCAGAATTGTCACAATCTTTCCCCCTTTAGGAAGTTTGGTCCTCCAAACTTGTGCTACCTCCGTTCGAAAACAGATATGGGTAACATTGTCGCATCTCATATTTTTTTCCCATGTGGCTTCCTTTCCATAATGTTCCTTCCATTCCACTTTCAGCATTGGAATGGATTCGTTTCTCAGTTGTTTCACTTGTCGATCAATGATTTGTTCTGGCTATTCTTTGCACTCCATATTATCATCAAGAGCTATCCAGTGGAAGTCTATAACATGAAACAGATCCCGGAGATAGGCCCCCAACATTGACAAATGGAATACGTTATGCATTTGTTCCATTCCTGGTGGTAGAGCAACTCTATTAGCAACTGGACCAAGTCTTTCCAGAATTTGAAACGGCCCAATGTAACGGAGTTACAACTTACCCTTCTTACCGAATCTCGATTGGCGAATTACACGGATGAACACATGATCACCAACCTCAAATTCAAGAGGCCTTCTTCTAACATCTGCATAACTCTTTTGTCAGCTTTGAGTTATCTTGAGTCTTTGTTGAATAACTTTAATCTTTTTGGTGGTAGTTTGCGCAATTTCAGGTCCAAACAAAACTCTAAAAATTATAATGGGTAAATTATAAACATATTATCTGAGATTTGTTTAAAATATGAATTGTCTTATGTGATTCTAAAAATTATATCTCGCGTTTTTTAATTTCATAACAAATAGTCCATTTTGTTAATAAATCATTAAGTCAATTTACAGTTTGTAATGATGTCAACAATTTATTTCAATTAACAATTCAAATAATTTTATTATTATATAGAAGAGTAGTTAATAATTTTATTTTTTCAGTTAATTCTATTAAATGAAAAAATCCTGACAAGGGAATATTTGTAATTTTCTAAATGAAATAGGACAATCCGTATTTTAAACAAAATTCAGAAGTGTATTTGTAATTTTGGAAAGTGGCTATTAGTGCGATTTGAAGATAAAATTATGAGAAATTCTTCTTACACTACGAAATCAACTTATTACACCCTTAACTTTTTACTTTTTTTAATTACATTTTTACCCTTAAATAAAAATATAAAAATACCCTCAAATCTAAAAAGATGAAATTTTAATTTTTTCTTCTGCCACCTCCTCTATCTCCACCAGAGCACCAAAATCTAATTAGTCCCCTAAACTATCGATTGAATTTATTAAGTTCCTCAAGTATTTAATTAAAACTTATTTAGTCTCTAAAAAGATTATAAAAATAAAATATAAGCCAATAAATATTATAAATTAGTAAAACACCGTATTTAGTTAAAATTTTATTTCAAAAAAAAATCTTAAATTTTTATTCTATCTTTGAAAAGTGGGTGCCAATTCATATATTGAATTTCCTTTATAAGGATAAGGGTAATTATTTACAATATTTTTTTACTTATCTTCTACAATAGATTCGTGATTGCCTTAATATTTTGTATTATATATCAGATTTCGTTTATAATTTCTAATTGATTGTTTTTAAGTTTTTTGCTAAATTCTTTTTATTACTTAATTAATGTATTATTTTGTTCTATTACTAGAAATGTTATTATTTAAATTATCCAATTCTACTTCTTCAGTATATCTAATATTCATGTAATCTGTTGGTAAGACTAAAAAATTAGACTGTAATATTAATTTAAACACACAACGAAATAAAATATCTTTTAAAAACAAAATAAAAATTTTAAAGATTTTTCTGTAATAAAATTTTGATTAGAAAGCGTTTTTTTTTACTATTTTATAATATATATGGGCATATATTTTATTTTTGTAATCTTTTTAGGGACTAAATAGGTTTGAATTAAATATCGAGTAAATATCATTTTCCCCCAAACTATCACGAGTTTTTCACGCGCACCCCCATACTTCTATTTATTTCAATTTAGTACCTGAACTTTCCACAAATTGATCAATTAGACATCTGCCATCACCTTATGTCCACAATTCGACAGAATGTGATGAGCTGTCCCCCTGAACTATCTTTTGGAGGGAATATAAGAGGGTTTCCTTAGAAAATAAGGTGGTTTAGTAGACAGTTCAATTAGGCTTCGTTTGGATCAAAGTCGGTTTTAGGGTTTTCAAATTCCTTATTCGAAATCAAAATCAAAGTTCATCAGTAAACGAAGGGCACGAACTAACATTGAATCATGGGTTGGATTTGAAGAGAGAAGGATGGCAAGCGAAGGAAGCGACCAATTGTTTATGGTATTTACTTTTAATATTTGTTTAATTTTGAAGCTAATGATTATGAAAAATCGATTTTTGATATAATACTATTTTGATTTGGCATTTTTTAGAATACATCTTTGTCTATTTGTCTTTGAAAAGGATTTGTTTAATCATAATTGTTTTACTTGAATAGTGTAATACTTGACTAGTTTTAGTTTAATTAGTCCTTAAGAGAAACTCATTTTTTATTTAATGCTTATTAAAAATCAATTTATTTTAATCATTTTTTAGAATACAAAGTGTTTTTTTTAATGTATTCATACATGAATTTCTTCAATTGGAATTGTCTTATGGTAATAGTAGTTTAATACTATTTTTATTTATTTATTAGTATAATTAGTCCATAATAACATATTTTTTCATTCAAAAATGCAGAGAAAGGATCTTGTTATTTCACAATCAAAATGCATCATGGGGGTTTGGTTAGTTATAATCCTCAGAGGGTTTATAGTGGTGGATTTATCAATTATTTTGACTTTTGTAATTCTGATGAAATATCACTTGTGGAGTTGGATAATATGGCCAAGGTAGTAGGCTGCACTGGATGTGACATCTATTACTATAAGCTTAATTATTATGCTGGGTTAGAGTTGATTAACATTGATGAAAATGTAATAAGGTTGGAGACACTTGTGGATGGAAACAGAGAAGTGGAGGTTTATGTAGGTTGTTTAGGAATTGATAGTGTTATAGGGTCAAGTGCAAAAAGAAGTCAGAGAAATGGAGTACTTGTAGATATATAGGTAGCAGAAGAGGAAAATAGTGATGACTATGATCCTAATCCCTCAGACACTTCCTCATTTGATGAGTCTGAGAAATATGAGGATAGTGACTATGGATTTTCTGACGATGATGCATTGTGTAAGGCTAATGTTTACAAAGAGCTAGAGTTTGCTGGTGTAGGAAGTAGTAAAAATGCAATGACTGAGGCAGTTGATGACCTATAAAGCCTTAGAAGCTCCTCTAATGAGCTAAGAAGTATTGACAGCTCATCTGATGAAGGAGGTACTTCTCATAGGAGTCAATACACTGTTTTTAATGTTCACTCTAATATGCACAATCCTCAATTCAAACTTGGTATAGAGTTCAAAAGTCATGATATATTTAGGGATGTTGTGAATGAGTATGCAATTGAGTGGGGCAAATATATAACATTTACCAAGAATGACAAACAAAAGGTGAGGGCAGAGTGCAAAGTTGGTTGTCCTTGGGTTTGTTATGCTTCATATGTAAAACATGATGGGTTGTATAGGATCAAAACACTTGTTGATGAGCACACTTGTAATAGGTCTTTTAATGTGGCACATGTGAGTTCCAAATGGATTGTCAAGAGGTACTTTGAAAGAATTAGGTTAAATCCTACATGGCCAATTCAGTCATTAGCGGACACTGTTTCAAGTGAGCACAATGTGAAGGTTGACTTACAAAAAGTGAGAAGGGCAAGAAACAAGGTGTTGACACAAATAGAGGGTGTTGCAACTGAGCAGTTTGCAATGTTATAGAGTTGCATTAAGAAGATTAGGAATACTAATCCTGGAACAATAGTCTGCATGAAAGTGAAATAGATTCCAAAGGTTAATGAAAGGAGTAATCCAAGGGTTATTGATGGGAGCAATATAGAGTCAAAGTTCAAAAGGTTGTACTTCTATTGGGATCCATTGAAGAAAGCTTTTATGAATGCTTGCAGGCCAGTCATAGGAGTTGACGGATGCCATTTGAAGGGGTCACATGGTGGTATTCTCTTGACTGCTATTGGGATGCAAACAGTTGCATGTTTCCATTTGCCTATACAATTGTTGAGAAAGAGAAGAAAAAAAACATGGTTGTGGTTTCTAGAGCTGCTAGGACATGATCTGAATATTGTAAAGTCTCATTGTTATACCTTCATGAGTGACAAAAAAAAAGGGTTTGATTGATGTAGTGGCTGAGTTGTTCCCAAATGCTTCACATAGGTTTTGTGTAAGGCATTTGTACAACAATTTTAAGGGGTTGGTTCTAAAAGATCTGTTTGTGGAAGGTTACAAGGGCAACAACTGTTCCTGCATTTACCAGAGTGATGACAGAGATAAAAGAAGGTGATTCTAAGGCATATGATTGGTTAGTTGAAAGACCACAAAGTGTGAACTTTTGCTAAACAATCTATGTGAGTGCTTCAATTCAAGCATCTTGAAAGCTAGGAGTAAACCTGTGGTTATAATGTTAGAGAAGATTAGGTTGTTGTTGATGGAAACAATTCAAAAAAGAAGAGATGCAATGCAAAGACACAATGGTCTTATCTGTCCTAAGATTCAAAATCATTTGGAGAAGATAAAAGTGGATGCAGGTAGATGAATTCCTAAATGGAATGGCAATGAACAATTTGAGGTTGTAGGGCCATATGGTGAGCAATACAAGCTAGACTTGTAAGCTTGGACTTGTGCCTGCAGGAGGTGGGATTTGTCAAGCATTCCATGTGCCCATGTTGTGGCTACTGCAAACTTCTTGGGTCAAGAATCAGAAAAATACGTTCATCAGTACTACAAGGTGGAGACTTATCTGAAGATCTATGATAATATGTTGACTCCTATTAATGGTAGAGAAATGTGGCCAAAAACTGAGTATGCAAAGGTGCTGCCACCTAATGTGAAAAAGAGTGCTAGATGGCCTAAACAAAATAAAAGAAAGGAGACCGAGACACCAATTCAAGGCACAAAGCTAGGAAGGCAGGGCACTAAAATGACTTGTAATAATTGTGGAAAAGTGGGACACAACAGGAGAAGTTGCAAGGTCAAGGGTAGATTCAGCTACATACAAGAAAGCCAACCTCAGGGGAGCCAAACTGAACCAAGCCAACCTCAGAGCCAATTAACTGCAGAAGCACTTGAGGTCAAGAGACATATGAGACAGAAAAAACTGGTTGTCAGTGTTCTTTCTTCTTCTTTTTTTTTTTAAATAGTAACTTAACTGTCCTATATTTGATTGTGTTTAATTGTGGATAGTTCAATCTTATTGCAGGTTAAAAGAAGAGTGGTACAAGAAAGTCAGTCAACTCTATCTCCAATGAGTTCAACCAGCATACCAAAGGAGGGTTAAATGATGTGGAGATGCAAGCTAGTGTACAATGCTAGTGGCATTAAAATAGTATCCACTGGACAGAAACAGGGAGCACCTAGAGATTGGAAGTAGCAAGCATCCATTGCACAAATTTTTTTTTTTTTTTTTTGGATATAAGAAAGAAGCATCTACATGACTTTTTCATTGAGGCTTTTTGTACATGTAATGTTTGTTTGTTTGGAATGGTTGCTAAGGGTGCTTGTGGATCGGTTTTATGCGGTTTGCGGTTCGGTTTTGACCCGCCCACATGTATGCAGTTTAGGGAAAAGTCAAACCGCAACCGCGCGCAGTGCGGTTTGTGCAGATAGGGTTTACAGATGTGCGGACGGTTTGCGGTTTGGATTTTTTCCTTTAAAAATTAATTTTTGAGTTTTTTTTCTCATTTTGTAAATATTTATTTTTGGTCATTTTCTTCCAATTTTCTAAAATGCTCCAACAAATCATTCAAAATCATTCCTAACACAAAAAAAATTTAAATTCAGATTCAATTCATTCAGATTTAATTTAGCTTAAAAAAAAATAAACAGATTCAGATTCAAAAGTAAACAGATTCAGATTCAAAAACTAAACTGATTCAGATTCATCATCCCTTGCAATTTAAATTCAGATTCAATTCAAATTCATCATCCCTTGTAATTTAATTTAATTCAATTCAAATTCAGATTCATCAAATTCAATTGAAATTCAGATTCATCATCCCTTCCAATTTAATTTAATTCAATTCAAATTCAGATTCGATTCAATTCAAATTCAGATTCAATTCAAATTCATCATCCCTTGCAATTTAAACATATTCAAATTATAAAGATTAAATTAAACAGATGAAAATTACAAAGATTAAAAAAAATTAAAAAGATTAAATTTCAATTTCATTCTATTTAATTCAAATTAGAAAAAATTTAGATTCAAATTACAAAGATTACAAAGATCAAATTAAACAGATTTAGATTCAAAAGTAAACAAATTACAAAGATTCAAATTAAACAGATTCAAAAGTAACAAAATAAGTAAATTAAACAAAAACGAGAGAGTGAGACATTGATGGGTCAAGTTAAATAAAAATAAAAGAGAGTGAGACAGATCAGGAAGGGAGAGAGATAGACAGAGAAAGACAGACAGAGAGAGAGAGACAGCGATAGAGATACAAATCACAGATCGGGGAGAGAGAGAGAGAGACAGAGAGAGCCTTACCTCAGAGTTGCCAGAGAGAGAGAGTCGATTGCGAAGGTTGATCGTCGCATATGAGCTGCGCAGATGAAAAACGAGAGAGAGATGAGAGGATGAAGGTCGATCGATGCGAGTTATGCAGATGAAAAACAAGAGAGGGTGAGACAGATCTGATTGCCTAAAAAAAACAGATCGGGGAGAGAGAACGAGACAGAGAGAGATACAAATCACAGATCAAGGAAAGAGAGCGAGACAGAGAGAGCCTTACCTTAGAGTTGCCGGTGAGAGAGAGTTGATTGCGAAGGTCAATGGTCGCGTGCGAGCTGCACATATGAAAAACGAAAAAGAGATGAGAAGATGAAAAGAGCTCTCTCTATGTCTTAGTGAGTCAATGAGATAAGAGAGTGAGATTAGGGTTTTATTCTTCTCAATTGGTTTTGTTTGAGTTGGGGCAAAAAATATCAACAGCCCAACTTTTTTCCAAAAAAAAAAAAAAAAAAGAAAAGAAAAGTGCGGGCGGTTGTGGCATGTGTGGTCAAACCCGCGACCCGTCCGCAACCCGAAAAATTAAAATATTTCAAACCGCACCCTACCCTATTGTATTTGTGAAACCGCCTATACGTGTGCGGGTAGGGTCGGGTAAGGCAGGTTGTGCAAGTTGGATAACTCTATGCCCAACCCTAATGGTTGCCATGAACTTGTTAACTATGTAAAGGTAGTATTTTGGTTGTCACAAACAATTATGTGTTTTGAAAACTTGAATGACAAATTTATGGCTGTTGCTTTTGTACATGATGTTCTATTTTAATGAATGGTACTCTTCATTTCTATGTAAATGTAGCTTTTGTTGGTTTTGGTTGCCATTACATGGATGGATTCCAATGTGTTTTGAATGAATGCCACTGATAGGTTTTTTGTTCATTGAATGAATGACATTTGATAGATGGATGCCAGTGAAATGTTTTTTATTCATTGGTTGCCATTTGATGGATGGATGCCAGTGATATGTATTTTATCCATTGGTTGCCAAGGGGCTATTCAGAGATGCCACCAATTAGTTATTTTGATGGATGGATGACAAATAGTTAAAGTAATACACAATGCCACTTTTGTTTTTTTGTTTTTGTTTTTGTTTGTTTGTTTGTTTGTTTTTTTTATTATTATAAATTAAATGATAATGCCTTGTTTTTGTAAAGATGAACACAAATTGTTTTTTAAGGGACAAACAAAGGCTGTGATGCTCTGTTTTTTTAAGGGTAAAACCTTAACCCAAAATCTGAATTTTCATTCAAAATACTTTCTTCATTACATTTCATTCATAATATTTCCCCCATTACATTTCATTCATAATATTTCCCTCATTATATTCATTCATTCATAATAGTCCCCCTTATTACATTCTTTCTTACACTATATTAAAAACCACATTGACAAAATGATGCACCATGAGGCAGCGAAGCATATCCATAGCTTTCTCTCTCTTCTATTTCTTGTCTGCAATCTTGCTTTTAGCTTATTGACTTTCTTTAACAGCCCATGGATGATTTGCACTGCCCATGAGCACATAGGTGGGTCTATCTAGGTGAATTGATTACAACCATTAGTGGGATAGCTGAGGAACCTCATACTAGGATTTGCATCAATCCATGATGTTTGTATCACCTTTTGTCTTCCACAACAAATGCATCTCAGGTCTTCCATGTCACTTGAACTCTATCTTCCTTCAGTTGAGCTTGATCTTACTAGATTTCTTGACCCTCTATTCTTCATTCTTTCTCACTACCAAACAAATGCTCTATTTTTTTTTTTTTTTGTTGGGAGCTTGCCTCTGTTATACAGTAGAAGGGAGATGTTGTATATGGCAGGAAACCCTCTTATATTCCCTCCAACAGATAGTTCAGGGGAACAACTCATCACATCCCGTCCAATTGTGGATGAAAGGTGACGGCAAGAGTCTACTTAATCAATTTGTGAAAAGTTCAGGTACTAAATTTAAATAAATGTAAGTATGGGGGTGCGGGTGAAAAACGTGTGATAGTTTGGAGGGAAAAATAATATTTACTCTTAAATATTTTAGGGACTTTAATAAATTAAATCGATAATTTATGGACTAAATAGACTTTGATTTATATATTTTAGGGACTAAATAGATTCAATTGATAGTTTAAAGGTTAAATAGATAATTTGGTGATAGTTTAGGAGTAGAAAGTGTAATAAATATATATATATGTATTTTTGAAAAAAAAAAATAGGGCTAAATTTGTTGCAGGAGTTAATCCATAGCCGGGTTTTCATTTCGCCAAACAGGCTTTTCGAAATTTAGCGCTCAATTTGCCTTTTATTAGAAGAACGAAATTTTGGGGAACAAAATTGATGGTGGTGGTGGGGATGATAGAAGAGGAGGAAGAACGCATGAAACGCGATGAGTTGATTGATGAGTTGATTGAGGAGGTATTTTTTAGGCTTCCACCGCCGTCGGTGGCTCGATTCAAATCTATTTCCAAGTGGTGGCGACAATATCTGTCCGAACCACCGTTCGTGGATAGATATGAGGCTAGAAATCTCTCGCTTTTAGGGTTTTTCTACCAGGTAAGCTACAACAAGTTCGTTTTCCTACACTCGAGCAGGCTTTGTGAACTCTCAGTACTTTTGCAGGTCTGCAAAACTACTGAGAGGGTGTGTTCTATGCTCAAGCGGTACTTTCTACACTCGAGCAGTCTCGGCTCAAGCGGCCTTTTTTGAGCTCGAGCGTTGGTCTTCTGTCTGCAAAACTACTGGAAGTGTGTATTCTGCGCTCGAGCGTCACTTCTAGCGCTCGAGCGGAACAACTTATTGTGTTTGGGCGCTCGAGCGTCACTTCTCGCACTCAAACGGACTGTGCGTATATAAGTTCGTAAAGAGGTCATTCTACATCACTTTTTCAGATATCTCTCTCTAAACACTTCAAAAACCCTAGATCTAGAGTTTCTCTCTCTAAAACTCACATTCTCTCTTCTAAAACACTTAGATTCGTTGGTTTCTCTACCCTAGTGTCTTTGGAAAAAATGTAGAACTCACGTAGAGCTCCATTTTGGTTTGAACAAAGCTTGGTTTCAGCATCCTTGAAATTCCTCCATTGTTTCCTTGGTCTTCTAAGCTTGAGGTAGGGATTCTCTACACTCTGCTATGGTTTTTAACTTAGCTATTTGTTGTTATATAAACAATATTGAAATGTTTGGAGGATTTTGAACAAACCTAAGGTTTTGATTTAAAATCAAAAGAGGGTTTTTCAAATAAATGTATGGGAAATGATTATGGGGGTGAATATGAGGTTGTGTGGCGATAAAATTGTTGATTTGATACTTGGGTTGGATTTTAGAAGAAAAGGAAGTTTTGCCCTAAAGATGTCTCAAATAGTTATTTTGTATAAATAAATGGAATTGGCATTGAAAATGTGAAATTGGAGGGATGTTTATGTGAATGGTGGAGTTGGTTATGTTTTGCTACTCACACTTTGAAATTTGGATAGTTTATCTGTCTTGGAGATTGTATATCTATTTAAAAATATCTGTTTTAGGCTATCGGTGGAGGATAGCTATGATTGTTGTAGAAATTGCATGAGGATTATGTGAATTGAAACTAACCTCTCATCTGTTGTCATTGAATATGACTATGTCTTTAATATGTTGTAAATGTATGATGTTTGGGAGAAAAAAGGGGATGTATTCTATGTTTGGGAGGAGATAGGGGATGTACTCCATTGAATTAAGTTGGCCTATGTGTCCAAGGTAAAAGTCCCGAAAACCGCACGTATACATGGGTGCCAATTCTCGCTGATGAAATATCGGTAAAATGAAAAATAGAAGTGTTTGTATAACGGTTGTGTTGGTTGGAGACTCACTGAGTTATATGCTTAGTTTGGTTATGTTGGTTGGAGACTCACTGAGTTATATGCTCAATTCAATATTCAACTTTATCAAACACCACCTTAGACATCAATTTATTGCTTATTTGCTTAAAAAAGTTGACTAATGGTGTTTGGTTATAATTTTAAATTATAACTTATTTGACCAAAAAAGGTAAGATAAACTATGGACAAAAAAACTCAATCTCTCGTCGCAAACAAAACTTCTCAAGGCATTCCAGATAATTGACAACCAAAAAAAACAAAACAAAAACAAAGTGACAGCTTATTTAATCAAATAGGTTCAACTTTTTTCACAGATTACCAAAAGTTGCATCAAACATATTTATAACTTATTTTAAGTCATTTAAACTAATAACCTAAAAAGTTATAATCATGAAAGTTAACTCATAAGTGATACCAAAAGGGTCCTTTATTGGTATCTTCTATCTTGTAAGGCCTAGTACATGAACCTTTACTTGTTTACGTTTTTATTTGGATGAATAATTTAAAGACAAAAATCACTTTCTTTATGAAGAACTCTATTAGTAATACAAAACCATACCACCCCATGTGGCTCATAAAAATAAAAATAAACTACAACATTCCACTTTTTCAAGTAATAATGTTTATGGCTATCTGTTCTGATATTTTAGGAAAGTTCAAGCTAAGTTCATTAGTTGTACACGTGTCTTCCTTAATTTTTCATCCAAAAGGTTGTTCAGTTGATGAGTACCAGAAGACTGTAAACAAAAGCGTATCAGCATGCTATTCACTAGTTTGAACAGAAAAAGTATATGGGTCATTGGGTTCCTTTCCAATTTTACAAAACAAGTTTCTACAGCAACACATTTCCAGAAAGGGCCACACCAACCAACCAACATAAAGTGGTCTGGTGGCAAAGAATTGCATTTTATCTAGACTGTGTCTGGTTTAAGGATTTGAGGAGGCATGTGTGAAGAAAAAGGAAAAGGGAAGGGAAAATATAAAACACATCTTTTCACTTTTCTCATCTTCTTTTCCTTTCTCTCCACAAACTCCCCTCAAATGCTTTACCCGAACACAACTTCATGGTTCCAAATACATGAAATTCAGAAATCTTAAGGTCCACATTTAGTCCCAATCAGTTTCAAAACAAGCAAAGAATTGGAATTGATGCCACCTATTCATGCTACCAAATGCAGCAAAATGTAATGCCCTCAACTTTCTTAAGGTGAAAGATGAACTTTGTGTAATTCACAAAGAACACAACACTGAATTTGAATCAAATTGGACTATCAATAAACACTTACATGACCAGCAACAGCGAGATCACCCATAGCTCCATCATCGCTCCAATCAGTGGCGATCATCAAAGTCCTCAGCTTAACAAAGCACAACTGTCTACTCCCCAATTCATTCACCAAACTATCAACCTCGGACACATCAATTGCCCAATAAACCACATCCTTCTCCGACTTCGAACCCAAGTAAACCAACGAGTCTTCACTCAAATTAACCTCAGAATTCTCCAAAAAAACCTTACAATCATCCAAACTCAACCAACCCAGATGCCAATTCGGCGCGGAATTGATCGAATCACCGTTTCGCCAAAGGCCTGCCCTTTCTAAAGGGAAGTACCTTAAAATTAGGGGAAGAAGGTTCATGGGTGTGCCCTAAAAGGATGGTTTTGAGGGTTTGAAGGGCAAAGTTGGGTGAAAAGGGGTCAGTTGGTTTAAGGGGTCTTGGATCTTTTGGGGTTGCCTGCAAAGGCATGGGAGTTCATGTTCTTGAAACAACAGTTTGCATGAAGGTGAAACAGATTCCAAAGGTTAATGAAAGGAATAATCCAAGGGTTATTGATGGGAGCAATACGGAGTCAAAGTTCAAAAGGTTGTGCTTGTGTTAGGGTCTATTGAAGAAAGCTTTTATGAATACTTGCAGGCCAATCATAGGAGTTGATGGATGCCATTTGAAGGGGTCATATGGTGGTATTCTCTTGACTGTTGTTGGGATGCAAACAATTGCATGTTTTCATTTGCCTATACAATTGTTGAGAAAGAGAAGAAAAACAAACATGGTTGTGGTTTCTAGAGCTGCTAAGACATGATCTGAATATTGTAAAGTCTCATTGTTATACCTTCATGAGTGATAAACAAAAGGGTTTGATTGATGCAGTGGCTGAGTTGTTCCGAAATGCTTCACATAGGTTTTGTGTGAGGCATTTGTATAACAATTATTTTAAGGGTGAACACAAGGGGTTGGTTCTAAAAGATCTGTTGTGGAAGGCTGCAAGAGCAACAACTGTTCCTGCATTTACTAGAGTGACGACAGAGATTAAAGAAGTTGATTCTAAGGCATATGATTGGTTAGTTGAAAGACCACCAATTCATTGGAGTAGGAGCCACTTCAACACTTTTCCAAAGTGTGAACTTTTGCTAAACAATCTATATGAGTGCTTTAATTCAAGTATCTTAGAAGTTAGAAGTAAACTTGTGGTTACAATGTTAGAGAAGATTAGGTTGTTATTGATGGAAACAATTCAAAAAAGAAGAGATGCAATGCAAAGACACAATGGTCCTATATGTCCTAAGATTCAAAATCATTTGGAGAAGATGAAAGTGGATGTAGGTGGATGGATTCCTAAATGGAATGGCAATGAGCAATTTGAGGTTGTAAGGCCATATGGTGAGCAATACAAGCTAGACTTGCAAGCTTGGACTTGTGCCTGCAGGAAGTGGGATTTGTCAAGCATTCCATGTGCCCATGTTGTGGCTGCTGCAAATTTCTTGGGTGAAGAACTAGAAAAATACGTTCATCAGTACTATAAGGTAGAGACTTATCTGAAGATCTATGATAATATGTTGACTCCTATTAATGGTAGAGAAATGTAGCCAAGAACTGAGTATGCAAAGGTGCTGCCACCTGATGTGAAAAAGAGAGCTAGAAGTTCTAAACAAAATAAAAGAAATGAGATTGATGCACCAATTCAAGGCACAAAGCTAGGAAGGCAGGGCACTAAAATGACTTGTAATAATTGTGGAAATGTGGGACACAACAGGAGAAGTTGCAAGGTCAAGGGAAAATTTAGCTACATACAAAAAAGCCAACCTCAAAGCCAATTAACTGCAGAAGCACTTGAGGTCAAGAGACACATGAGACAGAAAAAACTGGCTGTTAGTGTTCTTCCTTTTTTCTTTTTCTTTTTTTAAATAGTAACTTAACTGTCCTATATTTGATTGTGTTTAATTGTGAGTAATTCAATCTTATTGTAGGTTAAAAGAATAGTGGTACAAGGAAGTCAGTCAACTTCATCTCCAATGAGTTCAACCAGCACACCAAAGGAGGGTCAAATGATGTGGAGATGCAAACTAGTGTACAATGCTAGTGGCATTAAAATAGCATCCATTGGACAGAAATAGGGAGCACCTGGAGATTGGAAGTAGGAAGCATCCATTGCACAAAAGATTCATTTTTTTTTTCTGATACAATAAGGAAGCATCTACATGACTTTCTCCTTGTGGGCTTTTTGTACATATAATGTTTGTTTGTTTGGAATGGTTGCCATGAACTTGTTAACTATATAAAGGTAGTATTTTGGTTGTCACAAACAATTATGTGTTTTGAAAACTTGAATGACAAATTTATGACTGTTGCTTTTGTGCATGATGCTCTATTTTAATAGATGGTACTCCTCATTTCTATGTAAATGTAGTTCTTGTTGGTTTTGGTTGCCATTACATGGATGGATTCCAATTGTGTGTTTTGAATGAACGCCACTAATAGGTTTTTTATTCATTGAATGAATGTCATTTGATAGATGGATGCTAATGATAGGTTTTTTATTCATTGGTTGCCATTTGATGGATGGATACCAATGATAGGTATTTTATTCATTGGTTGCCAAGGGGCTATTCAGAGATGCCACCAATTAGTTATTTTGATGAATGGATGACAAATAGTTAAAGTAACACACAATGCTACTTTTGTTTTTTTGTTTTTTAATTAAATGATAATGCCTTATTTTTGTAAGGATGAACACAAATTGTTTTTTAAGGGACAAACAAAGGCCGTGATGCTCTGTTTTTTTAAGAGTAAAACCTTAACACAAAATCTGAAATTTTTATTCAAAATACTTTCCTCATTACATTTCATTCATAATATTTCCATCAATTACATTTCATTCATAATATTTCCTCCATTATATTCATTCATTCATAATAGTCCCCCTTATTACATTCTTCTTACACTACATTAAGGTTGGTGGGGAAAAAAAAAAAAAGTTTTTTTTTTTTTTTTTAAAAAAAGAAAGAAAAAAAGTAGAGAGGTGATGTGATGGAAAAAAGATAAAAAGATAAAAAGATGGATTATATAGGTCATGCCAAACAAGGCCTAAAAACCACATTGACAAAATGATGCACCGTGAGGCAACCAAGCATATCCATAGTTTTCTCTCTCTTCTATTCCTTGTCTATAATCTTGCTTCTAGCTTATCGACTTTCTTTAACAGTCCATGGATGATTTGCACTGCCCGTGAGCACATAGGTAGGTCTACGCAGGTGAATTGATTACAACCATTAGTGGGACAGTTGAGGAACCTCATATTAGGATTTGCATCAGTCCATGATGTTTGTATCATCTTTCGTCTTCCACAGTAAATGCATTTCAGGTCTTCTATGTCACTTGAACTCCATCTTCCTTCAGTTGAGCTTGATCTTCCCAGATTTCTTGACCCTATATTCCTCATTCTCTCTCACTACCAAACAGATGCTCTATTTTTTTTTTGTTGGGAGCTTGTCTCTGTTATATAGTAGAAGGGAGATGTTATATATGGCAGGAAACCCTCTTATATTTCCTCCAAAAGATAGTTTAGAGGGACAGCTCATCACATTCCGTCCAATTGTGGACGAAAGGTGACAGTAGGGGTCTACTTGATTAATTTGTGAAAATTTCAAGTACTAAGGGTTGGTTTGGGGTGTCCTAAAAAAGTGTACTTTTTGACTTATTGGTGGATTTGGGTTGGGTTGGGTTTGGGTTGGGTTTGATGTGATGTGTTAGAGAGGTGATGTGATTTAAATAGGATGATGTGACTTAAATAAGATAGTGACTTTTTGACTTTTTGACTTATTTAGAACATGCCAAACCTAGCCTAAATTAAAATAGATATAAACATGGGAATGCGCGTGAAAAATGCGTGATAGTTTAGGGAGGGAAATGATACTTACTCTTAAATATTTTAGGGATTTAATAAATTAAATCGATAATTTATGGACTAAATAAACTTTGATTTATATATTTTAGGGACTAAATAGATTCAATTGATAGTTTAAGGGTTAAATAGATAATTTAATGATAATTTAGGGATAGAAAGTGTAATATATATATATATATATATATATTTGAAGAAAAAAACTAGCGTTAAATTTGTTGCAGGAGTTAAACCATAGCCGGGTTATCATTTCGCCAAACAGGCTTTTCGAAATTTAGGGCTCAATTTGCCTTTTATTAGAAGAACGAAATTTTGGGGCAACAAAATTGGTGGTGGTGATGGAGGAGGAGGAGGAAAAACGCATGAAACGCGATGAGTTGATCGATGAGTTGATCGAGGAGGTAGTTTTGAGGCTTCCACCGCCGTCGGTGGCTCGATTCAAATCTATTTCCAAGTGGTGGGGACGATATCTGTCCGAACCACCGTTCGTGGATAGATATGAGGCTAGAAATCTCTCGCTTTTAGGGTTTTTCTACCAGGCAAGCTACAACAAGTTCGTTTTCAGAGCGATCCCATCCAATCCCAATGCTAAGAGTTCGAGTTCGATTTCGATTTCCAGGGGCAATCGCCTACGAAAAAGTGTTGCGAGCCATTGCGGAGCATCAGATAACACCCTGCTAGTCATTAACTCTTGTAATGGCCTACTCCTCCTCTACTCTTCAATGCCTGTTTCTTACTATGAGGTTTATAATCCTACTACTGGTGATAAAGTCTCTGTCCGATTGTCGTACAATTACGAAACCTTTGCCACACGGTATATGGTATTTGGATTTGCTTTTGATCCTTATTCTACCCATCCCTGCTTCACAATCGTCGACATTGCAGATACTGGAGCTCGTAAGTTTCGGGTTTTTTCTTATTCTTCACTTCGCTCATGTTGGAGGACAACCTATCACAGGGTCCCCTCCAATGTCAGGGACGACTATGCACTATCTGGTCGGTCCACCTTCTGTAGAGGGGCTTTGCATTGGTTGTTGGAACCTTCGGGTGTTGTCTCCTTTGATGTTCGCACCAAAACCATTTCATTCTCCTTGGTTAACCTACCGGGCGATGACAAATACTTAGATGGCGATGGGTTGTGCATATGTGTTAAGAAGATGAGGGATGCTGGGTTATATTCCAACGGTTATTGTAGTTGCCGTTATTTGGGGGTATCTGGAGACGACCTAATATACATTCGAGTTACGGGTCATTCTCAGTTGTCCCTCTGGGCTCTCAACCGCGGTACATGGTCTCATACCAGTGTCATTAATGTTGGGAACTTACCCGAATCTCTCTTCTTGGGTTGCGTTTTAGATTTCCACAAAATGGAGACCCCTCTCCTATACCTGAGGGTGAAAAGGAGGATTTTTTCATATAGCCTTATTAATGGTGTGCTTCAAGAGCTTTTTAGAATTACTAAAGAATATGGAGGAGGAGATAATTGCCTTGGCTTTATCATTCCCTATCAACTGCCGAGAATTTCCTTGTCCATTCCCAGTATTACTCCCCAAGGTAACCTCAAACTCTGCAGTTTGTGTGTGTGTGTGTGTGTATATGTTCTCCCCATATAATATAACCCTGTTTCGTTGAGACAGTTGTTAGGTAACTCAAATTGTTCTAGTGGTGTATCTAAGATGAATATATTGTTCTTTTGGACAGATTTACTCCCGAATGACGCAAGTTTTGCTTTCCTGTTCAATGCTGTGAAGCAGTTGCAAGCGGATCCTTTAGGTAAAACAAGGCTGCACATGCACAGGATTATGGTTCTTATAAATTATAATTATTTGATAATTTAATTGAAATTATTTGAAGTGTATAAAATAATATTGAAAACAGAATTTCAATGAGTATCATTCAAAAAGAAATTTTCTTACTCGATAATAATTCAACCAGTGTACTTATATAATTCGATACCTTGTGCAATGGCGTCTGTAGTGTTTGAATTGACATAAAGTTAGGTATCTTTTCTTTTGAGTTTTTTCTACTTGGGATTGTCAGTTTTCTGTAGAAGGTTGTTTTCAGCATGGCCTTCAGGTTGCTTCAACAGATGATTTGTTTATTATGTTGTTTTCAACATGGGTGTCATTCTTTTTTATTTCTTCCATATTTAGATGGGCAATTGGTATTATCAAATATTAGTAATGAGCCGATTTCTTCTCTTCCAATCCCTCCCCTTTTGGAGAGATTAAAAAAATGGGTTTTCAGAGAAATCTTTTTCTCTTCATTTCTTTCCATTTCTCTCCTCTTAAGTAGCCAAGAGAAATTCATTTCTTGTCAAATCACCCCATCCAAAAGGATTGTAAAATCCATTTGTCTTGTGAATTTTTTAACGATATAAATATGTTCACACATAGAAAAGCATTTTATATATTACCTTTTAATATTGATAGCCGCCGTAGACTCTGGGATGGTTTTATATATTACTTTTTAATATTACGTTACATCAGTCTTTTTTATTCAAATCGCATATTTCTTTTTTTTTACTTCACCCTTTGCATTGAAAGAACAAATTAAAAAAAAACGATTCAACCCCAGACCCAAACTAGAGATAAACACGCTTTCACATCTTCTTAACCCGAAATGGGAATGATTGTGTGTAAAGCGTTTGTAGGGCCACCCCGTTGGTATACTATATGTATATGCATCCGCACAATTCTTTATAGAGATAAACTAGAGACAAACGTGCTTTCACATCTTCTTAACTTGAAATGGTTTTGGGAAGAGGAAAGGTTCTAGATTGCCGATGATTTTATATTGGGTCATGTAAATGGATACCCTTGGTGAATTTTAATTGGGGATTCTTTGTGAATTAGAGTCCAAATCCAAGTTGGAATTGACTTAGAGTTTAGATGTAGCTATGTAATCGTCTCTTGGGAGGAGTAACAAAAGTCAGAATTATGGGTGTATTCAATACTCCCAAATAAAAAAGGGAGTTGATCTATGTTCGACGTTTACTGATTCTATTCTTCTGGATGCACTCATGTGTTCTAAGTTCTAACATCTGTACATTTTTTGCTATTTATTATTATTTTTGGTTTTGCAAATGCATTTGTGTAAAACTTCGGTTTTAATCCATACAATCAATTTTGTTCAGCTCTATTTGTTATCCACTTTTTAGGGTCCAGTTCATCTTGAAATTTGAAAACTTATCTTTGGTTACTTTTGTTTGTAATTGATTTTGCTACGTTTGTCTGATTCTAGATGCTTTCTGTTCGTTCCTAAGTTTTAAATTCTCATTCCATCTTTCGATGGAAAAACATTAAACTATTTTCTGTACCAGCCTTAAAAGTGTTTTGAAAATAGGTTAAAGAGTTAAAAAAGGGATGGCTATATGTTAGCTATTTTTTCACTATTTTATATGGTACGATATTATTCACATTTATTATTTTTTTAATGTGTATATATATATATTCCTCAAATTGTTACCAAGAATAGAGTAATAATAATAATACAAACATCAAGAATATGAATATATATAATTTGTATACAACATAAGCAACTACATTAACATTTATTAATTTAAAATAAAGCATCTATAAAAATAATATTTAATTATCGAAATCCCACCACTATATTATTTTGATAAAAATTTTATAAGATTATAGTTTGTGTAAGAATATCATTTTATTTTTCAAGTTCAATTTTATTCACTAGTAGATATTTTGTTTGTTACAACAACTTGGATAAATCTTATTTATAGAAATGCCACGATAAGACCTTTTGTGCATGGGAGTATTGTGAATCAAATTGCCCTAAAGAAGTTATAATTTTTTTATAATTGAAATTATTTTAAGTATATACTTGTAGATATATTGTTTGTTACAACAATTTGGATAAATGTTATTTATAGAAATGCCACGTTAAGATGTATTGTGCATGAGAGTATTGTGAATCAAATTGCCCTAAAGTCTCCACATCTGACAAATTTTATTTTATTTTATTTATTTTTTAAATTTTGTTGTTTTAGCTATAACTGAAGACACGCTTGCTCACCCAAAAGCGTATGTGTTCTTAGCCAGAGCGAAATCAATTGTTCGTCGTCTGAACGACGATGGCCTTATTCATCTCTATAGTCAGCTCGGGATTTGTCAAGTGGTTGCGAAATGTTTTCCTCATCTCCAACATGTCGAGTTTGATCCAACTGGAATTCCTGTATGGTCCTTCTACAACTTGCATGCCCCTTTAACATTCATCGGTCTTCGTGGTAAACACATTTTCTTTATTTGATTTTATTTAAATTTACATTTGACTTTTGGATTGTTGGCTTATTTAACTTTCTGATGACAAGAAGTTTTTTTTTTTGCATGTCAGATACAGTGGTCAAGTACAATGACTTCATTCGGGTTGAAGGATGTCTATATGGATGCACCGCTAAACGTGAGGACTCTTCTAAAGTTTGCATTTTCTTTATGTTAGTGATACATTTTATTTTTTTTCCTATTGCATTTATCAAAGTCGTGGTGTTGTTAGCATTAGCAATTAATAATAAATAGATTTATGGAATTAAAATTGTTTGTAGTTTTATTTTTAAAGGCACTTGAAAATGCCACTTAAAGAAGAAAAAAGAAGTGTCTTTCCTAGGGTGGCAAAAACTGTGATCCACCTGACCCTAATGTGACTTGTGTGGGGCCATTAATAGGATAAAGTCAGGTTTAGGGTGAGGAAGGGTGAATCTGTTCCACGGATGGGGATGAGAGAGGGTAACCTTGACCTGATTCTAAATTTCTGATTATGCAAATAACTCCCATTCTATTGCTTAGTTTCTGAAAATATCCCCAATTAGTATTCTAGTTTTTCTTCCCTTTGCGGATTAAAATACAGAAGTAATATATATGTATAATGGACGTCCGTACATGAATTATTAATTAGCTTCTTGAGCCTTGGGCTGCTTTGGCCAAAACATGGTCCTGATCCTATCTACTTTCCTAATCTCAATATAGCCAAAAACAGTACATAACCATAAATATCCTGGATTATGGAATCAACTTCTCTGTTTGTTGATCTTCTTTCGATTAACTCCTGGACTAACACCTTGTACTCAGTCCAATTTTCAACTGCCCTGAAACCTTCCTGCGTGCACCACTGTACAGCTGCTAAGCAAGCTCTGGCTTCTGCTACTAGCAGAGAGGATCTGAACAGAGACCTACATTGTTGATCCTCCTCTCTGCCCTAATAGTTTAAGCTTACCCAAGCCATCCCTATTGCACATGAGTCTCACACCCAAGCTGCGTCCACTGCAACAAGCTTTCTATTTTCATCTGCATTATAAAGAAGAGGATGAGAATGTAAATGAAAGTCTCCATAATCATCCTTCCACAGTCCATAGATAGGATACGATATTTGTCTAAGGTTTGAATCCTTGGCCTTGGATCAGGATGCCTGTAATTGCTTTACTAACTCTGTTGTAATTCTCACGAGAACAAAAGTTATTATCAAAACAAACCCATTTCCAATGTAACCAAATTGCCATAAGATAAGGCTTTAATTGGACTATTTGCTAGTAGTAGACGGGGGGATTGGTCCTCCAGATTAGTCGGTCCATTGGACCAGATATTGAGTTAAATAATAATAATAATAATTGCATCACTATCTGGTGCCAGCCATAGCCAACTTCTAAATCATTCCTCAAAAGTTTACAGCCTGACCTTGCTCAAAGTCTAAGCCCAGCACTAATCACTTCCATACCCACTTGAAATGGGTGCATTCAAAACAATCCATCTTTTCCCCCCTCCTTCCACATCTAGGACAATTCTCATTCTTTTCCAAGCCTCTATTACTAAGAATATATTTAACAGGTATAGTGCGGTGAAGTAGTTTCCAGAGAAAGGGGGCCCATTTTGGAACCGCCACAAATTTTTCTGGATGTCACTTTGATTTGGAATGGAGTACGAACCAGGGGTTCCTCCAAGTCCTGGACTCACAATCTATGAGGTGTGAGACACCGAAGATTGAATTAATTTTCTCTTTGCCCATTCTGCAGTACGGATTCTGCAAGATTGGGATCCATTGTTCCTGTTCTGCCCTATTCTCACAACCCGTCTTCGATCCCTTTTGGCAGTTTCTTTCCCCACAAAATGCTTTGCTAGCCTAAAGTATAACTTGATTTCGGTTTAAGCTCTAGAAAGTTTTTCTTACACAATACTTAGCAGAAAACACTTTACCAAAGACGAACAAAGTTGGATATGAAATAATTCGCAACACATGTTTGGCAAGAAGAGCTTGATTGAAGAACCCATAATCCTGAACACCAAATACAAATTGTATTATACAGCCCTCTACCCTCTTTAATATCCCACAAGGACATAGTTACAACACTCTTTACTTGTGAAATGAAATATTTAGGAGCTGTGAAAGCTGACAACTGTGAGAACCCGATAAATAAATAAATAATAATTATTTTACAAACCTCAAATATTTTACTTGTGAATCTTAATGTACAAATTAAATATTGTTGAAGGGTCTTTTAATTAATTTTAAACTATAAATAAATTTATTATGGAAGTCCACAATTTTAAAGACTATTGATGATAATAATAATAACAACAACAATAATAAAATAGTTAGTAAGAGTTCATTTTGAAAATTTATTATAGGAGGATAAAACCCTAATGGTGAGATATCAGTTCTTTTCTAAACCACCCCGGTAGCAGCTGTGAGTTAGGGAGAAATGAGAGGAGGGTGTCATTTGTGAAGGAAATTAAAGAAAGAAAAGGAGTTGTTGTACAGGTAAATATTTTTATATATAAGTATGGATGTTGTTTTCTTTAAATAAGACAATGGTAATCATTGAGTTGCTGAATTGTTGTGTGGACGATGGATGGTGGTGTGAAGCTAGGGTTGGTGATGAGAAGTTTTGGGTTACAATGGTTGATGGAAATTCTTGATCCTAAAATCACAAACTTTAAAAATCAAGAAACTATGTCTAATGAATGAATTTTAAACTGAAATTTTTACTGTGACTTTATTACATATTCAATTTCATATTAGAATTTTTTCATAATTTTTGGGAGTCAAAATCCATATAAATTGATGCATTCAAATCTGTCCAGAAAACTAGTACAAAACAGTAAATTTGGAAGTGTTGTTCTCTTTGAGTATTAATCCAAAAATTATCAAATCGGCGTCATTAAAACCGGTTATGAGTCTAGTTTTTTACATTTTTGGCCTTGTATTGATTGCTCGTGTATATTAAAAGAACCATTAATTTCTTTAAAGTGTTGCAGAAAATAACCTGTTTGGATATAATTAATTGTAAATAATTATTTTGATAAGCAAATCAAGTAAAACCAATTGGGTTTGAAACTTAGGTTATATTAGTTGATATTTGGAGAGTTTTGGAATTTTTTGAACAGCGTGGAGTGAGTTTTTTATTTTCAAAGTTAGCGAATAGATTGTGAAAACTTGTTTAAAATTCTGTTTTATCTTAAAGTCACATTTAATTAAGTTTCAACCAGAACCTGTGTCTTGGTTAATTTTGGACCTTGAAAAACATGAATTTAGGTATTATTTAAGAGTAACGGTGAGTTGCGTTGGGCCGGGGTAGTGCGCGTTAGCTTAGGGTTACTTGATTTATTATTCCTTTTAGTATTTTTGAATTAGGCTTCGTTTGGGAACATGTTATTTTAGTAACTTTTTGGCTTTTTACGAAAAGATGTGCAGAAAAGTAGAGAGGTGATGTGACTAGTTTTAGTTGACTTTTTGGCTTTTTAGCTAAAATAGTCAGTCCCCAAATGAGGCTTTAGTATTAATGTGTAGTTTTCATACTTGGTTCAGGGCACTAGTTGAGCTTTCATACTCTATTCGAGGATTATATTATTTCGTTTTTCAGGTGAGTAGTTGCATGCTACATATTTTTATAAATGTTTTCTTATCCTGAATTGTTGGAAAATTAAATTGTTTTAGGACTAAATTGTTTTGATAAATTATTATATTATTAATGGAATTAAATTATTTCTAAAACATGTGTAAACTTGGCATACTGTAAACTATTTGTTATGGTCTTATGTTTATAATGGTGAACTACCATGTTTTTCGAAAATTGAATTGTATTGATTATTGGGACTATCTGTATATAAAAGACTTGGGAAATTATTCCACTGTGTGGTGACTGGCCACTAGGGAACATATTCGGGTTGGGTTGTGATGACTCTAGTGATCAACGATTGTAAGGAAAAGACTTGGGCTAGGCTAGGTGACCACACAGAGTGGAATGGCTTGGTTCGATATTGGATCCAATAGGCTTGTTTCCTTGAGAATTGTTTGGCGTGTTACTTGTTATTCTTGGTACGTAGAAAATCATTAATGATTATGTTGTAATCTGTTTTAAATGGAGAATGTCATTTGTTATGTTCTTGAGAGATATGAGTATTTTTAATCGTTGAACTGTGGAACATTATTTTTGAAACAGATTATCTTTATCAAAATTGTATGTCAATCTAGTTTCTATGATATATATCTTATTTTAGAATTGAACCTTGTTTTTAAAATTGTATTTACTATCTATGTTGCTACTCACTGAGCTATTAGCTGACTTAGTTTATTATTTCCAGCTGATAGAAAGATTTAGAGTGGACTCATGGCATAGTAGGGACTCGATTGTATGGACCTCTAGGACATTCATTATTTTGTTTTAACTTGTTATGTCGATTTTGTGCATACATTGCCTTTGTTTGGGAAGCCCAAACTTGGGTGTTTTTGGCTATTTTAACCACAAAAAATAAAATAGGATTTTTAGCCCAATAAGACAAATCATCACATCACATCAAATCCATAATCTTTAAGCACTTTCTCTCACAAAAAGTCAAAAAAGCCAAAATCCCTTCTCAAATCACAGGCTAAAATAGCCAAAAAAGTCAAAAAGCCATTCCACTTTCCAAACGAAGCATTGTGGTTGGATTTTATTTAGAATTATTTTATTTTGTAGGCGGTTTGTGTTTCATTTAGTATATATTTTTTTGTCATTTATGTTTGAAACATATCACTGGATTGAGTTTTGATTTATTTATTTCTGGGCTATTGTCACATTTATTATTTGTGATTTTGGGTTCATGTTTAGGCTTATGTGTTGGAACTAACAATCTTTTTGCACTCCTATCATATCACAATAAAAGCAAAAGGTAAATCCCTACATTCTCCAATGAGAAGTTGGGTCACAATGTCCACAAATCATAATTCTGAACTCATGGCAATCATAGCCTAATTCGAAATAACTTCACTCTTCAGGAGGAAGTCTTCTCATGGTTTACACCTTCAATGGTGCGACTTTTCGGTATCTAGCAAGCCTTATGCCTCAAAAAGTGACTATCCAAAATTTCGCGTAACTTTAGCATAGTTTCGCGTCATAATGGAAAGTCAACCAAGTCCTAGAAATGGTTAATCCTCAAAGACTTTGTCTTAAACTGCGCAACATTGATCCACTTTTCTAAAAGTGGGGGACTAGAGAGCCTTTGGCGTTATATTAGGTTCTTTATCATCTTGCGGAACATTGTCACGACATCATTCTGCCCTTAGTAGAATGATGCCGTGATGGCCAGTAATCCAAGATTACCAAAGGCCAACTTACAAGGATTCACACAAACATAGTATACATATGGGGCTTACATGTGCGGAAGCATAATTTCAATTCTACTTAGTCCATATGAGCTGTGCATAGATTAAATGAAATGACATACATCTTAACATGTTTTTACAATTTTGATATAAATAACTAAACTTGAAATTACATCTTGATTAAAAGGCTTCTCAAGCTGAAACATACAAAAGAAATGAACCAAAAAGCTAAGAAGTATGATTTTCAAGATGCTACGAAAACAAGAATCAAAACACATCTACCAATAAAAGCTTAGGCGGCACTGCCATCTTGCTCGTCACTTACATATATATATAAATGAGAGAGGTGAGCTGAAAACTCAATGAATAATATAAGTAATAAAGGATTGAATGAATGATATCTGAGATCTTTATCAAAACAATACATATCATAGCTTGTAAAAAAATAAGGGATGAACTAAGTTCATCAATCAAAGTCTTTCAAAGCTTCTTGGAACGTTTACTAACATCTACATAATACCAAGGGATGACATTCCTGACAAAACAAGAGAATAATCGATCCAGAATCAATTAGACAAGCCCACTTGCCGAAGCCGTCGGTGGCAAGGGAGATATCTCAAATAAGGGTGCTACATGTATTAACATCCCCTAGCACGAAAGGATGTTCTAAGAATGTTATCAAAACAAACATAATACTTAATACAAAACTAAGGGATAATCATTCATGCTTGATTAAATATTTTTCCAAAACAAAGCAAAGCTTTTATCCAAAACATTATAACATAACTTTATTAAAGATACCACTCACAATAGCTCTTCGGATGTAGGGAATTAGGGCAACAATCCAAAACCTAAAAATACATAATAAATCCCATTGAATGCACTTCAAGAAGACAAGAAGAAATGCTCAAAGATGGTTATGCAATGCACTCTCAAAACAAGCTTTACATGAGGGAAAAAGATCACGACATTTCTTTCCAAAACCAAGTCAAGACAAGGAAAACATGTGCTGGGAGTTAAATCAATGTTTTGCTTCTTGGAAAAGCAAGCTGGGTATAGACCAGGTCTCGGAATGGATGCACAGAGATTATCTAGGCCAAAATGGCCTAGCTGGGTGAACTCGAGAGGTCTTGGCTGAGGTTCCACACCTCGGCACCTCTTGGCCGAGGTGTGGTTTCCTTGGCCTAGGTGTGCGGCTGCCTACTGAGATGTTACATGGTGTCGGCAAAGGTGTCTAGTGGTTGGCCTAGTTGTGCATGTGAGATAGACTAAGGTGCAAGTGATCATGCAAGGTAGGCCCAGGTGAGACACAATGCTTGGCCTAGGTGTGAGGTCTGGACATGGGTGATCTCGGTGACCACACTTAGGGAAATTAGTGAAGTCTGGAAATCTGGGTTTCCCTCTTGAAGAACATGAAGAACATGAATGCCAAAGTCATGATTTCTTTTTCAAAATATGAGCTTTCATGATATGAGTTCAAAAACATGGACTTTGGTACCCATACTTGAAGATTTCATGGAAACAAACACAAAAATATGGAACTTGATACAAACTTTTGGATCAAAACATGATTTTCTTTTAAGAACACAAGAGCATCACTTTCTCTTTCTAAAACAAAACTTTAAATTAATGCAGGACTCATGAATTATGTTAGATCATGCAATGTGATTAGATTAACATAAAGAATAACGAAAGTAGATTAAGAATCTAACCTCCAAACAGAAATCAAACAGTTCAAGGTATGAAGATCAAGCTTGGAAATCTAGTTCTTACTCTAAGAACTCCTTTTTCCTCCTAGAGTTTCTCCCTCTACAAGGCAAAGATATATGGCAAATGATATGGGTTCCCAACTGCTGGCTGGCTTCTACCACTATTGGGACACGTGGCGTCATATGGTCAAATCTCCTCAAAAAGGTGCTAGAATGAAAAGACAAGAGTAGGTCAAAGTGTGAACAAGAAGTAAGGTGTCATGGGCACTCTGATAAGGCAATGATCCTGGATCAAAACATAGGCTTCGAGCAAGTAAGGTTTCCCTAAACTCGGTTAGGAAGGATAACACTTGACCTAGATGTGACACACCTCGGCCTAGATGTGCCACACCTCGGCCTAGGTCATACCAGTCCTAGAACAAGATTGCTAGATGCCAGCTAAGGTGCATAACAAGGCTGAAAGGTTCAAGGATCAAAGATCTAAGATGCCTAGATGATGCATACCTCGGCCTAGATGATGCACACCTCGACCTAGATGCCAAAGTGGAGGTCAACCATGGTGGTTCCAAGATAGTCCTAGGTGTTGACGCTCAACGGCTTAGGTTCAAAGGTGTGACCTAGGCGTGAGACAACAAGGATAGATAGCCTAGGCTCAACACACAAAGCAAGGAACAAAGGATGCATGTAACACTTAGGCAAAACAAATCAAAGTCTGCATATGTAAGCTTAACAAGGAAAAATCATGTAAATGCATATGAGCATGACTAAGTCTACCCTTCTTAAGGAAGTTTGGTCCCCAAACTTAAGTTACCTTGCCCCAAAAACGACTCCGGATAACGGATTTTCATATCTTCTTCTATTTCCCACGTAGCATCTTTGCCATAATGCTCATTCCGTTCAATTTTCACCATCGGTATCGACTTATTTATCAACTGTTTCAGTTGCCTATCAAGAATCCTTATTGGTTTCTCCTCGTAGCCTAAATCTTCATTAACCATAATCCCGAAATGATCAATCACATGCATTGGATCACGAATATACTTCCTCAACATCGATACATGAAACACATTGTAAACTTGACTTAATTTTGGTGGCAACGCAAGTTGGTAGACAATGGGGTTAACTCTCTCAAGAATCTCGAATGGCCCGATGTAATGAGGCTCTAACTTACCTTTCTTCCCAAACCTTGAAAGTCCTTTCATCAGCGAAACTTTCAGGAATACATGATCCCCAATTTCGAACTCTCTTCTTCTTTGGTCAGCATAACTCTTTTGTCGACTTTTAGTGGTTTTGATTCTTTGTTGAATGAGCTTAATCTTCTAGGTCGTTTTAGATTAGAAAGGATTTTTCATATGAGGAGATGCTTGTTTAGATCTTGGATTCGAAAGAGAAAATGTTACGTACAAAGGCCATTAAATTGGTTAAGGTACTGTGGCGTAATCATCTAGTTAAAGAGGCGACTTGGGAATGGGAGAATGAGATGCGTGAGAAGTACCTATACCTATTCTCATGATTTACTCAGGTTAGTTTCGAGGACAAAACTATTCTTTAGAGGGGGGGGGGGGAATGTGAGAACCCGATAAATAAATAATAAGTCATAATAATTTTACAATCTCAAATATTTTGATGGTAAATCCTAAAGTGCGAATTAAATATTTGGAGGGTCTTTTGATTAATTTTGAACCTAAAATAAATTTATGGTGAAAGTTTTAAATTTAAAGGCAAGATTTATTATAAAAGGGGAAGGGGACAAATTAGTAAGTATGTTTTGATCTAATAATAGTTGTATTTTATTTAAATAAACGGAGAGAGAAAACAAAACAAAACAAAGGATAATTATTTAGGGTCTTTTATGTTATGTATAACAAAGAAAAGAAAAGAAAAGAAAAGAAAAAAACCCTAGCTCTTCTAACAATTTCCCTAGCAGCGGCAACCGTGAGAGAGATAAGAGAAACAAAAGGTTGCAACTATGGAAAGAATTGGGTGTGTTGTGCTGTGTGTGATCATCAAAGGATAGCCCTCCTAGGTTTTCTTCTCTTCTTTCTTTGTCCTTTATCCTTATTCTATTATTATTTAATTCATGGGTTTTTTATTGATAAATCCCATTTAGAGGTGTTTTAACCCAATAAGTCCACCAAGGAAAATTATAACCCAATTAGTCCCATGTATTTATACTTTTATTCCATGAAGTCCTTTTTTTCTAATTTATATTATTTGTTGGACTATTATACCCTTATGTCTATTTGTTGATATATATTATATACAAAATAACATACATGTTTCCCTCTGTTTTTGTTGTGGTAGGATTTCGTTCCTATAAGAGAGAAGACGACGGCACATAGTTCGCGGTAGTGTTTTATTGCGATATGGTTTCATTTCTGTAGAAGAGAAGATGATGATTCAGAGTTTATGCTCTGTTTTTTTTTTTTTTTTTTTTTTTTTTTTGCCATAGTTATGATTTCAGCCAGAAATCAAAGGAAGAGAGAAGGATTTGAATCAAAGAAACAGGGGTAATGGCTTACAAACTTGTTCAGTAGATTGACTAAAACCCACATTCAACTGGATTGAATCAAAAGGAAAGATGAGATGGTTTTGAATACTTGCTCTTCGAATGTGGGTTTAATTTGATTTGGATTGGTGGAATGGTGAAATTACATGGGTTGTTAATGATAGTGATATGATGAAGCTGAAGTGTGGGTGATAATTTTTTGTTTTCAGAGAGATTGAATTTTTTTTTTGGATTTATAGTTCTATTGCTGCCATTATTTTTGGTTTTTCTGTCAATTAATGTGAATGTTCACATTTCATATTGTTTGGAAGCTTAAGAAATAAGTGTTAGAATTGTGAAGAATGAGGTTTCTGATACAGTAATATAGCTTTCTTTATAAAAAGATGAGGAGTGTTTGGTTTGATTTGGATTACTGTAATGGTGGAATTGTAAGAGGTGTTAATAATAGTGATAATGATGAAGATGGAGACGAAAATTATGAAGATACAGAGGAGGATTTGTGTGATAGTTTTTATTTTTATTTTTTGAGAGATTGAGATTTTTGAATTTAGAGAAGATGAATACTGTGCTTTGTTTGATTATATTGTTTTAAGGTTAGTATGTAATGGATACATGTCATTTGTGATTGGATTTATATGAAGTGTTGTATGCTCTGTTTTTTGCTTCCAATTTCATTTTCTAGAATTGATGGACATGCAAGTTTTTTTTTGTTGTATGGGGTTATGGATTTTGGCTGGTTATGTGGTTGAGTTATGGCTCTGTTTTTTTGAATGTGGTGAATATTCACATCGCATTAAGAATGTAAATGTATATGAATGATTGTATAATCTATTTCTTGCTTTCAACATCATTATCTAAATTAAATTTTGGTTGGTTATATGAGGATATGGGTTTTTCTTGGTCATGTATATTGTGAGGCATGCATGTGTGTGATGTGAATATTTACATTCTTGCTACCATTGACAGTATCAAAGTAGTTAATATGAATATTTATATCACTGTAACCATTCACATTACCAACACGTTACCAAATCATTTATGTGAATATTTAGATTTGTATTATGAATTGTCATTGTGAGTGTTTTTTGCTAGCAAAATGAGATGTTGTGTATATTATGCATTGGCGCGGTGTGAATATTGACATGTCTGTTACCGTTTACAACATGAAAACATATGATGTGAATATTCACATCATCTGTAATATGTTATTTGATGTGAATATTCATATTCTTGTTACCACTGACAACATCAAAGTAAACATGAATATTTATATCATTATAACAATTCACATTACCAAATCATTTGATGTGAATATTCAGATTTGTATTACGAATTGTCATTGTGAGCGTTTTCTGATAGCAAAACGGGATGTTATGTATATTATGATGTATGCATGGGCGCGGTGTAAATGTTGACATACCTGTTACCATTTACAACATAAAAGCATATGATGTGAATATTCATATCATCTGTAACTATTAACATCATCAAATTATTTGCTGTGAATATTCACTTATGTGTTAAGAAATATGAAATTCACACCAGTTACATTGTGTTACAATAATATTTTAAGTATTATTCACATCCATGTGAATGATTAACATGAAATAGGTCTCAAAATGCATATATATATATATATATATATGTATTGAATGACAAATTGGAGTACAAGCATTGATACATAATTGATTTACACTTAAGTTAGTTTGCTCCAATATGTCAAAACTATTGATACTAAATTGTCTTCAATGTAGATAACAATTATAGATAACAATTACAGGTGGACACCCCCCACCTATAGGTTTTTATATTGCACTGTTTTTGTGTGATTTAGAAAAATGTGTACAATGAGTCTCTTATTTGACACCATTCAAAGCGATTAAAGCTGTCAACAAGTTCTTCCCGGTATACATGCGCCATGATGATGTAACACACTGCGGGCCCACAATCCACCATGAAAATGCAAAGTTGTTATTGTTAGAATTTGAAATTTAGGTGTATATAATGGTTGTGGAAGATATGTACAAATTGATGTAAGGCTTACCATTGGTTTGTAGTCATTATCAATATCTAATAATCTGATGTAAATATTGACATTGTGTACAATAAAATTTAGATTGAACCAAAAAATGGTTGACAACCATTCAAGATTAGGGGCTTTTCATCAACAAGCAGCAATACTAACAACTTTGTTAATATCTACATCATATTCCATTGATAACAGGAGGTGAATATTGACATTGATGTTAGAATGTGAATATTGGCATTATGTTCAGAATGTAATTATTTCATCACCATCAACAACCAACAACATTAACAAATCTGACATTGACACAAGGAAGAAGATAGGGAGTGTATTACAAAAGAGTGTATTACACATGACAATTTAAGACAAACAAGTCATTACCTATAGCAGTCTGATGTAAATATTGACATTATGTATAGTGAGATACACATTGAACCAAACGAGAGTTGTTAACCATCCAAGATTAGGAGCTCTAATTGCTTTATAACCATTAACACACAATAATACCAACAACTCTATAATATTTACATCATATTCCATTGATGTTAGAAGTTGAATATCTACATTATATTGATAATGTGAATATTGACATTGAAGTAGATATTTACATCAATGTCAATATTTGCATCATATTCACGTCATATTTGATCACTTTTTAAATATTATACAAATTATGTATAATGGAATACACATTGAACCAAAAAAAAGTTGATAATCATTCAAGATTAGGGGCTTTAATTGGTTTATAACCATCAAAACGCAACAATACCAACAATTCTATAAATATTTACATCATATTCCATTAATGTTAGAAATTGAATATCTACATTATATTCGTAATTTGAATATTGACATTGAAGTAAATATTTACATCAGTGTCAATATTTACACTATATTCACATCATATTTGATCATCCTTTAAATATTGTATAGATTATGCATGATGGAATAGACATTGAACCAAAAGAGAGTTGACAATCATCCAAGATTAGGAGCTCTAATTGGTTTATAACCATCAATACACAACAATACTAATAACTCTGTAAATATTTACATCATATTCTATTGATGTAAGAAGTTGAATATCTACATTATATTCATAATGTGAATATTGACATTGAAGTAAATATTTACATCAATGTTAATATTTACACCATATTCACATCATATTTGATCACCCTTTAAATATTGTATAGATTATGTATAATGGAATAGAGATTGAACCAAAGAGAGTTGATAATCATCCAAGATTAGGAGCTTTAATTGGTTTATAACCATCAACATACAACAATACCAATAGTTCTGTCATATTCTATTGATGTTAGAAGTTGAATATCTACATTATATTCATAATGTGAATATTGACATTGAAATTAGAGATGTAAATATTCACATTACTGCTAGGGTACAAATAGGAGTGAGACAATACCAATATATGTTGATTTTTCATATTGACACAAACAAAATTTCACAACATAAAGGAAACAACACATGTGAAATAGCTAGCCTTAGAATGTGAATGTTTACATTGATTGTTACTCAATAACAGATAATCAACAAACAACATAAACATTGATTGTTACTCACATTACTGCTAGGGTACAAATAGAAGTGAGACAACACCAATATATGTTAATTTTTCATATTGACACGAACAAAATTTCACAAGATAAAGGAAACAACATATGTGAAATGGCTAGCCTCAGAATGTGAATGTTCACATTGATTGTTACACAAACATTTGAGACTACGAAACTGAGAATAAAGCAGATAATCAACAAACAATACAACAAACATCATAATGTAAATTTATAAAATGGCTAGCCTCAGAATATGAATGTTCACATTGATTGTTACCCAATAACAAGAGAAACAATAAGGTGTTATTATTTACAACATGCCTACAAGAATTCACATTGAACTAAAACAACGTTGACAATCATCCAAAATTAAGGTTGTAATAATTTGATCACCATGAATAACCAACAACACCAACAAGTCCGACATTGACATAAGGAGGGAGATACAACATACACCATAATGTAAATTCATAAAATGGCTACCCTCAAAATGTGAATGTTCACATTGGTTGTTACTCAATAATAAGAGAAACAATAAGATATTATTTATAATATACCTACAAGAATTCACATTGAACTAAAATAGGGTTGGCAACCATAAAAAATTGGGCATCAACACCAACAAAAACAATGTAAGTTTATCCAGTAATGAACAGTAATGTGAATGTTCACATCATCTATGTTTGCAAAATCAATTCCGAAAACAACAACAGTTATAGGGCAATGTAAATATTTATATGGGTGATCACATTATGTTATAATTGCCTGAAAAACAAAGGGTGGAACCAACAACACCAAACAACACCCAACAACACCAACAAGTCTGACATTGATGTCACAATGTGAATGTTTACATCATATTCCATCACATTGTTGAATGAAGATTGGGGGTTCTATGGACATCAACAATCAACAATATCAACAGTGACAGTAATGTGAATATTTACATCATTATACACTGATGCGAATGTTCACATCATTATACATTGATGTGAATATTCACATCAGTGTCTGCTAATGTAAGTTTATCCAGTAATGAACAGTAATGTGAATGTTCACATCATCTATGTTTGCAAAATCAATTCCGAAAACAATAGTTAGAGGGCAATGTAAATATTTATATGGGTGATCACATTATGTTATAATTGGCTGAAAAATCACTTTATGTTATAATTGGCTGAAAAACAAAAGGTGGAACCAACATCACCAAACAACACCTAACAACACCAACAAGTCTGACATTGATGTCACAATGTGAATGTTTACATCATATTCCATTACATTGTTGAGTGAAGATTGGGGATTCTATGAACATCAACAATCAACAATATCAACAGTGATAGTAATGTGAACATTCACATCATTATACACTGATGTGAATGTTCACATCAGTATCTGCTAATGTAAGTTTATCCAGTAATGAACAGTAATGTGAATGTTTACATCATCTATGTTTGCAATAACAGATGTAATATGAAGTTCACATATTGAATAAATAAGATCATATACTATGAAGCTCACTACTGTAGAAGTTCATATTGATGAAATGGGTATAGGAGATTCACATGATTAAAACATACAACAACAACAACAACATCTGAAATAATTGGCTTGGCCCAACATTTTTCATTCCCATGTAAATGTTCACAGCTTTTGACAACACACCGTAATTGCCACTGCATTATTTTTGGGTGAAAAAAACCATATACTTGGAGATTGGGATTGAGGAGTTCACATTAACAATTAGGGCATGAACAATAAAAATATGAAATTTCACATATTGTATGAATAGAAACATGGGTTATTGGAAGTTCACAATGGTGTAATTTGAACAAGAGATTTAGGGTTTACATACAAGATTGATGAGATTACTTACTTGTTTTCCATATTGACGGTTTGGTTGTCACAAATGGTCATCAGTGATGATTTTGACGAAGACGGAACTACAGGATGTTCACCAATGGTGATTTTCACGTTTCCGTAGACAGATGGTGGAGGTATGACGAAGCCGACGATAAGACGTTGCGACGATGGAACAATGAGATACGTATGGGTGTGAGACGATATGGAATACGATTTTGGGTTTTCGGAAGGGTGGAGATGTGTGTGATTTTCTGCAAAAAAAGAGAGGGGAAGAGGGACAATTATTTGATTCAAAAAGAGAGGGGAAGAGGAGAATGGTGTTTTGGTCTTCTAATATAAAATAGGACCTGATGGAATAGTAGAAAACACTATGGGGTTTATGGAATAGGATTCGTAGAGAATGGACTTATTAAAAAAGCTCCCTCAATTCATTGATGGAGAGGTTGTAGGTGTATGTATTTTGAATATATATAGCTTTAAGAAATCTGAGGAGATAAATTGTGAGTAAAGAATGGGTGTAATTCTTAGTTCAAAAATTCTGCACGCAAACACAAACTTTAAAAATCGAGGAATCATATCAAATAGATGAATTTTGAATTGAAATTTTTATAGTAGATTAATTACATATTGAGTCACATACCAGAATTTTCTTATAATTTTTGTGTGTCAAAATCCATATAAACTGATGCAATCAAATCTGTGCAGAAAACTAGTACACAACACTAATTTCGGAAGTGTCGTTCTCTATGGGTATAAATCCAAAAATTATCAAATTAGTGTCATTAGAATCGGTTACGAGTCTAGTTTCTTAAATTTTTTTCCTTGCATTGATTGCTCGGCTATACTAAAAGAACCATCAATTTCTTTTAAGTGCTGTAGAAAGTGACCTGTTTGGATATAATTAATTGTAAATAAATCAAGTTAAACCAATTAAGTTTGAAACTTAGGATATATTAGTTGATATTTGAAGGGTTTTGAAAGTTTTTGAATAGCGTGGAGTGGGTTTTTAATTTTCAAATTTAGCGAATGGATTGGGAAAACTTGTTTAAAATTCTGTTTTATCTCAAAGTTACGTTTAATTAAGTTTCAACGGAACCCATATTTGGGTTAATTTTGGACCTTGAAAAACATGAAATTAAGTATTATTTAAGAGTAACGGTGAGTTGGGTTGAGTCGTGTTAGTGTGTGTTAGCTTGAGGTTACTAATTTATTATTCTTTTTAGTGTTTTGGAATTAGTAGTGATGTGTAGTTTTCATACTTAGTTCAAGGCACTAGTTGAACTTTCCTATTCGGTTTGAGGATTATATTATACCGTGTTCAGGTGAGTAGTTGCATGCTACATATTTTTTATAAATGTTCCCCTACCCTGAATTGTTGGAAAATTATATTGTTGTTTCAGGACTAAAATGTTTTGATAAATTATTATATTATTAATGGAATTGAATTCCTTTTGAAATATGTGTAAACTTAGCATATTGTAAACTATTTGTTATGGTCTCATGTTTATAATGTTGAACTACCATGTTTTGCAAAATTGAATTGTATTGATTATTGGGACCATTTATATATAAAAGTCCAAAGAAATTATTCCATTATGTGTGGTTACTCTGGCCACTAGGGAATAGATCCGACTTGAGCTGTGATGACTCTAGTGCTTAACGATTGTAAGGAAAAGACCTGGACTACGCTAGGTGACTTTCAATCTGATCGTCTTAGAGAAAAGGTCCAGGTTGCCACCCCGAGGATAGCTCGTGATTCGATATTGAATCCAATGGGCTTATTGCCTTGAGAACTTTGTGGCATGTTATCTGTTATTCTTGGTACTCAAGTTATTGATGATCATGTTGTAATATGTTATAAGTGAAGAATGCCATTTATTATGTTATTAAGAGACATGAGTACTTTCAACTGTTGAACTGTAGAACCTTCTTTTTGAAACAAATTATCTTTATCAAAACAGTATGCCAATCTAGTTTTTGTGATATACATCTTATTTTGAATTGAACTATGTTTTGTCGCTACTCACTGAGTAATCAGCTGATTTAGTTGTTTATCATTTCCAGGTGATAGAAGGACATTGTGAGAACCCAGAAAAAATATAAATAATAATATTAATAATTTTACAATCTCAAATATTTTGATGGTGAATCCTAAAGTACAAATTAAATATTGTTAGAGGATATTTTAATTAATTATGAACACATAATATTAAAGGTTAATAATAATAATAATAATAATTAAGTTGGGCAGTTGGTTATATATATTAGGGAAGGTAAACCCTAAAGTTTTTGTGTTTATAATTTTAATCAACCCTAGCTCTCCTAGCAGCACAAATATAGCGATCCTAGTTTTTGACCCGATTCTTGTTGTATCTCAGATTCGGGTTTAATGCTTTCATATGGTTGTTTACCTCTTGCTTTCCTTGTATCTCCTTGAATTTGGCTTTTGGGTTGTTGTGGTTGTGTTTGGACAGGTTGGTTGCTTGTTTTTCAAACCTTATGTTGCCTAGAATTTTTGGTCCTCCGCTGAAGCGGCACTTCCTACACTCGAGTGGGCATTGCAAACTCTCAGTATTTTTGTAGGTCTGCAAAACTACTGGGAGAGTGTTTTCTATGTTCGAGCAGCATTTCCTACGCTCGAGCGGGTGGGAGATCGAGCGGCCATTCTTGCGCTCGAGCGTTGTTCTATCGTCTGCAAAACTACTGGATGTGTGTATTCTGCGCTCGAGCGTCACTTCTTGTGCTCGAGCATAACAACTTATTGTGTTTGATGCTTAAGCACCAACTCTTGCGCGCGAGCGGATTGTGCGTATATCAGTTCGTAACAGCCTCATTTTACATCACTTTTTCATCTCTCTCTCTAAAACTATCCAAAACCCTAGATCTTGAGTTTCTCTCTCTAAATCTCATCTTCTCTACACTATTTCACCTAGATCCATTGGGTTCATCACCTTAGTGCCTTTGAGAAAAAGGTAGAGCATGTCCTGCGCTCTCTTTTTATCAAAACAAAAGTGGATTTCGGTGTCCTTGAAGTTCTCCTTTGCTTTGCTCGTCTTCCATTTTTAAGGTAGGGACTTTCTACACTCTTCTATGAGTTTTAATTTAGTTATTTGTTAATGGGTAAGAAATATTGGAACTTGTTGTGATTTTGAACAAACCTATGGTTTTGGGTTAAAATCAAAGGAGGGGTTTTCGAATGAACGTATTGGAAATGGTCATAGGAGTAGATATGAGCTTGTGTTGTGTTAGAATGGTTGATTTTGGGTGTTGGGATGAGATTGGGAAGAAGAGAGTTTTGGTCCTAAAATGTCTTGAATAATTATTTTGTATAAATAATAAAATTGCTATTAAGATTATGAAATTGGATGTATGTCTAAATAAATGGTGGAGTTAGATGTCTATCACCTCTTACCTATGGAAATTTGGATAATTTATCTTTCTTGAGATTGTATATCTGTTCAGAAATATCTGTTTTGGGCTATCAATGGAGGATTGCCATGATTGTTGTAGACATTGCGTGTGGATTAGGCAAATTGAAACTAATCCCTTAGCCATTATCATTGAATACGATTATGATTTATATACATTGTATATGTATGATGTTTGAAAGGAGAAAGGGGATGTATCCCATGTTTTGGGAGAATAAAGGGGATGGACTCCATTAAACTAAGTTGGCTTGTGTGTCTAGGATGAAAGTCTCAAAAACCGTTTGTATACATGGGTGCCAATTCTCGTGGATGAAATTTTCGTAAAATGGCAAATGGAAGTGTTTGTGTGGTGGCTGGATTGATTTGAGAACCTTTGAGTTGTATCCTCAGTTTGGTTGTTCGTGATGAATGGAGATAAGTCATGAATTTAGATAAAATGAATTGAATTAAAAAAGGGATTAAGATAACATGAATTGTGATATAAAACTTGGCACAACATGGTTTGCAAAAGAATTGTAAAAGATTTTTCATATGGGAATGGAGCCTGTGCATCATACTTATATCTTTGTTAATACTCATATATTGTGTTAGATTGTTTTTACTAGGCTTTGGTTCACCCTAATTGGGAAACCATTTTTAGGTATTGGAGATATGCCTCCGCCAAGATAGTAGTTTGGGGAAACTTGGAGCAAGAGCTTCTTTTGATTGTATTTATTTTGTATAGCCAAGGGCTTAATTGTATTGAGTTAGACTCATTTTGTTGTAACCAAGTAGTGACTTGGAAATATGTAAGCCTTTAGGGCATATGAATATCTGTATAACTCTCATTTCTTATTTCTATTTGTAATACATGCTATAGATTCAGGATGAATCATTCATGAATGTGTAATGCATGTATCATCTTTTGTATATCAACTCTGATGAATGAAAGATTACTATTTTGTTTATATTGCTAAGTATATGTTACTGGGATCCAATCGATGGCATTTATTTTGGGGCATGACAACTTGGTCTTAGAGCGTACTGGGTTTGAAATACTTTAGGTACGTGGGAAGTGGTCATTTCCACAATGGGTTTGTCTTGCTTAGTTGAGACGTTAGCATGTATTGTATACTTATGTGATAACTTGCTTATATGATTATATGGGTATGAGATTTAGTTCCTAAAATATTGATTGGGTCTACGTGTTTCTAGAAGTTCTATTAGAAGAGCACTTAATCATTGCTGTTTCTAACTGGAACTCTGGTAATGCTGTGGGACGGTCATTATCTAAGAAGAAAATTCGTATGTGTTTATGTGATTACGTGCTTATATAGAGTGAATTACGGTTGTCCATCACATTAGGACGTGAGTGAGTTAGCTTCAGCACATTTGTAAATGTGCTAATCTCTGTTATTACTTTCATTAGGATGTCAGAACGTGGACGTGGTGGTCGTAGGTGTGGTAGGCCTAGAAGGCATAAGATGCCTCTACCAGATGAGATTTCGGCGTAGGAGAAAGGAATTGATCAGTATAATGTGGCCGAACCAGTTAGTCAACAGGCCATGGGCACCTTGGCTCGCGAATTGGCTGGAGCATTGAGGGAATCCATGGAAGGACTAAGAATCAAGTCCAGGCCCAAGTAGCTGAAGTAGGGTTGTCTTTCTTGAAGAGAGTTTTTCTGGTCAAATCTGGATGAGTTTTTGGGTGATCCCAAAGAGCCACTAAAGGCAGATGAGTGGCTAGAGCAGATAGTAAAGACGTTCGAGATGCTTGGCATTGAGGACGACCAGTTGAGGGTGACCTTGGCATCTCTCTAACTAAAGGGAGATGCAGGCCAATGGTGGAAGTATGCGCGTAGGCGCATTGGGGTGACTTGGGGTGGCATTTGTCAATGCATTCCAGGACAAGTTTTTGTCTTCTACAGCTAGGGAGAAGTTGAGAGACCAGTTCTTTAAGTTGGTGTAGTTGAACACACCAGTGGCCGAGTTTGAAGCCATATTCACTAGCCTCTCTAGGTTTGCACCAGAGTTAGTGGCGACTGAGGAGCGCCGTTGTTTGGAGTTCGAGAAGAGGCTGAGGACTGGGCTTGTGTTTAAGGTGGCCAGGTCTATGATTAGCGATTATGGGCGTCTTGTGGAGGCGGTGACTCATCTAGAGACCATGATGCAGGCTAATGAGGAGAGGATGGGGGGCTCTAGGAAGAGTTAACATGTTTAGGGAGACAGTAAGAGGTAGAGCGGTCTTACCTCACAGCAGTCCCAAGGAGCACAGTCGAGGTTTACCTTTCCAGTGCTGAGTTCGTGTTCTGGGGCAGGTGGTCAGGGAGATTTTACTCGTTTCAAATGTGGTCAATTGAGCCACAAGTCTCCAGCTTGCCTGCAGAGAGGAGGACGACAACGGTCTACATCGTCTTCGGCTCGTTCTCAGAACCAGAGTTAGGGGAGAGGCCAGTCGTTCACTTGTTATCAGTGTGGGTAGGCGGGGCATATGAAGAGGTTTTGTCCACAGTTGGGTGACACACCTAATGCATCTGGTTCGAGATAGGCACAGAGTCACCAGCTTGCACAGTCAAAACAGGCCTTGAAGGCCAATTAGGTAGCCTCTTCGACTTAGTCAGTGCATTAGGCTTATACTCTGAGAGGTGAGCAGGTTGAGTAGAGACTTACGGGGCATGTGTATGCTGTTACTGCGCCGGATCTAGTACCAGCGCCTTCGGTAGTGAGAGGTACCTCCTTGTTTTGCAATTCAATTGCTAATGTGATGATTGATATGGGTGCGTTCCATTCTTTTATCTCGTTTGCATTTGCGTTGGTTTTGGGGTTAAAGTTGGCTTAGTTAGCATCCTCTATTTGCGTAGAGTCACCTATTGGTAGCGAGGTTGTTTTGAAACAGGAGTGTCGGGGTTGTGGTATAGAGGTTACCGATCGCCAACTTCTATTTACATTTGTATTGATTGATATGTCTAGCTTTGATGTTAAATTAGGTATGGACTGGTTGCCTTCATATCGGGCTGTTATAGATTGCTATCGTCAGAGGGTTACTGTATGTACCTTAAGCGATAATTGTTTTTATTTCTTGGGAGACTGGGTTGATAGAGTCTTATCACCAGTGTATGATCCGCGTAGGCAGAGTGAACTTAGTTGTCTTCTTGCAAGCTTCTTGAGTTGTGAGTGTGATGAAGTCAGAGTTGAGTTGCCAAGATTAGTTTGTGAATACCCGGATGTTTTTTCGGAGGATCTTACCAGTTTACCATCTCACCGGGAGATCGAGTTCTCTATTGATTTAATGCTTGGCATGGCACCGATTTCTATGGCACTATATAGATTTGCTTCTGCTGAATTGAGTGAGTTGAAGATTGAACTCCAGAAATTGTTAGATAAGGGTTTTATTCGCCCTAGTACTTCACCTTGGGGAGAACTGACACTTTTTGCCAAGAAGAAAGATGGTGCTTTGTGACTTTGCATAGATTATTGGATGTTGAACCGGGTAACTGTTAAGAACAAGTACCCAATGCCTCGTATATATGATCTGTTTAATCAGTTGAAGGGGTCTTGTTGTTTCTCTAAGATAGACCTGAGATCAGGTTATCACCAGTTGAGAGTAAGGGAGGATGATATCCAAAAAACGGCATTTCGTATGCGGTATGACCATTACGAGTTCCTAGTGATGCCTTTTGGGCTGACCAATGCACCGGTTGTGTTTATGGATTTGATAAAACAGATCTTCCGTGAGTTTCTAGACCGTTTGGTGGTCGTCTTTGTGGATGACATCTTGATTTACTCACCCTCTGAGGAGGAGCATAAGGAACACTTGCGAGTAGTGCTTGAGTTGCTTAGTGCCCATAAGCTGTATACTAAGTTTGGAAAATGTGAGTTCTGGCTAAAAGAGGTTAAATATTTAGGCCATGTGGTATCCAAAGAAGGCGTGACTGTAGATTCATCCAAGATAGAGACAGTGCAAGATTGGAAACAACCTAAGAATGCTTTTGAGATCCGTAGTTTCTTGGGATTGGTTGGGTATTACCGCAGATTTGTGAAGGATTTCCCTAAGCTAGCCTCATCATTGACTAGGCTGACAAGGAAAGGGATCAAATTCGTGTGTAGTTAGACTTGAGAGAAGTCTTTTCAAGAACTTAAGGTTAGACTTACCACTGCTCTAATTTTGATTATTCTGGAGAAAGATTTGGGCTATTCAGTGTATTGTGATGCCTCACGGGAAGGCTTGGGTTGTGTTTTGATGCGAGAGGGGAAAGTAGTAGCCTATGACTCTCGACAGTTGAAAACTCATGAGAGAAACTACCTTATTCACGACCTAGACTTAGTAGCAGTGATCTTTGCCTTAAAGATTTGGAGGCATTATCTGTATGGTGAGAGGTTTGAAGTATTTTCTGATCACAAGAGTCTGAAATATCTGTTTACACAAAAAGACTTGAATATGAGGTAGATGAGGTAGATGGAGTTCATAGAAGATTATGACTTTGAGTTACACTATCATTCGGAGAAGGCCAATGTTGTGCCTGATGCCTTCAGTAGGAAGTCCGTTAGCAGTGTGGCTTGTATCGCCATCCGGGATGGGAAACGTTGGGTGCTATCGGAGAGTTTGACTTGCATCTTGGCGAGTCTGTTGAGTTTGCAGCCTTGTTTTTAGTAGTTGCACAACCTACGCTTGTGAACCGAGTAATTGAAGCACAGAGGGGTGACTTTGAAGTGGAATTCCTTCAGGAAAAGATCTCCAGTGGGAAGGTAGAGAAAGGCTTGAATGTGTATCTTGATCTGAGTGTGAGATACCATGACCATTTGTTCATACCGGAGTCTTGTCGAGAGGAAGTACTCTGAGAGTTTCACCATTCATGCCTTGCGGTGCATCCGAGAGGCACAAAGATGTATCACGACTTTAGTCGCTAGTTTTGGTGGAGGGGTATGAAGAAGGATGTCGCGGCGTTTGTATCGAGGTGACTTACTTGTCAGCAAGTGAAGGCCGGACATCAGAGGCTAGTGGGTTTGTATCAACCCTTGCCTATAATCGAGTAGAAGTGGGAGCATGTCAGGATGGATTTTGTTGTGGGCCTCTAAGGACTCAACGGGGTAGTGATACAATTTGGATGGTAGTTGATCGGTTGATCAAGTTGGCGCACTTTATCCCTATGCGGTGTGAGTGACTTCGTAGATTATCTTGCCGACCTGTATATTAGGGACATAGTGAGTTTGCATGTGGTCCCAGTGACAATTGTTTCGGATAGAGATCCGCGTTTTATGGCTCGATTGTGGCAGAGTTTACAGAGTGCCTTAGGCACTAGACTGACTTCTAGCACAATGTATCATTCTCAGACTGACGGGCAATCAGAGCATACCATTCAGATTTTAGAGGATATGCTTCGAGGCTGTGTCCTTGACTTTAGGAATTCGTAGGAGAGACATTTGCCCTTAGTGGAATTTGCCTATAACAATAGCTTCCAATCAAGTATTGGCATGGCATCATTTGAGGCCTTGTATGGTCGACCTTGTAGATCCCCTGTGTGTTGGGCTGAGGTGGGTGATGCACCTATGTTGGGTCCAGAGTTAGTCCGAGAAATAACGGAGAAATTTGCACTTATCCTTAAGAGGTTAATTACGGCTCAGAGTCGTCAGAAGAGTTATGCCGACTGTAGGAGGAGACCCTTGTCCTTTGAGGTGGGAGATCATGTCTTTTTGAAGATATCACCTAGGAGGGGTTTGATAAGGTTTGAAAAGAGTGGGAAGTTGTCCTATCGATTTGTTGGGCCTTTTGAGATCCTTGAGCGGATTAGAGAGATAACTTATCGTTTGGGATTGCCGCCACAACTTTTTGGGGTTTATGATGCATTTCATATTAGCATGCTTCGGAAGTATGAGCCGGATCCATCGCACGTGTTGGATTGGACCAACTTAGAGGTAGATGAGGTTGTCTCGTATGAGGAGAGATTGGTGAGAATCTTGGATACCCGGGACCAAGTCTTGCGAGGCAAGACGATTCCCTTGGTTAAGGTATTATGGAAACATCACGCAGTTGAGGAAGCAACTTGGAAATGTGAGTTACAAGTCCATGAGAAATATCTGGTTTTATTTGTTGATGTTTGAACATGTATTGTATTGTTGTTATGATTAATAGAATATGAAAAAACTATATATGTTGTTTATATTTTGGAAATACGAGTTTATTATAAACATTGCATATGTTTTGAGAAACTATGAATTGTATATTCAGTGCTGAGATATTATTTATCTTGTTATTGAGAGTGGATAACCGGAGAATCGGTCAGGATGATGGAATTGATTATCTATGGATATTATGTTTGGTTTAAACATAATTGTTAAACTTGATTTGAAATTTTGGGGACAAAATTCTTTAAGGAGGGGGGAGAGAGAGGTTATAACGATCCCGATTTTTTACCCGACTCTTGTTGTATCTCGAATTCGGGTTTAATGCTTTCGTATTGTTGTTTACCTCTTGCTTCCCTTGTATCTCCTTAAATTTAGCTTTTAGGTTGTTGTGGTTGTGTTTGGACAGGTTAGTCGCTCTTTTCAAACCTTATGTTGCTCAGATTTTTGGTCCTCCGCTCGAGCGGCACTTGCGGCGCTTGAGCAGGCTTTGCGAACTCTCGGTACTTTTGCAAGTCTGCAAAACTACTGGGAGTGTTTTTTTATGTTGGAGTGGCATTTCCTATGCTCGAGCGGCCATTCTTGCGCTCAAGCGTTGGACTGTCATTTGCAAAACTACTGGATGTGGGTATTCTGTGCTCGAGTGTCACTTCTTGCGCTTGAGCGAAACAACATATTATGTCTGACGTTCAAGCGTCAACTCTTACGCTCGAGTGGACTGTGTGTATATAAGTTTGTAACAGCCTCATTTTACATCACTTTTTCATCTCTCTCTTTAAAACTCTCCAAAACCCTAGATCTTGAGTTTCTCTCTCTAAAACTCATCTTCTCTCTATTATTTCACCTAGTTCCATTGGGTTCTTCACCCTAGTGCCTTTGAGAAAAAGGTAAAGCATGTTGTGGGCTCCCTTTTCATCCGAACAAAAGTGGGTTTTGGTGTCCTTGAAGTTCTCCCTTGCTTTGCTCATCTTTCATCTTTGAGGTAGGGACTTTCTACACTCTTCTATAGGTTTGAAATATTGGAACTTGTTATTTGTTAATGGGTAAGAAATATTGAAACTTTTTGTGATTTTGAACAAACCTAAGGTTTTGGATTAAAATCAAAAGAGGGATTTTCGAATGAACGTATTGGAAATGGTCATGGGAGTAGAAATGAGCTTGTGTTGTCTTAGAATGGTTGATTTTGGGTGTTGGAATGAGATTGGGAAGAAGGGAGTTTTGTCCTAAATTGTTTTGAATAATTATTTTGTATAAATAATGAAATTGCTATTGGGATTATGAAATTAGATGAATGTCTAAATAAATAGTGGAGTTGGATGTGTATCACCTCTTCCCTATGGAAATTTGGATAATTTATCTGTCTTGAGATTGTATATCTGTTTAGAAATATCTATTTTGAGCTGTCGGTAGAGAGTAGCCATGATTGTTGTAGACATTGCATGTGGATTAGGCGAATTATGATTTATATACATTGTATATGTATGATATTTGAAAGGAGAAAGGGATGTACTCTATGTTTTCGGAGAAGAAGGGAGATGGACTTCATTAAACTAAGTTGGCTTGTGTGTCCAGGATGGAAGTCTCGAAAACCGTTTGTCTACATAGGTGCCAATTCCCGCGGACGAAATTTTCGTAAAATGGCAAATGGAAGTGTTTGTGTGGTGACTGGATTGATTTGAGAACCTTTGAGTTTTATCCGCAGTTTGGTTGTTCGTAATGAATGGAGATAAGTCATGAACTAAGATAAAATGAATTGAATTAAAAAAGGGATTAAGATAACATGAATTGTGATATAAAACTTGGCACGTCATGGTTTGCAAAGGAATTGTAAAAGATTTGTCATATGGGCATTGAACCTGTGCATCATACTTATATCTTTGTTAATACTCATATATTGTGTTAGATTGTTTCTATTGGGTTTTGACTCACCCTACTTGGAAAACCATTTTTAGGTGTTGGAGATATACCTCCGCCAAGATAGTAGTTTGGGAAGACTTGGAGTAAGAGCTTCTTTTTATTGTATTTATTTTGTATAGCCAAGAGCTTAATTGTATTAAGTTAGACTCATTTTGTTATAACTAAGGCGTGACTTGGAAATATGTAAGCCTTTAGGGCATATGAATATCTGTATAACTCTCATTTCTTATTCCTACTTGTAATACGTGCTATAGATTCAGGATGAATTATTTATAAATGTGTAATGCACGTATCACCTTTTGTATATCAACTCTGATGAATGAAAGATTACTATTTTGTTTATATCACTGAGTATATATTATTGGGAACCAATCTATGGCATTTATTTCGGGGCGTGACACCAGCTGTGAGAGTGAGAGAGGGAGAGAGAAGTAGAGAAAGAGAGGAGGATAATCGTTGGTGAAAAGTTGCCGGTGGGGAAGGAACTCTCGTAATTAGGTAAATATTTTATGTATTACTTCATGTAAGTTGGTGTATTTCAGCAGTGGGTTGACTTTGGGAGATGTAGATGGTGCCAAAGATAGAAGCATATTCATCTTTTATTTATTTAATATATTCACTATTGCTTCTGTTTGTAACAGACTACAACCATGAATAGAGGTGCATGAAATATATTAAACAAATAAATTTTATGCTAAAATTTTTACAATAGCTTTATTAAAATATTGAATCCCATATCAGAATTTTCTCGTAATTTTTTGGAGTCAATATATATATAAACTGATGTATTCAAATCTGTCTAGAAGGCTGGTATGGAGGAGTAACTTCGGAAGTGTCATTCTCTTTGGGTATAAATTCAAAAATTATCAAATTAGCGTCATTAGAACCAATTATGAGTATAATTTCTTACATTTTTTGCCTTGCTTTGGTTGCTCGTGTATACTAAGAGAAACATTAATTTCTGTAAAGTGCTGTAGAAAATAACCTATTTGGATATAATTAATTGTAAATAATTATTTTAATAAGCAAATCAAGCGAAACCAATTGGCTTTGAAACTTAGGATATACTGGTTGATATCTGGAGGGTTTTGAAATTTTTCGAACAGTATGGAGTGTGTTTTTAATTTTCAAAGTTAGCGAATAGATTGGGTAAACTTGTTTAAAACTCTGTTTTTTCTTAAAATTACTTTTAATTAAGGGGTTGTTGGGGTGTCCTAAATAAGTGCACTTTTTGTCTTTTTGGACTAAAAAATTGAGGAAGAAAATATGGATGTTTGGGTTAACTTTTTGACTTTTTATGGAAAAATGTGTAATAAAAAATTATAAAAATTGATTTGTAAGGAAAAATTAGGATTGAGAGTTGTGCAGCCGTAATTGTTGACTTTTGGTGAATAGTGTTAACATTTTAACTTTTTGAGTAACTTTTTAGCTTTTTGACTTTTTTTACACTTCCCAAACTTGGCCTAAGTTTCGATTTGAACCCATGTCTTGGGTGATTTTAGACCTTGAAGAACATAAGCTTAGGTAATATTTAAGAGTAACGGTAAGTTGGGTTGAGCCGGTGTAGTAAGCTTTAGCTTGGGATTACTTAGTTTCTTATTCTTTTTAGTATTTTTTGAATTAGTAGTGATGTATAGTTTTAATACTTTGTTCAGGGCACTAGTTGGGCTTTCAAACTTTATTCGAGGATTATATTATACCGTGTTCAGGTGAGTAGTGCATGCTATAGATTTTTATAAATGTTCCCTTACCTTGAATTGTTGAAAAATGAAATTGTTGTTTCAGAACTAAACTGTTTTGATAAATTATTATATTATCAATGGAATTAAATTATTTCTGAAACATGTGTAAACTTGGTATACTATAAACTATTTGTTATGGTCTCACATTTATAACGGTGAACTACCATGTTTTGCGAAACTAAATTGTATTGATTATCAGGACCATCTGTATATTTTAGTCTAGGGAAATTATTCCACTGTGTGTGGTGACTCTGGCCACTAGGGAACAGATCCGGGTTGGGCTGCGACGACTCTAGTGCTCAACAATTGTAAGGAAAAGACCTAGGCTAGGCTAGGTGACCTTCAATCGGATCGTCTTAGAGAAAAGGCCTGGGTTGCCACCGCGACGATGACTCTTGGTTCGGTATTAGATCCAATTGGCTTATTGCTTTGAGAATTGTGTGGCATGTTACTTGTTATTCTTGGTACCTAGAAAATTATTCGTGATCATGCTATAATATATTTTTAGTGGAAATGTCATTTATCATATTTTTGAGAAACATGAGTATTTTAGCTGTTGAACTGTGGAACATTCTTTTTAAAATAGATTATCTTTATCAAAACTATATGCCGATCTAGTTTCTGTGATATATATCTTATTTTGGAATTGAACCCTATTTTCAGAGCTGTATTTACTATCTATGTTGCTACTCACTAAGCTATCAGTTGACTTAGTTGTTTATCACTTCTAGGTGTTAGAAGGACTTAGAGTGGACTCATGGCGAGTAAGTAAGATTGGCGTATGGCCGGAAAAAAAATGAAGGGGTTTTGTTTTTTATGTTTATTTTGATCGGCGTATAGTCGAAAAAAAAATGAAGGGTGTTTTTTTTTTTTTTTTTTTGGTTTTGTTATGTAAATATTTGTATTTTGATTTGTTATTGTGTTTATGTTTAAGTACAAAAAATGAAATTAAAAAGTAGAGAAAAAAATAAAAAAATTTAAGCCCAAACAAAAAATAATAATGAGAAACCAAATTGCTAATGAATATATGAGAAGCATTTAAGCATGATCTAATTCTCAATTTCTTAGTAAGAGCATACCAATCTCAAGACTATAATAGACATAACAGTGTATAGATCAAACAAGGTTGCCAAGCAAGAGCATAAATATGGAGCTAAAGTTCAAGTCACTCTTTCTTGAGGGAAACGATCTTCCTCTTACATTATCACAACTAATCAGCTCAAAGGTTATGTTGTAAGATTTAAGATACCAAAAGCATAAAGATACCAAAATAATCAGAGATACTAAAACAATCAAGTCTCTTTTTCTCCCCCGATGACATCTTCAACAAAATCAAGCACAATGAGGGAATATAGTACAGCATATAGGATGGAAAAATGCAAGTCTTATTATAGCTCAAATAATCATCCATATCAAGGTAGCTCTATGATACCAATAAAATGATAGCACATAATGATCATACAATTGAAGCTCATACCATTTGACAAGAATGGGCAAAAAAAATAGTAACATGTGAAGGTGCAAGCCCAAAAGTTTGATATCAAAAACAGAATAGAAACTGAGGGGATTTTAAAAAATAATCAAGTTTAAATTCTTCCCATTGTTTCATTTGGCAAAATCAATAGGAGATATGATAAATGAAAGCTCATAACTGAAATGTTCTCGTCAATAATATCAAATAGAATGCCAAAATGATACCAACATGCAATCTACCAAGGATACTAATATGCAATCTAGAAGATTTAACAATCATAGCTCAAGCATTATGTAGAATACCAAATATTGCTCATAATAGGTTAAACTCAATATAATCTCTTGGAGCTAATGTAATTCCAAAAAAAATGAAGCATGCTCAATGTATAGCAATCCATATGCTAAGAAAATCCATGAATTTCAATATGTACCACACATTTAAGCATAGGCATGATTTTTAGGTAAGAGTATCATCAAAGAGTATAAATTGCAAATCATATGAAGTATAATCAATCTTTTTCATATCAAAGTAATAACAGTATTAGCTCAAATGCTATAAGATAGAATTTTTATCTCAAAAGCTTAAGAGAGTATATGAGGCATACGTTAGGTTCAAGAGATGGAAGCTTTTCAATCTTCAATTTTCATTCATGAGGAGTTCATCTCAAAAGGGTTTAACAAGTATGTTAGCAAAATGATTTCTCCCCCTAAGTTGGTGCTACCCTTTTCTAATGTGATTTGTGTAAATATAACATTCATAGAACAATCACTATTACTCAATAAAAATACAACACAAATCACTTCTTATCACAAACTCAAAAAGTGAAAAATAATTCAATGATCAAACAAGAGTTTGGAATGCTATTTTGCAGAATTTTCAAGTTATAGTACATAGCATAATATGCATAAGAAAATAGTGTTATGCTCTTTGTTTTAAAAATGATGCAACAATCATATTTAATCATATAACATTATCAAGAGGCATTTTTATCAATTCAATCCACATACTCAAGTGTGATAAAACATTTTACTCAATGTGGAACACAACATGAATGCTATAAATAATTAATTCAACAATTTATCAATCAAAAGCATTTCATGAGATGTATGCCAATGTAATCCATATTCAAAAGATATTCAATAGGATAGATGCAATATCTCTACAAACGTATGATACTTCTTTTCATTTAGACATTGTTGATGGATCATAATCAACTAATTTCATAACTCATTCAAATATTCACACTTTAAAGAATATAGAACTTTAAGCTTAAAGGTGTGTTAGAAGTTATACCTTCATTTACCTCTTTGGAATCTTCACCCATACATTACCTTTATTGTTTATCTTGGTGATTTTCATTTCATCATTCTTCTTCTTGTAGAAGCTGATTTTGTTCTTTAGATTGAACACTCTTGTTGTACATTTCCTCTCGAAGTCCTTGGTGTTCTTTGAGATTCCACCTACAAAAATCTTGATTTCTTTCTTGGTACCCATACCTTCTTGGGTCCGTAGGGATTAGTCTTAAGAACATTTAATCTCATAAAAGGTTTAGGAGGATCAAAACCAATGCCTACTTTGTCAAAAACACAGTTTTTATTTCCAAGAAACTTGTTGAGGTTTTTTTTTCCTTTTACAAAATTTTCAAGAGTTTTGTTTAAATCCTCAACATTATTTTTTAAAATGTTTTTCTCATTGGCAATAGAAGTACAGTCATTTTTCAAAGTAGCATTTTTCATTTTTAAAACATCCACATCATTTGAAAAAGAAGTAACTAATTTTTTAAATTTAGAATTCTCAATACAAACATTTCTAAATATGTCATGTAATTCATTGAAAGCACTTTCAAGTTCTATATCATTAGAGATTACCTCATCTTGAGTGGATTCTTCTTCTCCAATAGCCATGAGATACAGGTTGGCTACTCTATCATTTTCTCCCCAAATGGCTTCCTTTTTGCTGCCATCCATCATTGAAAGTTCATGAGCCATGAGTGAGCCTAGGAGTTCTTCAATGCCTAATTTTGTTAGGTCTTTTGCTTCTTTGATAGCTGTAACCTTAGCTTCCCATTCATTTGGAAAAGACCTAAGTATTTTTCTTACAAGCACACCATTAGTATAAGATTTACCAAGAGATTTTAGAGCATTAATAATATTGGTAAAATTATAAAACATCTCAGAAATAAATTCAAATGATTCCATAGTAAAGAGGTCATAATCATGAATAAGGATGTCAATCCGAGACTCTTTTATTTGGCTAGTTCCTTCATAGGTGATTTCAAGTTTATACCAAATCTCTTTAGCAGTAATACACCCAGAAATTTTATTGTACTTATTTGCATCTAGCCACACACAAGAATAAGCTTGGCTTTAGCATTAGCTTGAAGGAGTTTATAATCACGCTCATCAAATTCATCCTCAAGTTTAGGCACACTGATATGGTCTACTACATTGGTAGGGATTTTAGGACCTTTAGTGATAATGAGCCACAAAGCATAATTGGTAGTTTTAAGATGCAAAGTCATTTTTTCTTTCCAATGAATGTAATTACTACCATCAAAGAGAGGTGGCTTATTGCTAGTTTGTCCTACAGCAGAGTAAGTAGAATATATGGTTGCTATGGATCAAAAACTCAAGATTGTTAAATCTAAATAAGAGCCCCAGGCTATGATACCAATTGTTACCCAAAAAGCAACCTAAGAGGGGGGTGAATTAGGTTTCTACAAATTAAAATTAATAATACCCCAATAAAATTAACTACTAGTACAACAAATTATTAACAAGCGCAATGATAAACTTAGCAGTAAATGATCAAGCAAAATAACAATGAAGTGTAACTAACATACAAGGTAAATCAAATGATTAACACATGAATATTAGATAGCTATAGTAGTAGTACAAAAGTAAAGAGATTAGGGAAGATGAGACAAATAGATTTATAGTGGTTCGGCTTCAACCAAGCCTACATCCACTCCTCAAGCTTCACTTGAGATTTTCCACTATCTTCTAGCTTCACAAGGGTACTAGCAACCTCTTTACAAATGGAGCAATCCTCCACGGATTTTACACAGATTTCACAAGCTCAAACCCTTGTAAATCTTAGATGATTCACAATTACTCACAAGATTTCAAGTGTTTGCAACCTTTTTACAAGATGAAATGGCATTTTTGCTTTCAAAGAAAACTTACAATAAATATTTCTCAAAGATAGATATATAAAATGAAATTTTGATTTTCCTGTAAATCTCACACAGGAAAGATGAGCTTAATGTTATAAGGCTCAGTGTATAATTTCTGAGAAAGGATGTAAACAAAAATTGAAGAACACTTCTCAGAGAATTTTTCAGAGAATAGATGTGAGTGATTATAGATCAAAGAATATTTTATGATTTTTTTGGTCCCTTGTTTACATTAGAGGCTTTGGTATGTATAATGAAACTTATAGCCGTTTATAGCCATTGTATTCATTTGAATTTATAGCCGTTTATAGCCATTGTATTCATTTGAATTTATAGCCGTTTATAGCTGTTGTACTCCATCATTACTAATTTGAATTTCTTCCATTCCATCATTACTAATTTGAATACCTTCCACTTGAACCTTTTGAATTGCTGCTGTGTTGGGCTGTTTGAACCTCTGTTTTGGGCTATTTGAACTCTTGATTTAATGAAATATTAAATACATTTTAACAACATTTAGGATAAAGGTTTAGGTGAGAAATAATGAGACAAAATAAATTTTGATTCTATTTTTCTTTTTCAAATAAATCATCAAAATAAATTTTGATTCTATTTTTCTCTTTCAAATAAATTAAAAAATAATTAAATAAATCATCAAATAAATAAGTCTAACAGATGCAATACTTTCATCTTTACCAGATTCTTATAATCAGCTTATTTTGAATTACAATATAAATAAGATGATTGTTGCATCATTAGAGCTACTCAATATGTTGCATGCAGCAAAGGATCTTAATAAAAAGCGTAAACCCACTGTGATGATGAGTGAAAAGGAAGGTCCTAGAAAATTTAAGCCTGGTGATCTCCCGCTGTGCGTTTAATGCTACTTGGTGTGGGTTTAATGATCCCCCGCTGTGCGAGTCCTGACTTAATCGAAGCTTGCCTTGGGAGGTCGGGACAAGCTTCTAGGTTATAGTCTCTTACTCGGAACGGACAACAGGACACCCTGGTGATCTCCTCTTGGGGCGCTGCCTTGGACCTGCGGGAGGATGGGAGGATTTCCCTGTAACAAAAAAAAGAAAAGAAAAGGAAGGTCCTAGAAAATTTAAGCCTAAGGGCAAGAATAATTTTAATAAAAAATCTATGGGCTCTAAGTTCTCTGGAAAAACACAAGGTTTTTATAAAAAGGGCATAGATAAAAAAATAAAAAATAAAAAATAAAAAAAGCAAAGGAAATTGTTTCCATTGCGGAAAGCCTGGCCATTGGAAGAGAAACTGTCGTCATAATTTGGCAACACTGAAAAAGGACAAACCTTTGGAAAGTATGTTAAATTTGTTTGTTATTGAAACCAATTTATTGATTGGTCCTCTTAATGCTTGGTATGTAGACTCTGGTGCGACCTCACATATTTGGAATATGTTGCAGGGGTTCAAGGAGACCAAAAGGCTTAATGAAGGGGAGATGCTAATAAAGTTGGGAACAAGTGTAATAGTTCTGCAGTTTTCATAGGAACTTTTATTTGGAATTATAATTTAATAAGACTTTAGTTTTAGAAGATTGTCTATTTGTGCCAAATATCCGTAGAAATTTAATTTCCGTTTCCAAGTTAATTTCATTGGGATATTGTTTTTCCTTTTCTTCCAAAGTTGTTATTAAGCACAATAATAAACTTGTGGTTTCTAGCATTTTAATAGATGGTCTTTATTTTATTAGTCCTATTGATAATTCTATTAATTGTGTTGAGAATGATATATCCACTGGTAGGTCACTCCTTAAAAGAAAAAGGGATGTTAATCAAACTTACATCTGACACTTGAAACTTGGTCATATCAATTTAGAGCGTCTAAATAGAGTGGTCAAGGATGGGCCTTCAGATTTTTTGAAAATTGAGCCTTATCCAATTTGTGAGCCCTGCTTGCAAGGAAAAATGACTAAACTTCCATTTCTAGGAAAAGGAATTAGAGCCACAGAGGCTTTGGGATTAATACACACAGATGTTTGAGGTCCAATAAATCACATAACAAGAGGTGCTTTTTACCATTTCATTACATTCACCGATGATTATTCTAGGTATGATTATTTGTACTTAATGAAACACAAGTCTGAATCCTTTGAAAAGTTCAAGGAATTTGGTAGTGAAGTAGAAAAGCAACTTGGAAAAAGCATCAAAGCTCTTCGATTAGATCGTGAGGAGAATACCTTTTAGATGATTTTCGAAATTATTTAAAAGAGAATGGTATTAAATACATGTGTAATTAGTTTTGAGTGCAAGTGGGAGAATGTTAGCATTTGTGCCCTCAAAAACCAATTTGTTGACTTCATTAATTGATTAAAAAAATTGCATGGCATTTTATTTTGCACTTTGTATAATATTATTCTAGGTAATGTTATATTTAATGTTGCATAAGATGTGAACAGAAGGTCCCTTGAGTAACATTGTAGAACAACATGTTAATGGTTAATGAACCAAAAGTTGGGAGTTATGATTTTTCGGTGCCTTGTAGACCTAATTAATTTCTAGGCTATGGGTGTTGATTAGGCGCCACACTAGTATGGCCTACACCTATTTTGCTGCTATATGATAGAATGATTAACTCCATTATTGAGGTAATGACCTTAGACAAATAGGTGAGTGCTATGCAATAAGTATATGCACAGAACATGATCGGTTTTGAGAACACCTGTAAAATGATTATTATCAGTTTAAAAGGTAGTTCTATTACAATGCCTTTGACTTGAGAAGCTTGTATAAATTAATTAACTATTCACTTAACTTTGATATTGTCAATCGGTGATGTCGAACCAAAGGCTATACACGGACATGTTAGGTTATGTGAGTGGTAATTGATATATATAGGTGCTTAACATGGAATCCACCATTCTCAAAGTGAGAAAGTATATTCATGCAATTTTTCCTATGATTGTTGGACCAAAAGAAAATCAGCAGGTAACTTTTTCATAAAAATATTTTTATGCATGTATAATTACAAAAGTGCTATTTTTGAAAAATGCCTTTGAGGTCCAATTAGAAGAAGGAAAAATTTAGAATTCGGTTACATGAGTTAGGGTTTTTGATAGTGATAGATTTGTCCATACTTAGTAACTCATGTGGAATACAGTTTGGTGGAAGGAAGTTTGTGACTAATTGTAAGAAAGTGCATCACTTGTAATTCTGTACTTTTAGGGGTTTAATTGTAATGTGTTGATGGACATTATTACAATTAGTGGAAGTTCTATATTATCTATTTAAAAGATAATTAATGAAAAATTGGATAAGTTGTATCTTGCATATTTAAGAGAAAAGATACATCTTTTATTTTATCCTCACAACTAAAAAATAGAGATCCCTAAGGATCTCACCTACATGCAAACTCTATCATGTTTTGTGTGTATATATTAGATGTATTTGATACAAAAATTGGCCATCATAATGTTGAAGGTCTGTAGAAAAATATACACAAAAATAAATTCAAGAGGGTGCAAGGTGAATTATACTTTGGAGGCGAGACAATTGAATCGCTTGGTGAGGTATTATCAAATGTTTGGATTGAGGTATTTTAAATTATGTAATCAGTTGGTATTATTTTTCAAATAAAATTTTTTCTGCAAACTTTCGTTGCTTCCAAAAATATTTCCTTGAGAAGGCCAACATGCACCAAAATTACCAAAATATCTTTAGTAATTAAAATCATATTTCAAATTTTAAAATAATATAACCTTTGATCAAAATATCTGTTTTTAACAAAATCAATATTTTTAGAATTCTCTCGTTGAAATTTATCAAACAAGATCCATGTTGGCCATGAAATTTTTTTTAAAAATATAGTTAAATTTTTATTGTCGAAACTAACATCAATAGTAAAATTTTACTCTACTTAACCTAAATTTTATTGTGATATTTAGCATTTAAAAAGTGAAATACCATTACTATAGTCACTATAATTGTTATTGTTACTAGTAGAAATATTAAATAAAAATTTAATAAAATGGTGAAATGCAACTCTAGCAGAGTAAAATTTGTTAGGTTCAAACAGAACATCAACAAATGAAAGACATAATACATATTGTCATAACAAATTAGAATAAAATTTTAGTGTCCATTTTAAACAGAGTGTTAGCAAAACAAAACAAAGGCCACTTTTACCAAAGCAAACCAAACCAAAGTAAAATTAATCTAACGACAAACAAAAACACTATTATTTAATCAAATTCAATAAAAACAATCATATCAAACAAAATAAATATTATTCAATATTCAATTTTACTTGAAGAAATTTTCGATAATTATTCACTCTTCGAGAAACAAATGAAATACATCAAATTCGTTATCTCATCTAGTCTAAGCTACCTAGAAATTCTACGGCTCAATGGCAATTTTTAATTCAAACAGTCATCGAAATACAACAAAAAAAAGTTTGAAATATAACAGTCATCGAAATTCTACGACTTGATTGTGAAACCATCTCAATGTTGCTTAAATTCAATCTTGTCAAAATTTTCAACTTGGATCGCTCAAGATATATATATATAAATTCAAGTGAAGACTATATATAATGTCTAAGCCTTTGCTTATTTCTTCTTATGTCACGTGTCTTTCATTTATCTATTTAAAATAACAATATATATATAAATAAGTGCACATGCTTTGAAACCTTGACCTCGAGTTTAAGGGGGAAAAAAAAAACCCCTTACCACTTGAGTAATAAAAGTATTTTGCGCTATTACTTTCTTTATCATTTATTTTTATTTTTACTTACTTGAAGTTTATACATATGGTGTGTGTCAACTACTAGTGTATATATAGAGAGACTTAAATGAAAATTAAAAACAACAATATATATATATGTCCTTAATTCATGAGAAATAAACGTTAAAGGATTTTACACATTAAAAAATATTCAAATGTTTTTTTTTTTTTTTTTTTTTACTACATAATTATGCTGAAGGACTTTTCATTATTTTTCAATGTATAGGGAAAAAAAAAAGGGACTTTTCACTATTTATGATTATTTTTTGGACCGTTGAGATTTGGTCTAATTACATCTTACTTCTTGACATTTAGGAAATTACATTTCCACCTTTGTAGTTAATAATAATATCATTTCACCCTACTTATTTGGTCTAATTACATGTTACCTCCTGACATTTAAGAAATTACATTCCTATCTTTGTAGTTAATAATATCATTTCACAAACCTCTACTTATATAAAAGATAATAACTCTTAGTAGAAAAATAGAAGAAATTATATTTAAAAAAAAAGGTAAAGTAAAGGAAAGGAAAAAAAAAAATAGAAAAAGCAAAGCAAAGTAAAAAAACAGAGTGTATGAGTTCAATATTTTTATTATGTCTAAATAATTATAAAGAAATGAGATTAGTGTACTTTTTCAATTATTAAGAGGTAATATGTATTAAATTCAAATCTCAAAAAATGTAAGTGTAATTTATTTATTTATTTATTTCCTAAATACATGCGGGATGGCACATGATCATGTTTATCTTTCTACAAAATGGAGATGACGTATACAATTATTCGATAGCAATAATGCATTATGCCATAAAAATCACAACAAGACATTAATGGTAATGACCAATGATGATGACTCAAAGTATGTGCCACAACTTTGGTGACTTTGGGTTATGGTTGAAAATATAAAGAATTGAACATGATAGTTACATCTGGAAAAATGTTGACAAATTTCATATATGATGGTAGATTAGTCTTGAAAATGATGATTGATATTTCTGATTAATGCAAAATGCAGGAAACAAGTTACATTTAAAGGTTACATGATAGTTAAGATCTTGTTAGGAAACAAGTTTTTTTAATAATTTTTTAATTTTTTGACTAAAATATGATGTAAAAAAAAACTAATATGTTTGAGATGACTTGTTGATTTTTTACGAAATGATTCGTAAAAAGTAAAGAGAAAAAAAAAAAACTTTAACTTTTTAGTATAAATTATTAATTTTTTAATCTTTTTAATAATTTTTTAATTTTTTAATTAAAATCATCACTTATCAAACTATGCCTAAATGTAATTTTCTTTATCCTTCCCCTCTCTCTATCACCTTGTAGGAATCATCCCTGCAATTTATCAAGCTCGTTTGCTCAATACCAAAAGTCATTTGTAATTAAGCGGTTGTTTGGAATGATTTAAATAAGTATACTTTTTAACTTTTTATGAAATATGGATTGGATTTAGGTTGGGTTTGAAGTGATGTGTTAGAGAGGTGATGTGACTTAAATAAGATAATGTGACTTAAATAGAATAGTAACTTTTTAACTTTTTGACTTTTTTGAAACTTGCCAAATTAGGCCTAAGACTAGGGATGGCAATGGGGGTTAATGGGGTGGCTATTAATTCCCCATCCCCATTCTCCTATAATAAATTTTCTCCATTCTCCATTCCCCATGGGTACCACCCTCCCCATATCCTAATGGGTTTGGATTTTTCCCAACCCACTTTAATCCCCATTTTTATTTTATTTTTATTTTTTATATTTAATGTTAACAATCACTTTTTATTTTTTTTTAAGGTTCACAACAAAAGCTAAATATACCTTCTATTTTTTTCTTTTTTGTTAATATATTTAATGTTAACAAATTTTTTTTTTAAAGGTTCACAACAAAAGCTAAATATACCTTCAATCTTTTTTCTTTCTTTTTTAATATATTTAATGTTAACAACTTCTTTTATTTATTTTTTTTTATTTTAAGGTTCACAACAAAAACTAAATATATATTCAATCTTTTTTTCTTTCTTTTTTAATATATTTAATGTTAACAATTTTTTATTTTTTTATTTTTTTAGAATTTTATGCATATCTAGAATTTTTTTTTAGGTATTTTAGAATTTTAACTTTTTTCTTCGAACAGTTTCGAATTAAATCTTCAGCTCAGAGTTTGAAGCTTTGTTTATTCTATTTAATTTTATTTATATATAATGATTGATTGTTATTTGATTATTGATTTACTGAAACCAAATACCTACCGTTCTTCTAATCCTTTATGGTGAATCAATTAGTTGTTGAAAGATCAGGATTTACAGTCTTGGTGTTAGGTTTACCAGGGCATGCCCCTGGACTAGTTGAATTCATAAGAGTAAATTATCCAAAAAAAAAAAAAAATTCATGATTAGAGTCTTGGAAGTGAAACAATAAGTTCATAAAAGATTTACTGAAGTCATGGACTCTCATATATGTTTATCTCCATATCATTACATGAGGGTATGAGGGTATGTTCAGGTTTTAGGATACTGCTTAAGCAAGGGTTTTTTTAACTTCAGAATTTTGCACATTGGGAAGTGACCCAAATTGTTTATCTAATATCTTCACTTTTTTTTTTTGAAAATATTATTTTTAAAATTTTGAATTTTGCAAACTTCATCAAATTTTGAATTTTGCCACTGGAATTCCTTTTTTCCTGAACTTTTGCTAAAATACCTAAAAAATTCTAGATATGTATAAAATTTGACAAGAATAATGTGACAATGTTAATTAATGTGTATTTGATCTTATTGTTGAGCCAAATAAAATAAAATAAGATTGAATGTATATTTAGCTTTGGTTGTGAATCTTAAAAAAAAAAATGGTTGTGAACCTTAAAAAATAAAAAAAATAAAACAAAAGAAAAAAGATTGAATGTATATTTAGCTTTGGTTGTGAATCTTAAAAATTAAAAAAAAAATGGTTGTGAACCTTAAAAATAAAAATAACAATAAAAAAAAGATTGGAGGTATATTTAGGTTTGGTTGTGGATCTTAAAAAAAAAAAAAAGTTTTTTGTGAACCTGAAAAAAAAAAATAAATAAATAAAAGAAAAAAGATTGAATGTATATTTAGTTTTGGTTGTGAATCTTAAAAAAAAAAAAAAATTTTTTGTGAACCTGAAAAAAAAAAATAAATAAATAAAAGAAAAAAGATTGAATGTATATTTTATTTTGGTTGTGAATCTTAAAAAAAAAAAAAAAAGAGAGCTTTTTGTGAGCCTGAAAAAAAATAAATAAATAAAAGAAAAAAGATTGAATGTATATTTAGTTTGGTTTAAAAAAAAAAAGTTTTTTGTGAACCTGAAAAAAAAAAAAAATAAATAAAAGAAAAAAAATTGAATGTATATTTAGTTTTGATTGTGAATCTTAAAAAAAAAAAAAAATGGGGAGAAATTAGTGGGTACCCATCCCCAGTGGATATTTAAAGAATATCACCTACCCTACCCAATGGATAAGAAAAAAAAGAAAAAACCCATGTATTTAGGTTGGGTCTCTATGAATACCCACAGAGTAAGTTATCCATTGTCATCCCTACCTAAGACCTCATCCAATATCTGTCCCGCTACAAAGACAGCTTGAGGTTCACTAATAATTTCTGACAAAATATTTTTAATTGTTTTAGATTATACCTTTAAAAATATTTTATAGGGATACCCTACAATGCTTATTGGTCTGAAGTTCTTAAAATTAGAAGGGTTTTCAATTTTTGGAATCAAAACAATATAAATAGAATTCAAACATTAAAAATGTTCCCATTAGCATAAAATTAATTCAAAAACTACAAGAAATTACCTTTGATTATCTTCCAAGCATTTTTGATGAAGTTGAAATTAAACCATCAAGCCTATAACTTTCCCTTTTAAAAACCTCACAAAGGAAAATTATGAGTGAACTGAACACCTAGACTTTGTCATGATTGTTCATAATAAATAAAAAAAAAAAAAGAAAAAAAAGAAAAGAAGCTTAAATTGCTTCAGATTTAACCTCTTTTGGAACATCTTTAATTGGTGCATTTGCCTCAATGGGTCCCACATAATTCTTTCTGTATCGACTATTTGCCACAACGTGGAAATATTTTTGTATTCTTGTCTCCACACATTGTCTTGCATTTTGTCTCCTTCAGAATCTTAGCGCATTTCTCAATTTTATCTTTTAACTCATTTTCATTCTCTTCCCAAAAACTCTATCCTCCTGGATAAGATCAATTTCATGAAGTTTCCTTCGAAGATCTTCAATTTTCACATTCAGATATCACCAAAGATAGAAGAAATCAATTGCTTCGAAGAAGCTTTTGAATTTTCCCCTTTTTTTTTTTGACAAGATAAAACCAGCCTAGCGCTTAGTTGTTTCTCTTTCCCACTCCCCATCACTACCATCCAAAAACTTCGGACAATAAGTGAGGCATCAACAAACGAAAAGGCTTAGGACCTTCATCTGAAATTAACACTTAAACCATAATGTTGTATCTACTCCATATTGATAATAAACTACTCGATTGGCCATCTGAGTTAAAAACTGCAACTTCAAAATCCTTACTTGGCAAGAAACTATGCACTACTATTTCATTACAGAAATTTTCTAATTTTGTTTCTTGAATCAGAAATGTTACCAACTTTCTGGATGGGGATTTTGGAGCTAAGTACTTTTTGGATGGGGATTTCTTTCATCAATTGAGATACAATCCATTCTTTCTTGGAAGAGTATATTGTTAGGCAGAGAGGTGCTTTTTATGGGTTTCAGGTGGAGGGTTTTGGAATTAGAGTAAAGTGAAAATTTATGTCTTTCAAAGTGGTTGTCCCCAAAGCTAAAAATATTTGAGCTTTCAAGGCAGTGGAGAACTCGATTGATATAATAGGCGTTCCTTGCAGTTTGAAGATCGACAAATCAACAGTTGGTGATCAGTCTGTTAGCTCCAACCCACATGGAGGAGTTAATGAGGGTTGGCTCCAAGTCCAGAAGTAGGAGGGAAGAGGGCAGGTGGAAGCCCAAACTCAATAAATTTTTCTTGACTTTGTTTCCTTCTCTTTCGTGTATAAATTAAGGTGAGGAGGAAGGGATGTAGAGGCAACACAGAGTGTGTTTGTATAATCTGAGTGAGTGAGAGTGCTTTAGAGAGAGATTGAGGTGTGAGTGTTGTAAACTCCCTTCGGGATAATTCTATAATGGATATCTCTCCTGTGGACGTAGGCAATTGCCGAAACACGTAAATCTCTTTTCTCTCATTTTTCTGTGTATGTGTGATTGAATTCTGAGTGTGTCTAATCCTAACAAATGATATCAGAGCCCGGTTGGAGAAAAACAATATGTTTTTCAAAAATTGTCAAATTTCGAAATTGCTTGAAATCAACTTTTGAGCACACCAGGAGGTGCGTCTCTTCGAGACAATTTCGACAATATAAAATTCGTCAAAATCGGAGCTAAAACAAGTGTCGTAGAGCCTCCCGCAGATTTGCCAGAATTTTGCTTGAAATTTTAGTTCAGCGAAAACATTTGAAGAAGGCTGATGTCATTGTGACGTCATCATTGCATTAGCAGAGTTTTTTAAAATTGCAATTTAGCCCCTAAAGTTGTGGTAAATTTCATTTCAGGCCCTAAAGTTTTTGAAATTGCAATTTAGCCCCTAAAGTTGTGGTAAATTGCATTTCATCCCTTGAAGCTTTTGAAATTGCAATTAAGCCCCTAAAGTTTTGGGAAGGAGACAGATGCATATGCTCTCTGGACAATGTTAGAAGGAACGTACCAGTCGAAAACCGCCTAGAACAAAGCCTTGCTGATGAGAAGGTTTGTAAATCTGAAGTTGAAGAATGGTATGTCTGTTGCTGAACACGCTAGTGAATTTAAGAATGTGGTGAATTAGCTTGCAACCGTCAAGATGCCCTTAGACGATGAAATGCAAGCCGTACTACTACTTAGTTCTTTACCGGATAGCTGGGAGACGTTGGTGGCTTCTCTCAGCAACTCTGCACCAGAAAGAAAGCTGACCATGAGCATGGTCACAAATGCCATGTACAATGAAAAGACAAGGAGAAAAGACATAGGAGGTAATCAGACCCATGCTCTTGTCACATAAAATAGAGGCAGAGACAGAGGTAGAGGAAATGGTAAGGAAAGAAGTAAGAGTAGAGGCAGATGTAACAACAAGAGTAAATCCAGAGATAGTAAAAGTCAAGGTAACTCTAGCTTCACGTGCTTTCACTGTAGCCAAGAGGGTCACATAAAGAGGAACTTCCCAAGTCGAAAATATAAAGGCCAAAATAGTAAGTCAAAGGGAGATGAGAACATGACAGCCACAACAACTGATAAAATACTTCTCGCAGTTGGTAAAAAGGAGGATTGCCTTCACGTGGTTGACCACAGCTGTATAGAGTGGGTGATAGATATAGCTGCATCCTATCACGCCATTTCCCACAGAGAACTCTTCAGCTCGTACAACATTGGAGATTTTGGTACTGTTTGAATGGGGAATTCTAGCTATTCGAAGATTGTGGGTATTGGAGACATTAGTATTCAGACTAATGTCGGACATAAGTTGGTTCTCAAAGATGTGAGGCATGTTCCAGATTTGCGTCTCAATCTTATCTTCGGAAGCGCCCTGGACCGTCAAGGCTATACAAGTACATTCGGAAATAGCCGTTGGATGGAAGCTGACAGGAGGAGTTTTGACAATTGCCAAAGGAGAAATGTCTTTAACACTGTATAAGACTCAAACAAAGATCTGTCTGGGAAGTCTTAATGCAGCAGAAGACAAGGAGTCACTAGACTTATGGCATAGAAGACTAGCTTACATGAGTGAGAAGGGATTGCATCTGTTGGCAAAGCAATCCAGGATATCCTTATCCAAAAGGAGTGTCTTGAAACCGTGTGATCATTGCCTTTATGGCAAGCAGCATCGAGTCTCATTCAGTTCAATGAGCAAGAGGAAAACAGAAATACTTAGTATGGTATACTCGGATGTTTGTGGCCCAATCTAAGTGGAGTCACTTGGCGGCCGCAAGTATTTTCTGACTTTCATTGATGATGCATCAAGGAAGTTGTGGGTGTATTTCCTGAAGACGAAGGATGAGGTATTCCAGCACTTTCAGGAGTTCTATGCAATGATGGAAAGAGAGATCGGAAAGAAGTTGAAGTGTCTTTGCACAGAAAATGAAGGCGAGTACACTTCCAATGCTTTTGAAGCATATTGTGCCAGTAGAGGTATCCGGCACGAGGCAATAGTTCCTAGTACCCCACAACCCAATGATGTGGCATAGAGGATGAACCGCACTATTGTTGAAAAAGTCAGATGCATGCTCAGGATGGCAAAGTTGCCAAAGTCATTTTGGGTTGAAGTCGCTCGTACAGCCTGTTATCTCATCAATAGGTCGCCTTCAGTCCTGTTGAATTTTGAGATACCTGAGGAAGTTTGGTCCAGAAGAAAGGTATCATATTCTCACTTGAGAGTCTTCGGGTGTAAGGCGTTCACACACATCTCTAAGGAAAATAGACAGAAACTTGATGACAAGTCTACTCCATGCATATTTGTGGGCTATTCAGATGCAGCATTTGGGTACAAGTTGTGAGACCTAGTGAACAGGAAGATGTTCAGGAGCAGAGATGTTGAGTTCCAGGAAGACCAAATAGTAACAGATTTGAGAAGTCTGCAAAGTCTAGAGATGTCATCACTCTAGACTTGTTACCGTCTCTCGAGCCATCACAAAATGCTAGATGTGATGATGTGCAATAAGAAGTGCCAGAGTTGCAGGATCCTATGCCAGAAATTGAGGATCAGGAGGAAAGAGATGAAGACTCGGATAAAGAGGGTGTTGAGTAGGGGGAGCAACACCCTCAACCAAAGGCAACTGGGCCTCAGTTGCGAAGATCTGGAAGAGCAGCCATGCCATCAACCAAATATCCCGCTTCTTAGTATATTCTGATTATTGAGGAGAGGAAGCCCGAGAGTTTTTTAGAAGTACAGAGTCATATAGAGAAAGACTATTGGATGCAAGCCATGAAGGAGGAGATCAGTTCTTTGTAGAAGAACCACACTTATGAGCTTGTTCCACTTCCAAGAGATAGGAGAGCATTGAAGAATAAATGGGTGTATCAGTTGAAGAAAGATGGCAACGGTAAACTATTGCAGCACAAAGCTCGCTTGGTGATCAAAGGTTTTTGGCAGAAGAAGGGAATTGACTTTGATGAGATCTTCTCCCCAGTTGTGAAGATAACTTCCATTTGAGTAGCTTTGGGATTACTAGCTCGCTTGAATCTGGAGGTAGAACAGATGGATGTTAAGACTACCTTTCTCTATGGTGATTTGGAGGAAGAGAGAGCAACCAGAAGGATTTGAAGTTAAAGGGAAACAGAATCTAGTGTGCAAACTGAAAAAGAGTCTCTACGACCTGAAGCAGGCTGTAACACGTCCGCGGGGGACCTCGCTACAGTTCAGACTCGATTTGTGTCACGGTTCTTAATTTGAACCAAAGACTCCAAATCAGGCAAATCGTTTTGAGAAAAAAGATTTTTAGAAAAGAAGTGTCAAACATGGATTGCTTTGCCAGATACAGAGTCGCCACCTAAATATTTTTTAATGGGGAGATTTAGGAAACCCTGACTCGGTGCCAAAGGCCACGTGTCCGTCATCACCAAAGTTGCCTCGGCTCGGGAACTTGGGTACGATTGGGGAAGGTCAGCTATGAGCACCCTTTCTCGCCCGATCCGAAGATCGGCCTCTACTAACCATGATATCCATTTTTAAAAACTTCGTGTGTTCTTATTCCAGTTATTAGCCTAGAATTACTATGTTATGCGCGCAGCAAACAAGTATAGACTAGATCGCCTAATTTGGAAACAAGCATTGCATATCCGTCTTGTTTGGAAATGGTTTTGGGATTTGCTACTCGCAAGTAGGCTAAAATATGGATTTCAACGAATTGTTCAAATTCAAGCAATCCAACCTTCACCCACAGGCACTCAAGCAGTTTATCACATAAGCATCTAGTCACATGGTAAGCATGCTGTCATGGTAGCATTCACACGCATGTGGTATGCTAAAGCATAAAGTACTTACATTGTACTCCGTGCCAAAACAAGAACGTGTTAGCAATCAATGCATGATCCAAGTCCATGTTAAGTGCCTAATGCATCGCATACAAAATGTCATTAGAATAGGCTCGGCTAATCTAGGGATGACATGTGAAAATGCACAGATAGCACGTATTCAATTTGGAATTGAAATACTTATGCAGTTAGCAAGATGCGCCGAGCCCGGTGCATGCAATACTGATGAATGATGCACGCATGCATAGCGTAAGGATGCTAAAATAAATATGTCCTAATACTAACCATCATAAGCAGGTAAGTAAAAGGGAGAAAGAAGTGGGGGTTGGAAGACATGCACACACCCACCCACGCTTATTACAAATTTGCCCTCGCTCGGAGGGACCGAAAGAATATACAAATTTAATTAACCTACAAGCTAATTAAATATTACAGATCACCTAATTAATTAATAAATCAATTAAGTACTGAAAGCAGTAAAAGGCCTCGGGGAGAGGGTCCGATGCATGCGCGTTTGGTTTCGCCCGGAAATCCACTACCATGCACAAGATGCCTCTGTTTTCCCTGCTCTGCTCCTCTGAGGACTGTCAAAGTCTCAGGGTTTGCTCTATGGATGCCAGGGAACACCACCGGCTGAGAGAGAACACCACCGGCCATGCAGAATGGTCACCGGCCATAACTCTGATCCACCGGCCAATAATGATGGCCGGTCGGCACTAAATTTGGCCGGCCGGACAAAACTTCCTGCAGAAACTGATTTGACAGCAGCAGAGGACAATACTTGGCATGGCAATGCATTTCAAGCAATGTATGCACCAATCATATCCCTTATCATGTTTATGACTCAAAGGGACATGGGCCTTGGTTCTCGGACCACCAATCACGCATTTCCATGCATGATGGCCCAGGAAGCCAAGTATGCAACTTCAATCTCAAACGTAGTGCAATGCAAATAAACAAGCCAAGGGGCTCAACCTCTATCATGCTCAACTCAAGAGGTGTAGCATGCATGCCAATGCAATGTAATCCTAAGCATGTTGATTAGTATGCAACATGGGTAATGCAAGCAAGCATACAAGACATGCAAAGCATGAGATAATGCAACCAACAATTATGCAAGGCACAATGTGGGTGTTTAAGCATGCAAACAAGCATGTGACTTCATTCAATCATGAAATTTCAAACATGTACCAACTCACCAATATGCTACAACATACAAGGAGCATATGCAACAAACAAAGAGATGGACTTAAACATGATTTAGGCAGTCCCAACTAGGCCTAAAACAGTGGCCAAGATGCTAAGGAATGAGGGCCAATTGACACACAAACATGCATGCAAACATGGACCAACATTCGAGCATAAAGAGCAACTTCTAAGCACACTTAAGAAGATACAAACACAGGCAATTAGCATGCAATGGAAGGCTCTGAAATCATGCTAAAATGGTGCCAAACCAAATGAACAAGGTAAGCATGGCATGTAATTATGGCCCAAACCCTAAGGCAAACTAAAGGGGGTTAAACCAAGGCTAAGTCAACCAAGCCTCACAAGGCCAAGGGGACTTAAAATAGGTCTAATGTAGACCTAGACAAAGCCAAGAATGTACTTAGATGGCATCTAAGTGGTCTAAAAAATGCAAGCATACTCCAAGGCCTAAACAAAGGGCATAAGGTAGCAACCTTTAAACACATTGAAAGAGGATTAAATGCAAGCATATAGGCATGTTATAAGGGCTGAAATAACATGTTAAGTGGTTCCAAATCACTGAAACAAAGCAAGGATGGTATGCTAGAAGGGCCAAAGCTTAAGGCATACAAGAGGGATTACATGGTAGCTATACAAAGCAAGGCATGAATGACTCCAATGACTTAAAACAGTCCCTTAGCACATCAAAACATGCATATAAACTTCGCAAAGCTTGGCCAAAAACATGCTAAAATAAGGGTCAACACTTGGAAGCATGTTAAGGCAACAAGATGGCATTACAAGGCATGTATACTAAGCAAGCATGGTGTACCAAAACCAACCCAAAATAGAGCTATATTGTGACATAACCAGCACAAAAATCAGCTAAGGCATGACCAACACACACTTAAGCATAGTGCTCCCTCAAGAGGCAAAAATAGCCCTTTTCAAGGACAACAAGGAGAGGGGGTGGCCTCTCCTTCCTAGGACCTCAAGGCACCATTCTCACCTTTGAAATCCCTCAAGATTTCAGTGGTGAGGAGGGCCAAACACAATAGTCCCGGAGTTCACACAAAATGGCACAAAACAAGGGCCAAATAAGGCTTAAGAGGGGTCAAACAACCCCAAAGCTTAAAACACTCTTAATAAACTATTTAGAGGCCTCAAAAACAGAACTTTTATGTGTTATATGCAAAGCCAAAAAATAGTTGCAAGGTAGGTAAAAATACAATGCAAAAATGGGGAATAAAGGGACAAGCTTCTTACCCTTGAAGACCTTCTTGACAAATGGTGGACCAGCTGCTTCCTTGAGCTTAAACCAGCCCTAAAACTCCAAGAACAGACCTCTGGTCCTTCAAAAACCAAGAAAAGGTGTAACACTATGTGTTTGTGTGCAATAGTGAGCCTAAACACACACTAAACACAAGAGGAAGAGAGATATAGAGCTAGGATATATACAAACCCTAACCCTAGAACTCAAACCCTAAAATGGCTGTCTAAAATGTCTCACCCCTCCAACAAGAGAGAAGACCTCTCTTTATAGAGCTTTTTTGTCTTGTAAAGCTTACAAGACAAGCTTCTAAAGAGAGAGATCCCCCCATACACGTGTATGGAGGCGAGCCAAATGCAAGCCAGCTGTGACAAAATATCTGCAAAAGCAGATGCACAGTAGTCAGCCGGCCAAAGATGCAATTGACCAAAAAAAGATAGCCGGCCGGCCATCTATGGTGCCGGCCGGCCAAACATTTGGCGGTACAAAAACACAAATGGTGGCCTCAAGCCCTGGCCGGTGATGGATGGGGATGGTCTACAAGCCCTACCCTGCCTCTCAAAGGCAAAACATAAGTGTTTGGTGCAAAACCAAGTACAAAACAGTCGAGTCGAGAGATCCTGAGGCGAGGCGCGTTGCCAAGGCTTCCGGGAACTCAAGACGAACACAAACATGGATGATCACCGAGTGTTCAAGCGGTGATGTCCAAGTCTTGAGGACGGTCAAAAATGGGGTGTCTACAGTTGCCCCTCTTTGGCAGAACTCAAAAGTCATAACAATGATGAGAGTGAATGTCAAAGCCCAGAGACGACCCATTTTTGACAAGGCCGAAGACTTAGACAAACATGCAAGACAAAGAAGATATGCGCCCGAAGGCAGGGGCAAAATGCAAGACAATGCACAAAGCCGAGCATAACTTATGATCATGCAAAGAAAGCTGTAACGAAGCACACATGCAACAGTTTTAAGCTAGCATACACCAAACTACACTACAATGCAGCAAGGATGTAAGAGAATTATGCGATTCTCGATACGTCTCACGCGGAGGATACAATACCTATCCGGTTCGTCTGGTTCTACCAGCCACAAATGAACCGTACATACAATATCGTGCCTGCAAACAAAACAACTTAACAAGTACGATGTTATTAGCAACATGCATGATAATGCAAAAATGAATGCAAAATGATATGCAATATATACAAAACAATGTATAAACAATGCAAATGAAAATGCAATGCAATTAAAACAATGCAAACTATATGTAAAGCAATTGAGTCATGATCCAATCATGAGTAGTTCGAAATCACACATATGTCAAATAGATTGATGGAGGTAACAAGTCCGTTTACCATAGAACGGTCTATTGAACTATGAGTAATGTAGACAGACACATGAACAAGTATTGGGGAGGATGACACAAGTGGGGAAACGACCCGTTGGGGAAAGGACAACGATCCTAATGCTGGACGCAAAATTACACTATAATGCAATATATATAATGGATATGCTCGGAAAATGGCAACGGATAAGGCACGCGGGCCAAACCAAATCTTGCCTAGGAAAGGCATGTACACATACAAGTCGCGGCTAACATAGAACGGTCTACTGAACTATGTTTTGACGTGAAAAGTATGGGCACATACCAGACCAAGCTCAACATGGAAAGGCGCAAGCCATAGATGGAAGGTGATGCAGTGAATGCATGCAATCTACAATGCAATATCTACAAATATGCAATGGAATGGATATGGCACGCGGGCCAAACCAAATCTTGCCTAGGAAAGGCATGGACACATACAAGCCGCGGCTAACACAGAACGGTCTACTGAACTATGTTTTGACGTGAAACGTATGGGCACATACCAGACCAAGCTAAACATGGAAAGGCGCAAGCCATAGATGGAAGGTGATGCAGTGAATGCATGCAAGCTACAATGCAATATCTACAAATATGCAATGCAATGGACATGGATACAATGAATATGCATGACCATGCATGTTTACTTTCTACGATGCATGACAATGCAATATTTACCATGTATGCATGACAATGCTCTATTTACAATAAATGCATTACATGTGCATGTGTTTTTTTTGTTTTTGTTTTTGAAAATGCAAATGATGCATGAAATGCATGTTGCATGAAATGCGCGACAATGCAAGTTGCTTTGAAATGCAAGACAATGCCTAGATTTTCTAATGCGCGACGACGCGCGGCTTGAGATGCATGAAAATGCATGAATTTTCTAATGCATGGCAACGCACGGCTTTAGAGATGCATAACAATGCACAATGAATGACATGCGTGTTATAATGTATGTGGGCATGCAAACACCAACCAAGCGTGTTTAGGGTCGCGCCAGACCGGGCGTGTTTACGGTCCCACCGGACCGTGCGTGTTTAAGGTCTCGCCAGACCGTTGTACTGGGGAGAAATGCATGACGATGCAAATTGTGCACGTTACAATACGTATAAACATGCATAGCGATGCAAGGGATGACTTGTGCTATAACGCACGAGGTGTGTTCGTAACAATGCGAGAGAGGGATGCATGACAATGCAACCGAGCTGTGCAAACCAATGCACTGAAGGTCTTGCACCTTCCAAGGATTTAAGGTCTCCTAGACCAGATGCATGATGCATGCATGACAATGTATGTTTGTAATGTGCGACAACGCTCGACTCGAGAAATGTATGACAATGCAGTCGAGATGCGCAAAACGGCGCGATGCAATGCATCAAACAGTGCAATGAATGTATGCAACACATATGGGGCAACTTTTGAATCTTGTAAAAGACAAAAGGATACAAAAAAGGATACACCTCGCATGAATTCAAGTGCCACGCACAGGAGGCACAGTCCGGGGGCAAAACGGAGATCGGTTGAGTGTCGGAGATGCACTTTCTTGTACTTCTTTGAGCTATGAAGACCCAAAACTACAGATCTGACCCAAACAAGGCTGTAGGAGGCTCATCGGCTGGAAGGGGAGGCCACCGGCTGTCCATTGGCCATCAATATATTCCACTGGCCAAATATTTGGCCGACCGGCCAAAAATGTAGCCGACCGGCCAAAAGTTGCTGAGTCCGGACAGTTTGGTCTTTTTACCCCGGGTCTTTTAAAATAGGGTTTTAAACCCTATTTTCCTCATTTCCTTCTAGCCGAAAATAGTCCCCCCTCTCTCTAGAGCACTTTTCCCTCCTTCATTCCTCGATTTTCTTGCGTTTCACGCCCGTTTCATTGTTCGATTCGTGTATATCTTCGCGTTTCGAACATTTTCGTCCGAATATTTCTTCATTTCAGTGCGTCCTTCACTATTTTCGCTTCTCGGGGTTTGTTCCCCTCGAGTTTCTCTCGATCTTCCCACATTTTCCTCATTCCGGCTTTTCCGGTCATTTTTCGCCCTCCCGGGGGTTGACTCTCCACATTCCATCCGGTTTTCCCTTTTCCGACTATTTTCTCACCACTTTTGACATGGCCGACGATATTCCACGGGGCGGGACTCCCCCAGATCACGAGATGGATCCCGGGGCTGAGCTCCTCCCTTTGAGCGTCCGCCCATTCGACCCGGCGACCTACCGGCCGACGATTCATGTACTGCCCCCGGATGGACTTCGCTAGTTTCGGAGTTTCGACCAGAGTGTGCCACAGGACCTGCTTCTGCGCGAGCCGGCATCTCACGTATCCTCTGGCGCTTCCGAGGTATAGTCTCCCTCCCTTTGTTGCTTTTTGCATTGTAGAATATTCGACTGCCATAGTTAATTATTTCTTTAACTGCTTAGCCCGAATACAATGATGCACTGTATACCGTAATTGACTGTAATCATACTTGCAATTGGTAAACTATTTGAGACTGAACATGCGCACAAACACTGCACTTGCCCTAAACTACTCAAACATACTGACACATCAGTCACCGTAGTTTACTGCGAACTCACCGGCACCCGGTACTAGTTTGAACCTAAAAAACTTGCACGCATGCCACATTTGCACTGAACCACTCAAACACGCTGACGCATCACACGTTGTAGTTCACTGCAAGCACACCAGCATCCGGTATTTGTTTGAATCTGGAAACATGCACACATGCCATATTTGCACTGAACCACACAAACACACTGACGCATCACACGTTGTAGTTCACTGTAAGCACACAGGCATCCAGTATTTGTTTGAATCTGAAAACTTGCACGCATGCCACATTTGCACTGAACCACTCAAACACGCTAACGCATCACACGTTGTAGTTCACTGTAAGCACACCGTCATCTGGTATTTGTTTGAATATGAAAACATGCGCACATGCTGTATTTTCCTCAATTCTGCATGTCTTACAAAACTGGTATATTTAGTATTGCTTCGCCACGGTTTATTTTTGAACAGGGAGATTCCCATACCGTCCAAGGGTATGGGAACGTTGCCGCTCGAGACTGGTATATGGAGCTACCGGACGCCGTTCGTCACATTGTGGACGAGGCCGGCTTCGGCGTATTCTGCAGGGGACTTCCCCGTCTTACCGCATGCAGACCTCTCCTTGCTGCTCTAGTAGAGAGATAGTGGGACACCACTGACTCGTTCCACCTTTCTGCCGCCGGGGAGATGACGATGACTCCCGTCGACTTCTCGATGCTCACAGGCATTGGGGTAAGGGGTGATCCGATCCCTTTCGATATCGACATGGACGAGTGGACAGCTGCTCAGATCTATCTGCTTGGCGAGGCGCCGCCTCTCGCCCGTCCAGGCTTCGTCCGATATTCCTGGTTTGAGGTGCAGTTTAGGGTCCAGCCCGCGTTGGTGGAGGAGGCTCCGATGACCCAGGAGGCTGTGGAGCAGTATGCGCGCGGCTTTCTAATGTTCCTGCTAGGGACCACTATTTTCGCCGACCGGGCGAATACCGTGCCCTTGTGCTTGCTCAGCGCTTTAGTGGATGTCACTCGAATCTTTGATTACGACTGGGGGGGCGCTGCTCTGGCCACGCTTTATAGGTACATGAGCTTGGCTTCCCGTGGCAGCGGACAGTTGCTCGGGGGTTACTGGCGTGCTTGGGAGGTACGTTTCCTTTTTCTGCTTTACATTTCTGTTTTTCTACTTCCTGTACTCTGTACTGCACTTTGTATACTGCACACACTGTGGTCTGCTTTACACTGGCTGTATATTGTACACGCGGCACACACATACTTTGCTTCACACTGACTGCACACTGCTCACACTGTACACCCTACACAATACACTGCCTGTACAATACACTGCACAATATATGGCTTTGTTATTTCTGCTTTATTCTTGTATTCTGCTTTATCTGATAAGCATACCGGCATTCCCTTTGCAGTTGTGGGTCTACGCCTACTTCCCTAGGCTAGCCCCGGTTCCTGATGTAGAGACCCCTCTCGTCGTCCCGTTCTCGTGATGCTTCGACGTGAGGTGTGTGCGGAGACCACGGGAGACGTTCATCTTCTTTCGTCGCTATTTTGACACTATCACCGCCGTGGAGGTATGGTTTTACTTGCAGTTCATTTAAGCTTCGCTTTTCATTGTATGTTTTCAACAATAGTAGATAACGATCTGTATTTCATTTTCAGATCACTTGGCAGCCTTGGGCTCCGTTGCCAGCCGTGATGCAGGATCGATTTGCCGGTGCTGAGGAGAACTCGCGTTTCCAGATTCTGCTGGAGGGCCCGGTCTGTCGGGCTTGGTACCTAGGTGAGCGTTTCCTACGCCAGACCCTAGGGTTACCTGAGCAGATAGTTCCGGTTCACCCTCCGGAGGACATGAGGGAGACCGAGAGATTTATTGCCGAGCAGATAGCCGAGTACACCATTGGCTGGGAGGCGATCCGCTTCAGAGGCATCGGCGACACTGAGAGTACGCGGCAGACGATATCATGCGACCTCGAGCGTGGCCGCCGAGCCGAGAGAGAGAGACCTGGCCGGGCAAACAGATAGCGCAGGGGTAGGGACTTCGAGGAGGGCTCGGGTCCGTGGCGTGAGCTCAGGAGAGGGGGCTGGCTCAAGACCGCCCACCTTGATGACATACAGAGGGCAGGGCGGGGCGACCTACCAGATTCCCTTTGCCCATCCGCCGGCTGATCACGAGTTGGTCGGTATCCCCGACTTGCCTCCGGTATGTATTTTTCACATTGCATCTTGCATAGTCATTTCATTTCTTTGATATTCCGCAGAATACTAATGCATCTAATACTTTTGCAAGCTTCCTCCGAGTACACCCGGCAGTCATTAGAGCTAAATGCCTCCATGATGGGGATGTTGCAGCGGACTTTCGACCTTCTGGCCCTCTACAGTATTCCGGTATGTTCTCCTGACCACAGTCTCAAACCATACATAAACTGCTTCGCATAATCCGATGCACAACACAATACTTGACACACTGATCTCACAGCATTCATAGACTGTATTCTGCACTGCAATCTGCACTGATAAACCATTCACAATATTCACACACTGTACTCATACACTGCATTCTGCATTGATAAACTGCTCACGGTATTCTGATGCATTTGTCTTTTGTACTTTTCAGCCTCTCTTCCAGATTCCCACTGTAGGAGGTGCTCCAGCTGGACCTTCCGCTCGCCGGGGAGATGAAGAGGCGAGTATTTCCCGTACTAGGGGAGGGCGACTCATCCGGGCCAAAGGCCGGTGCCGATTCGACGACGACAAGTCGGAGGCGGAATGAGTCGTCGAGGAGGGGACCGGAGACGGCTCGGACTCGGGCTCAGATAGTGATGTTCCTGATGATGCTCCTGGACCTTCGTCCAGGAAGAGGACTAGGACGAGCTCCCAGGCCTGAGGCCTTTTGGCATTGATACAGACTTTTGCTGTTTTCTTTTTCTTTTCTGTACTTTTTCCTTTTTGGTAGCTAGGAGTACTTTGTACTGCCACAGACAGATTTTGTTTCCAAAACTATGTACTTGAAAAGATGATGAAATGAAACAAACTTTTTATCTGAAAAAGTATTACATTTTATATCTCATACATTTCATACTTCGTACTGCATTGCATCATGTTACACCTCAATGTAAATGAAATTGATTGATTGTTTGAAAATTGAACACTTTTACTGCAATAATCAGATAGCCAACCAGCCGATAGCAAAACAACCCAAGCAAACCATCGCTAACTTTGAACATACACTTTATACTGTTGGAGATTATTCTCAAGACCCTACGACATGGCTCTGTTCATCCTCAGACACAAAGAACCACTGAACAAACAAATTAATCTGACAAGACGGACTACAAAAGCCGAAACGGTTGAAGTTGAAACACATTTGGATGCCCCAAATTTTGCCTTTTCTTCTTTTGGTTTGCCTAAATGTAGAAAATGGCATAGCATTTTGAGCATAAACGATTTTAATTTTTGAAAAAGGGTTTTTCAACCGAGGTATCGAGCCCAGAACTGAACACAGCGGGAAAGACTCAAACAAAAGGTACATGACCTAGATACAACGAGGCACACTCGGAAAAGACTCAAAACGAAATTTAAGGTAAACAAGAGATAAGACACGATACGCGGACGTGTTTACAAAAACGAGACCTCAGATCTCGAGGAGCCAGTTCCTCCAGGTATGGTTCCCACCATTTCTGATTTGTGATTCTCATATCACTCGGCCCTCAAGCTCGTTTTTTTCTCTCAAAAACCATATTCCTCACTTTTCTCTCGTCTTACACCTCTCTATTCTTTATTCTCTCATTTTTCATCCCTTTCCAGGGCGATCGATGGGTGAATAGGAAGTTGCGGGTTCACGCCCAACACTACTAGCTCGCGGCTAATTCTTCCGATGACGTCCAGTCGGTGTTCCAGACAGGAACTGGTGTATCTTTATCTGGCGAATATGATGCCTCTCTGGAAAGTATGTTGACGGCGGGGGAAAGACAGAACACCTAACTCAACTGTGCCCCTAGCTCATTACTTTGACCATGTTTGTTTTCTTTTACTAAAACAGTTTTGACCAAAATGAGAGTCAGATTAGCATACTCGCTCAATTTTTGATTTGAAAATCATGCAAGTCAAGTTGTGAGCACTGAAAATTTTCCTTTTTTGGGTCCAAGAAATGGTCCGGTTTTGGAAAACGAAATAGTTTTCGAGAAAATAGTCAACCTCAGTAAAAATTTTCAAAAACTATTTTTGCAAACAATCAACGTTCGACGAGCGCGGAACTTACCCCCGAGATGCGCAACCTCGGATCGGAGGCCATGGGAAATTGCCCCTGGCATGAAAAGGGCTGCATGGCAACGGAAAGTTGCCCCTGGTTTGGACAGCAACTCAGGGCAACTTATGATAACGCATGGCAACGGAAAGTTGTCCCTTGTTTGGATGATGCCGCAGCATTTTGAAAACAGTCTTTATCAATGACGACTGAACTCCGAAGACGATGGTCTGAACCAATATATGGACATAGTCACTGTAAGAGCAATGGTGGCTGGACTTCAGGATGAAGTTGCCTACGTATCCCAAACATGGGAATCAAGCCTACGTAGTTCCGGTTGTTACAACCGAATTGTCGGATGTAGAGGAGGCAAGGATGATCAAAACCATTACATGGACTGAGGCGCTATGAAAGCGTAGGGGGCTGGACTTCAAGATGAAGTTGCCTACGTATCCCAAACATGGGAATGAAGCCTTACGTAGTTCCGGTTAAGGTACACTCGGGTATTTTAACCTTCACTTTTTAGGCTCTAACTTTTGCCAAGGCGCCCGATGCGGGTTTTCGACCTTGCGAGCTTCTTTTCTTTTTTTCCAATTCTTTTCATTTCTTTTCATCTTTTCTTTGCATTTTTTTTTCTTTTTTTTTTAAAATTTTTTTTTTACTCTAACTTTTGCCTGGGTCGCCCTTTCGGGTTTTCGGCGCAACGAGCCTCTCAAAGGATAAAAGTGTAACAAGTCCATGCCAAATGGTTTTGAAGCCCTCTGTATCCAGGAGAGTGACTGTTGTATTGATTTGCAGAAGGATCCATCTTCGGCTCTTCGAGCACATTTGACATTTTTGCCCTGGTATCTGATCTTCTTGATCTGACTTTGGTGCTTGTTGTTCGAGGACTCCTTTAAAGTTGGCCATACAGGCCTCACATGATGGTTAACCGCTGAACGTTCTGAATGGGTTCAAGGTTCGAAAATATGCCGGTGGAATCTGGAGGCTGAGAGCGATCCTAGGCTGCACAATCTCGAGAGCAATTCCACACAGGCCTTTACAGGGCCGTGCAAAACATTTTGTTTTTGAAAGTTTTTACGAAAGCGACACATCGCTCGCGCTGAAGATAGTGTGGAACCAATCTGGATCAAGCCAGGGTCCTTCTCAGTACTCATACTGACAGGCATGATTTTATTTATTAAAGGCTCGACACACCTCTCTTTCTCTCAAAAATGATCAAAGTTTTGCAAATCCTGAGGAATTCCTCCCTCTTTGTTTTCACCGCAGTGTTTAAAAAGGTTTTTTGAAAAACTTAGGTTAATGTAATGAGTTTGGTGCGCAGGAGAGCAGGCGAGATGTACTGTCAGCCCCTTCAAATCTTCCGGCATAACTGACTCAAAACAAACAATAAGTAGCATGATAGCCGCAGCCGTTTCATTCAAAACTTCCAACTGCAACTGGCTCCTCAGCAGAGACAGACTTAAAAGGAAAACAAAAAGGGTAATTACAAAATGGTGTTCGAGGCAACAACCCCGGAATCACCCGACATCTTATACAAAGAGGACCGACTCGCTATAACAAGACAGACCCTTGAGCTAAAAGGACAGACTCAAGACAACGAGACAGACTCAAGACAAAACAAAAGACCGACTCAATACCCAAGCCGGAACTTACAAGACTATCATTCACGGATGCTCGAAAACGCGTGCCAAACGCCACATCCAAAATATACCAAGCGCCACCCGCAGGTGGTTTACCTTCTGGTTACATACTCGCAGTATCTGTGTCCTCAAAATCCAATAACTGGGTAGTAACGGACTTGACTGAGGTGGGCGGGAGGATAACCTCGTTGTCAATCAAATCATGTACCTCATGACGGAGGCGGAAACAATTGTCGGTAGCATGGCCTGTCTGCTGGTGGTACGCACAGTACTGAGCAGCATCATGTGTAGCAGGGAGATTCTTCGGGAGAGGCCGAGGCTCCAAGGGCTTGAGATGTCCCCTTTCGGCAAGGATTTGAAGTGCCTTGGACAATGGCATGTAAAGAGCGTGAAAGACCCTGCGCCCTCGGGGTAGGTACTTCGAAATCTGAGTATTTTTGCTAGACGCACTAGCAAACGGGTCGGCGGGCACTGCCTTAACTTTCTGGTCTTTTCCAGGTGTAAGGTTGGGAGGAACTGTTCTGGCATGACGGGGTCTATCCCGGCTTTCTGACTGACTTCAACTACCCTCAGGTGGAGTGGAAAAAGCATCCTCCACAGCTTTTGTCACAACTGTAGATATCTGTTGCTTGTTCATCCCCCCGGCTTTCAAAGCCTCGACTGCCCACAGCAGTTGCTCAATGGGATCGGTGTCTGTCTTCATCTTGTCTTTACCTCTGGCCTCAGCCTGATCGAGGGTTTGGGTTGATACGTTGTTGCCATAGTTGGAGGCCATCTCCGATTGGCTAAGTTCAATCACAATCCGTCCCCAACAAATGGGCCTCTGGGTACAAAACCTCCCAAGATATGGTGCGTACCGGTGGCGGCGGACATTCCATAGGCGAGATCCGCCACGACCTGGAGATCACCTATCATCCCCATTAGTTCAAATGTAGTAGGCTCATGAGTCTTTGATATAGCCGGGGGTCCAAACCGGTGCGTGCAAAGAAAGCACTGGTGGATGCGGAATATCAACATTGGTGTCGCTTGGCAAGGTGATTCCTTGATCTAACGCAGCTGTCATAACCACAATTTCTTCTGAATTCTGCGTCATCGTAAGTCTTGCCTCGGCAAAGGGGGGAACACTAACTATTATGGAATTCTCTGAACCTTGAAAGAAAAAACAAGCAGCATTTCAGCCCAAACGGATCAAACACAGGTGCAGTCGAACAACTGTACTCTACTACTGATCACTGTTCCCCAGAAATCACTGTCTCACAAAACACTGAATCGGATATCCACAGATATAACTGATTTTCGCAAACTGATTCTGGTGCCCTCAAGCTTGATACTCAATCTTGCAAACTGATATGTGTGTTCCCTGTAGAGATACACTCTGAAAACACATAGCAAGTAAATGAGCCAAAACACCCCTATGTTGGGGTAGGGTTTCCCTGTCCTATTTTGTCAGGAACTAGGGTTTCACTATGAACGCAGCGGTTTCAAACAACCTAACATCGGGTAAGCAACCTGTCATAGTTTGGAGTGGTCGCTATGGATTCCGAATATGCACTAGGTCGAATGGTCGAAAAGGGTGCCCTGGTAAAAACCGGAGTTTGTGTTCCCATACTGGCAGAGCCCGCAACCGGTTAGCCTTATGGTCATGCCTTGACAAGACAAGCCTTCGGCAAACCGCTCAAGAATAGCAGATGGCCAACATGGTGTCCTAGGCGCACCAATGCACATGCAATGCAAAGAGACACATAAATGGAATCAAAACAGGATATCACGAGTTCGAGTCAAGCTCTCTAAACTCCCCAGCGGAGTCACCAGAAACTGTAATACGTCCGCGGGGGACCTTGCTACAATTCGGACTCGATTTGTGTCACGGTTCTTAATCTGAACCAAAAAGTCCAAATCAGGCAAATCGTTTTGAGAAAATAGATTTTCAGAAAAGAAGTGCCAAACATGGACTGCTTTGCCAGATACAGAGTCGCCACCTAAATATTTTTTAATGGGGAGATTTAGAAAACCCTGACTCGGTGCCAAAGGCCACGTATCCGTCATCACCAAAGTTGCCTCGGCTCAGGAACTTGGGTACGATTGGGGAAGGTCAGCTATGAGCACCCCCTCTCGCCTGATCCGAAGATCGGCCTCTACTAACCATGATATCCATTTTTGAAAACTTCGTGTGTTCTTATTCCAGTTATTAGCCTAGAATTACTATGTTATGCGCGCAGCAAACAAGTATAGACTAGATCGCCTAATTTGGAAACAAGCATTGCATATCCGTCTTGTTTGGAAATGGTTTTTGGATTTGCTACTCGCAAGTAGGCTAAAATACGGATTTCAACTAATTGTTCCAACTCAAGCAATCCAACCTTCACCCACAGGCACTCAAGCAGTTTATCACATAAGCATCTAGCCACATGGTAAGCATGTTGTCATGGTAGCATTCACACGCATGTGGTATGCTAAAGCATAAAATACTTACATCGTACTCCGTGCCAAAACAAGAACGTGTTAGCAATCAATGCATGATCCAAGTCCATGTTAAGTGCCTAATGCATCGCATACAAAATGTCATTAGAATAGGCTCGGCTAATCTAGGGATGACATGTGAAAATGCACAGATAGCACGTATTCAATTTGGAATTGAAATACTTATGCAGTTAGCATGATGCGCCGAGCCCGGTGCATGCAATACTGATGAATGATGCACGCATGCATAGCGTAAGGATGCTAAAATAAATATGTCCTAATACTAACCATCATAAGCAGGTAAGTAAAAGGGAGAAAGAAGTGGGGGTTGGAAGACATGCACACACTCACCCACGCTTATTACAAATTTGCCCTCGCTCGGAGGGACCGAAAGAATATACAAATTTAATTAACCTACAAGCTAATTAAATATTACAGATCACCTAATTAATTAATAAATCAATTAAGTATTGAAAGCAGTAAAAGGCCTCGGGGAGAGGGTCCGATGCATGCGCGTTTGGTTTCGCCCGGAAATCCACTACCATGCACAAGATGCCTCTGTTTTCCCTGCTCTGCTCCTCTGAGGACTGCCAAAGTCTCAGGGTTCGCTCTATGGATGCCAGGGAACACCACCGGCTGAGAGAGAACACCACCGGCCATGCAGAATGGTCACCGGCCATAACTCTGATCCACCGGCCAATAATGATGGCCGGTCGGCACTAAATTTGGCCGGCCGGACAAAACTTCCTGCAGAAATTGATTTGACAGCAGCAGAGGACAATACTTGGCATGGCAATGCATTTCAAGCATGTATGCACCAATCATATCCCTTATCATGTTTATGACTCAAAGGGACATGGGCCTTGGTTCTCGGACCACCAATCACGCATTTCCATGCATGATGGCCCAAGAAGCCAAGTATGCAACTTTAATCTCAAACGTAGTGCAATGCAAATAAACAAGCCAAGGGGCTCAACCTCTATCATGCTCAACTCAAGAGGTGTAGCATGCATGGCAATGCAATGTAATCCTAAGCATGTTGATTAGTATGCAACATGGGTAATGCAAGCAAGCATACAAGACATGCAAAGCATGAGATAATGCAACCAACAATTATGCAAGGCACAATGTGGGTGTTTAAGCATGCAAACAAGCATGTGACTTCATTCAATCATGAAATTTCAAACATGTACCAACTCACCAATATGCTACAACATACAAGGAGCATATGCAACAAACAAAGAGATGGACTTAAACATAATTTAGGCAGTCCAAACTAGGCCTAAAACAGTGGCCAAGATGCTAAGGAATGAGGGCCAATTGACACACAAACATGCATGCAAACATGGACCAACATTCGAGCATAAAGAGCAACTTCTAAGCACACTTAAGAAGATACAAACACAGGCAATTAGCATGCAATGGAAGGCTCTGAAATCATGCTAAAATGGTGCCAAACCAAATGAACAAGGTAAGCATGGCATGTAATTATGGCCCAAACCCTAAGGCAAACTAAAGGGGGTTAAACCAAGGCTAAGTCAACCAAGCCTCACAAGGCCAAGGGGACTTAAAATAGGTCTAATGTAGACCTAGACAAAGCCAAGAATGTACTTAGATGGCATCTAAGTGGTCTAAAAAATGCAAGCATACTCCAAGGCCTAAACAAAGGGCATAAGGTAGCAACCTTTAAACACATTGAAAGAGGATTAAATGCAAACATATAGGCATGTTATAAGGGCTGAAATAACATGTTAAGTGGTTCCAAATCACTAAAACAAAGCAAGGATGGTATGCTAGAAGGGCCAAAGCTTAAGGCATACAAGAGGGATTACATGGTAGCTATACAAAGCAAGGCATGAATGACTCCAATGACTTAAAACAGTCCCTTAGCACATCAAACACATGCATATAAGCTTCACAAATCTTGGCCAAAAACATGCTAAAATAAGGGTCAACACTTGGAAGCATGTTAAGGCAACAAGATGGCATTACAAGGCACGTATACTAAGCAAGCATGGTGTACCAAAACCAACCCAAAATAGAGCTATATTATGACATAACAAGCATAAAAAGCAGCTAAGGCATGGCCAACACACACTTAAGCATAGCGCTCCCTCAAGAGGCAAAAATAGCCCTTTTCAAGGACAACAAGGAGAGGGGGTGGCCCTCTTCTTCCTAGGACCTCAAGGCACCATTTTCACCTCTAAAATCCCTCAAGATTTTAGTGGTGAGGAGGCCCAAACACAATGGTCCCGGAATTCACACAAAATGGCACAAAACAAGGGCCAAATAAGGCTTAAGAGGGGTCAAACAACCCCAAAGCTTAAAACACTCTTAATAAACTATTTAGAGGCCTCAAAAATAGAACTTTTATGTGTTATATGCAAAGCCAAAAAATAGTTGCAAGGTAGGTAAAAATACAATGCAAAAATAGGAAATAAAGGGACAAGCTTCTTACCCTTGAAGACCTTCTTGACAAATGGTGGACCAGTTGCTTCCTTGAGCTTAAACCAGCCCTAAAACTCCAAGAACAGACCTCTAGTCCTTCAAAAACCAAGAAAAGGTGTAACACTACGTGTTTGTGTGCAATAGTGAGCCTAAACACACACTAAACACAAGAGGAAGAGAGATATAGAGCTAGGATATATACAAACCCTAACCCTAGAACTCAAACCCTAAAATGGCTGTCTAAAATGTCTCAGCCCTCCAACAAGAGAGAAAACCTCTCTTTATAGAGCTTTTTTGTCTTGTAAAGCTTACAAGACAAGCTTCTAAAGAGAGAGATCCCCCCATACACGTGTATGGAGGGGAGCCAAATGCAAGCCAGCTGTGACAAAATATCTGCAAAAGCGGATGCACCGTAGCCGGCCGGCCAAAGATGCAATTGACCAAAAAAAGATAGCCGGCCGGCCATCTATGGTGCCGGCCGGCCAAACATTTGGCCAGTGGCCACAAAACACACCCGGTGGCCTCAAGCCCTGGCCGGTGATGGGTGGGGATGGTCTACAAGCCCTACCCTGCCTCTCAAAGGCAAAACACAAGTGTTTGGTGCAAAACCAGGCACAAAACAGTCGAGTCGAGAGATCCTGAGGCGAGGCGCGTTGCCAAGGCTTCTGGAAACTCAAGACGAACACAAACATGGATGATCACCGAGTGTTCAAGCGGTGACGTCCAAGTCTTGAGGACGGTCAAAAATGGGGTGTCTACACAGGCATCGAGATAGTGGTACAAGAAGTTTGATTCATTCATGGTGGATCACGAGTACGCATGAACGGTAGCAGACCAATGTGTATATTTTCAAAGGTTTTTGAATGGAAACTTCATCGTCGATGATATGCTGATCATCGGACATGATATTGCTGTGATCAACAAGTTGAAAAAGGACTTGTCGCAGTATTTTGACATGAAGAATTTAGGTCCAGCATAGTAGATTTTGGGCATGAAGATTGTTCCTAACAAGAAAGCCAAGAAGATATGACTGTCACAGGAGAAATATGTTGAACAGGTGATTGAAAGGTTCAACATGAAAGATGCCAAGCAAGTCAGGACACCACTGGTCAACCATTTCAAGGTGACAAAGCGTTCATGTCCCACGACCAGCTCTGAAAGGAAAGAAATTGAGGCAATCCCTTATTCTTCCATAGTAGGAAGTTTGACGTATGCAATGGTGTGTATCCGGCTAGATATAGCTCACACAATTGGCGTTGTGAGTAGATTCCTCGCCAATCTAGGAAAGGAGCATTGGGAGGTGGTCAAATGAATTCTTCGATACTTGAAGGGAACTTCAAAGATGTGTCTATGCTTTAGGGAGATGAACCAATTTTGGAGGGATTTACAGATGCCGATATGGCGGGTGATCTTGATGGTAAAAAATCTATATCAAGATTTTTGTTCACCTTCGCATAGGGAGCTATTTCATGGCCGTCCAAACTACAAAAGTGTGTCTCTTTATCTACAACAGAGGCAGAGTACATTGTTGTCGCAGATGCTGGAAAAGAAATGCTGTGGTTAAAGCGGTTTCTCCAAGAATTGGGCCTACAGCAGAAAGAGTACAAGGTACATTATGATAGTCAGAGTGCAATTGATCTGACCAAGAATTCCATGTACCATTCATGTACAAAGCACATTGATGTCCGATATCATTGGATACGAGAAGTGATGGAAAAGCAGCTAATGAAGTTGGTGAAGATTCTCACAGACAAGAATCCTTCTGACATGATGACCAAGATTGTCACTAGAGACAAACTGAAAGTTTGCAAAAAATTGACCGGGATAGACTTCAAGTGAGAAGTCAGTTATCCATATCGGCGTGGAGGGGGAGAATTGTTAGCTCCAGCCCACATGGAGGAGTTAATGAGGTTTGGCTCTATGTCAAAAAGTAGGAGGGAAGAGGGCAAGTGGCAGCCCAAACTCAATAACTTTTTCTTAACTTTGTTTCCTTCTCTTTCGGGTATAAATTGAGGTGATGAGAAAGGGATGCAGAGGCAACAAAGAGTGTGTTTGTATAATCTAAGTGAGTGAGAGTACTATAGAGAGAGAGAGTGAGGTGTGAGTGTTGTATACTCCCTACGGGATAATTATATAGTGGATATCTCTCCCGTGGACGTAGGTAATTACCGAACCACGTAAATCTCTCGTGTCTCATTTTTGTGTGTGTGTGTGTGTGATTGATTTATGAGTGTGTCTAATCCTAACACAGTCTCAATTAGTTAAGTAGCTTGTCAGTTAGTCAAAAGGAAATTACCAATCAGTCATTTAACAGTTAATGATCAATTGAGAAGAAGGTTTGATAATTTGGATGGAACACATATTCGTGTTAGGGTAATACTCGCAATCCAAAAATAAATAAATGTGTCCTTGTATTTTTCTAAAATGTAAGAGTGTTCATGATTCAAGAATAAAGGATGGCACAACCAACCAACATTGTAGCCTTTCCCTTGAGATCCTTCTTTTGTCAGTTTTGAAAAATCAAAATTAAAGAAGAAAAATCTCTTGCTTTATTAAAATAACTTACATGCGAAGTATATATTTTTGTCAAGAGTAGAAAAATCACCTCTAAAAAATTAATTTCATAAGTAAGTTGCATTGGTTACAAAAGATTGTAAATTAGTATGCCGAGAAATAAAGGATAACTAATTTCATTGTAAGCAAAAGAAGTTTTAAATTAAAATAAAAAGAAGACAAAAACATGTTAAGACTAAAGAGTTCAGGTGCTACTATATCACATCTTCTCATTGGATGGTTCTTGGGAAAAACCAATTGATCTTAGCAGCACCACAATAACTGACAAGTTATTCTCGCTGCCTTCCTCATAAGCCATGAAAGCAATGTAATCACTCAACTTGGCCACATAGATACAGCGAGGTGTAGGGTGTAAAAGATCGCAGACCTTCTGTGGAGTAAGCTTTCCTAATATGTATTGCAACAACCAAGTGCGTATCATTAGCAGTTAAAGGTTGCCAGTTCGTCACTTTTGGCTCGGATGTAACACCATTGCTGACAGTGACAAATGAAGATTCAAACAAGAAAAAATAACCAATACTTCATCTATAAGCATTGCATGTATGTAATCAATTCAAACTTCAACATTAAATTAACCAACAACGAGAGGCAATAATTTATTTGCAATAGTAAACATGGCACAACCCTAAATGGAGTAAGTAGTTGCTGACAATTTAAAGAAAATTGAAATAAAAGAAAAATACCTATTGAAGAACACAAGACCGATAGCTTGAGTCAAAATATAATAATCATTTGCCCAATATCTACCACCCCACTATTTGACTGAACCACCAGACGCTACTAGTCATTGTCTCTCATCAACTCTACCAGAAAATGATCTTCTTGTTAGGGAAAATAAATGATTTCTCACAAGTAAATTAATTGAAAGAAATAAAAATATTGCATAAAACGACACAATAATTTTTATTTGGTTCTCTCAATGTGAGGTACATTTACAGGACCAAAATCCTATTCCATTATTAACCAAGAGTTTTCAAATGATTACAAACGAGACACGAATGATCTCTCAAGCCACTTTTAGGTAAATTTCAAATAATCACAAATAAGTAGAGGAAAGACCTCACAAAATAGATGAACAAATTGTTTTTGAAACAAAGTTGAAGAAGACACCAAATTTGAACCAAAGTTTACACCTTCAAAGCACACAACACTTTAACCAACTAGCCCACAAATTGATTAAGCAACAAGTATATCAAAAGCAGAGCATTCAGTGCCTTGAATCATCAATATTAGCAACTGCACCAAACAAAATAAACAATACCAAAAAAATGTTGTTGACTCTTGGGTTTTTTTCTCAAAACTCTAACTGTCACCAAACAGATTTTAAAATACCCATAGAGCCTCCAAAAAAGTCAAATATAATATAATAAAAAATATATTATAACCAACACCAAATTAAATTAATATTCTTTAAATAAATTATTGGGTCCCATACTCCACTAAAAAGGTATATCCAACAATTCTCCCCATACCGACTTAAGTAGAGACATCAATATATCCGAAATATTATCATCTATATGAACCTTTTCGAGTTGTAATAATTTTGAATTTAACACACCACGAATCTAACGGTATCTAACATCAAGGTGTTTCGATCTCAAATGAAGAGTAGAATTTTTACTCAAATAAATAACATTTTAACTATCACAATAAAGCACATAACTTTCTTGCTTCAAACTCAACTCTTGTAAGAATTTCTTCAACCATAACTCTTCATTGCAAGCTTCCGTAATGGCGATAAATTCAACTTTAATAGTTGAAAGAGAAACACATTTGCAACTTAGATTGTTATGCCATAGCTGCCCTTGCAAAAGTCATCAAACACCCCGAAGTAGATTTCCTAGAGTCAATATCACCGGCCATGGCGGAATCCATGAACCTATCAAGCATCGGTTTACCATTCTAAAAACATAAACACACCTTCGAAGCCCCTCGAAGATACCTTAGAATCCATTTCACCGCTACCCAATGTTCTTTACCCGGGTTAGAGAGAAACCGACTCACCACACTATCAAAGTGAGCAATATCCAGCCTTGTACAAACCATAGCGTACATCAAAGAATCAACCGCTGAAGCATAAGAAATTTTTAGCATCTATTCCTTGTCTTTCTCACTTGTAGGACATTGATTTGAACTAAGCTTGAAGTAACCCACAAGTGGAAAACCAACCGGTTTTGATTTATGCATGTTGAACCTCTCAAGAACTTTCTCAATGTAGCTTTCTTGAGACAACCAAATCAGCCCCTTTTTGCAATCACGAATAATTTTCATACCAAGTATTTGCTTTGTCGGTCCCAAATCTTCCATAGCAAATGACTTGTTCAACTCTAACTTCAAATTGTTAATCATGGTAGAACCTTGACTCACAATTAACACGTCATTAACATAAAGCAAAAAATAATAAATTTGTCATTCAAAATTTTTTTCACAAACACACAATGGTTCGAAGTGGTTTTAGAAAAACCATTATTCATTATGAAAGAGTCAAATTTTTTGTACCATTGTCGCAGCGCTTACTTGAGGCCATACAAACTTTTCTTCAATTTGCAAACAAATTTCTCTTTCCTTTTCTCTACAAAACCCTCCGGTTGCTCCAGGTAAATTTTTTGTTCAAAGTCGCCATGAAGAAATATGGTCTTTATATCAAGTTGTTCAACTTCAAGATTTATACTTGTGGCCATGCCAAGTATAACCTGAATAGAAGATATCTTCACAACTGACAAGAAAATCTCATCAAAGTCAACACCTTTCTTTTACCCAAAACTTTTCACAATAAGGCATGCCTTGTATCTTAGATTCTTGCCATAATTCTTCAATTTAAAGACCTACTTATTTTTCAAAATTTTCCTCCCCTTAGGCAACTTCACCAAATCATAAGTGTGATTTTTAAGTAAAGAATTCATTTCTTTTTCCATGGCCTTTTTCCAATCACTTATCTTTGCATGCTCAATTGCTTCTTGGTAGCTCTCGGACTCCCCTTGATCAGATATCAACATAAACTCATTGAGGATACTTTTTCGAAGGTTGTCGGTCCCTTGTAGATTTTCTCAACTCAAGTTGTGGTAGTGGTTCTTGAGTTAGATGCACTTTTTCAATTTCGAGCTCAATTTCATGAGGATTAGCGTCATCCTCCATATCTTCAACAAGTGGATGCACATCTCCCCCATTTCATTATCCACCGAAGATAAAGGAAATGAATCCATGTCAATGAGATCACTAGTTTTGGCTCTGGCTGATCATCTTTTCCAAAATCTTCAATTGTTTGGTCTTTAAGAAACACAACATCACGGCTTCGAATAACTTTCTGTTGACTAGATCCCACAATCTATAACCAAATTCATCACGCCTATAGCCAAGAAAAATGTATTGTCTTGACTTGTTATCAAGCTTGGACTTCTCATCCTTTGGAATGTAAACAAAATTTCGGCAACCAAACACTCTCAAGTGCTTATAGGATACATCTTTATTAGTCCAAACTATTTTTGGAACATCACCATTCAAATAATAAGGAGAAAAATTAATCAAATCAATCGCTATCCTCAGTGTCTCATGCAAAAAGGATCTTGGCAATTTAACATGTGAAAACAGACACCTTGTTTTTTCCACAATGGTGCAGTTCATCTTTTCGACAACACTATTTTGTTGAGGAGTCTTCTTAACTACCTTTTGATGCCAAATTCCTTAGCTGTGACAATACTCATCAAATGGCTCAATGTATTCACCACCATTGTCCATCCGGATACACTTCAATTTCTGTCCAATTTTTGTAACAGCAAGACATAAGAGAACTTTAAATACAATGATAGAACCTAAAGGTACCTTACCCGCCAACAAAACAGTGATCCTCATGTGTCCGCCAACAAGGTTTGGGTAAAGAAAAAATCATTAAATTTTGGTAGGAAAACTAATGTGGCAACAGATATCTTTGCCAAACTTTTATCCAAATTTGGTTCAAGATTTGGCTGACATTTTTTGAAAAGGCATTTGACTCACCATTAGAGGAGTGATTTTGTGAATTAAAGCCAATTTTTTAGCTTTGGCAAGACATTTGACAGAACTATTGGAGTTGCTCTGATTCAAGTTATGCAGGTTTGGCCAAGTGGCCAACTCAAAAATAATACCCCCTATGTATCAAAAGCAAAAATGCATTAAGTTCTGAACAATATATATATATATATATATAAACTGAAAAGGAAAAAAGATATAGGGCTAATTTATAGAAAACTAGCTAATAATGACACTTCTCAATATAAAGACTGTTTGGTGCAATTTATTATTCTTTATTTTCAAATCTATGTTTCAACTGTTTAGTGCAGTTTTACTTACAACTTATTACATAATAATAAATCTATTAAGCTGGAAATAAATAAATTATGTTCAAAGAAGACAGACGTATTTTTAGCTTTTATTTATTATCATTTATTCAACTTACAAAAGATGCAAAAATCTAACCCAAACCAAACTAATTACAATTTATTATTAACACTATTGAATTCAAATACTCCCTCAAACTGATCCCAAGCCACAAACCCACTTAATTTAACATCTAAAACTCAATATTGCTTGTTCACTACTAAGAATACAAGTTTTGAGCTCAACATTTGCGGACAATCAATCTACTATACCACTAATGTTTGTTGTCCACATGATGTAGTTTATATCAAGACACCACTTGCCATCCAGTCATATCAAGACACCACTTGCAACAAAGACCAATGAACTGTAGCAACAGGAAATGACATATTATAAACTAATTTATAGAAATCTAGCAATTGAAACATAGGAGAGAAAATAATCAAAGTGGTTCATTCATACTAGTAGAGATCAGAGAAACAGGAGAGGAACGAAATGGTTTCTCTGACTTGAATGTGTATCCTCATGCTTGTAGTCTAATTTTTTTCAGTGAAATTAGTCAAGTATGGAAATGGTAAGCCAAGTGTAAAACTTGTTAAAGTTTTAAAAAATTCATTACCTAAACTAGCTGAAGTCAAAAATCCATATCGAACAAGACTTCTTTTTTGTTGAACTCATTTCGTTTCTAATTTTGTATTTCTACATTCCTGAAAAAAAAAAAAGAAAAAAAAAATTAGCAATAATCTCACCTAGTTAACTATATGAACAATTTAATAAAATTGAATGGATAGGGAAAAGAAGAAGAAATTCTCTCACCCACTCCTCATTATTCCAACAAAGTATTAATAATTGTAAGGAAATAGTTCATATGTGATATTTAGATGGGCAATATGACCTACAACATTAAGAACCAACCAACCAATACAAGTATTTGTTTTTTTTCCAAATAAAAGGCATTAACAGACTAAACCCCCCCTTCCCCCCCCCTCCAAAAAAAATAAAAATAAATATACCTTAGAAGCTCCAATCTATAAATTTCCGCCATCTGTCTTTTAAACACCGTCTAACAAACCTTAAAATTCAAACCAAATTTCTATTTCTACAGTTAAAAAGAAACAAATGCAACACCATGTTCTGAAGCTCCAATCTATAACCCACTTTATTGCTTTAGCAAAAACTCATTAGCACCAAGTTCCAACACCAACTTAGCCTTAAAACTAGCCATTATTTCACAAATTTCTTTGATGATAAATGAACAACATTTGAAGATTGTGATCCTTTTCATTGCATCTTTGTAATGGAGAGATTCCATTAAATCAATGATTTGCAATTAAATATACATGAACTTACCTTACACCAAGAGTTCTTTTGCCTTCTCAACCAGATAATATCTACATGAACCACAAAAAATAAAAATAGAAATGTTAAGAATCATGGCTATCACAAAATTAATCCATAAACCACCAAAAAAAAAAAAAAAAAAGAAGAAGAAGAAGAAAAAAAAGAAAGAAAGAAGGAAGGCTTTCAATTACAAGGTGCACATTGCATATAAGAAACCAGTGCCAGATTATTAACATCATCAATTTAAAATTCGAATCTTACCAAATATAATATTGAACAATTTGAGCCTTACCAAAACTTCCATTGAAAACTTCAAATATTGTTAGATCTACTATCGAATACTACAAATTTATTAGATCTATCGTTTACAAAAAAAAAAAAGTTCATGCTAAAGTTCCCCATCAATTCAACACCGACACATTGCATTTTATACTAATCCAATTGAATAAAGTTCATGCTAAATTCTAATACATAATCATCATTTCCTTATATTTGATCTCAGTTTTTTATTGTCAATAAATTACTTCCTCTGATTTTCAAACCAAATAAGCATCGAAGTCCCATACGAATTTTAAATAAATAAATCTAAAATTCCATCATTAAATAACTGACCTTCTGTTTTTTGGCATCGATGTAATTCCTCACACCAGGTACCAGAAGAGAGTTATAAAAGATTGGCTTACCCTAATTTGGGTGAGACCATGTCTATATATAATCAATATAGGATACATGAAAAAGGAATTAAATAATTACACCATCAAACCCTAAAATTAAATTCCTAAATTAAATATACAATATTCCATATTCCAACATTCCATATTCCAGCACTCCCCCTCAAGCTGGATCAAAAATGTCAACCAACCCCAGCCTGCCTATGGAAGATCGAAGTAGGGATGGTCCTACAGATTTGGTGAAGATGTCGGCAGTCTAATCAGAAGATGGAACAAATGAAGGACATACAATGCCAGCTCGAACCTTTTCCCGGATAAAATGAATATCAACCTCAATATGCTTAGTGCGCTCATGAAGCACAGAGTCAGAGGCAAGTAAGATGGCAGACTTATTGTCACAAAATAGCTTGAAGGAATTATTCTCCTCAAAGCCTAACTCAGTAAGAATGGACCGAAGCCATAGTAACTCACATGTCCCATGAGCCATGGCGCGGTATTCAGCTTCAGTAGAGGATCGAGAAACAACTGCCTGTTTTTTGCTCTTCCATGACAAAAGATGGGTACCAAGGACGGTGCATACCCTAGAAGTGGAAAGTCTATCAGTCAATGAACCGACATAGTCTGCATCAGTAAACAGGACAATCCTATCTGAATCCCACCATTGAAGAATAAACCCAAACCTGGACATGACTTGAGATATCTCAAGATGTGGTGAATAACATCAAGGTGAGCAGTACGAGGTGAATGCATAAACTGACTAGCCACACTTATAGCAAATGTTAAATCTGGTTGTGTATTAGTCAAATAGATCAAACATCCTACCAATCTCAAGTAGTGAGTTGGATCAGAAAGCAACTCACCAGACTCAGCCGAAAGTTTCAAATTCGGATCCATAGGAGTAGAGGCAGGCTTGCACCCCATCATACCGGTGTCCCGAAGAAGATCCAAAGTATACTTCCATTAGGACAATGATATCCCACTGCGAGAACGAGCTACTTCAATTGCCAAGAAATATTTGAGAGGACCCAAGTCCTTGATGTCAAAAACTCGACTAAGCTCCTGTTTTACCTTAGTAATACCAATGGTGTCATCTCCTGTAAGGATGATATCATCCACATAGACCAACAAAATAATACATCAACCAGTGGGTTGACAACGAATGAAGCATGTATGGCCGGAGTGAGACTGAGTAAAATCCATGGATAGGATAACAGAGCTGAAACGATGGAACCATGCACGAGGAGATTGCTTCAAGACATAGAGAGACTTACGCAGACGACAGACCTTGCCAGCATACTTCCCCTCAGCCCGAAACCCAGGTGAAGGATCCATATAGATCGTCTCAAGTAAGTCCCCATGAAGAAAAGCATTATTGACGTCAAGTTGATGAAGGTGCCAAGAAGAAAAGGCAGCCAAGGAAATAAGTAAACGAACAGTGGTCAATTTAGCAACCGGTGCAAACGTAGCCCCAAAGTCCTTGCCAAGAACCTATGTAAAGCCCTTAGCAACAAGACAAGCCTTATAGTAGTCCACGGTACAATCAGCCAAGTATTTGACAGTAAAAATCCACTTGCACCCAACAGTCGTCTCACTAGAAGGTAAAGAGACAAGATCCCAAGTGTGATTATGCTCCAAAGCAGTCATTTTAGTTTGCAGAGTGGCAACCCATTGGGGATTCTGGAGAGCTTCAGACATAGACCGTAGGATAGAGACCGACTCAAGTTGGCCAAAAAAAGACTGATGAGAAGCTGAAAGGGCATCATAACATAAAAATTGGGAAATAGGGTGATTAATACTACTAAACCAACCAAACTGATTAGGGGGATGGTGTTCATGGGTTGGATATCGGGACGAAGCTGGGGAGGGATTAGGAGAGGGTATACCTGGGCCAGAGGATGAAGAAGATGCTGGATGGAGCAGAGCACGAGGGCGACGAGAGTATGTCGATAATGGCGGAGGACTAGCAGGTGGAGATATAGGCGATGAGGAAGGAGCAAATGAATCAATAAAAGGAACAGGGCGAGCACTCGGTGACACAGCAACAAGCAGTGCACACGAGGCGGAATCCTGAAACACAGGGTTAGAACCAAAAAATGGCAGAGCTTTGCAAAATGTGACATCCATAGAATGATAAAAATGACAAGACAACGGATCATAGCCCCTATAGATCATAGCCTTTAGAGAGAACGGAATAGCCCAAGAAGATGCATTTAAGAGACTTGTTATCTAACTTGGTCCGAGTTGGACTACGATCCTGAACAAAACAAGTATAACCAAACACACGAGGCACAAGAGGAAATAACACAGTATCTGGTCGAAGTAATTAAAAAAGGGCCGACCCATGAAGAATCCGATTAGGTGTCCGATTAATGAGGTAAACAACAGTAAGCACAGCCACATGCCAATAGGACTTAGGGACATTCATCCCATAAAGAAGACACTGAACAACAGACATAATATGACGGTTTTTACGTTCAGCAATCCCATTTTGTTCAGGGGTGTAAATACAAGTGAGTTGCTGCAAAATTCCCTGCTGATTAAGTTGGGAGCGAAATGCATCAGAGATGTACTCCCCCCTATTATCAAAACGAACATTATGTACAACGGTGTGGAATTAGGTTTTGACCATTTGGAGAAATTGAATAAAAAGTGGAACACATCAGACTTCTTTTTAAGCAAATAAACCCAAGTACACCTAGAATGGTCATCTATGAAAGTGACATAATAGCGATGCCCAGAAAAAGCCAAAAGATGAGAAGGACCCCAAATATCATAGTGAATAAGGTCAAACATATATGAGGCACGATACATGCGAGGAATATAAGAAGTACGAGTATGTTTAAACAGTTCACAAACAACACAATGAAACTGATGATCCTTGCAAGCTTTATTAAGTGACAGAAAAAGTAAACATAAATAATTAAAGTTTGCATGTCCTAAACGAGCATGCCACAAGGCTAAAGTTTGAAAAGAAAACACATAGGAAGACGACTCAGGTAACACAGCTGCTTACAGGCCAGAAGTGGTAGGATGAGAAGGTAGTGGGTCCCCGAAGTAGTATAGCCTGTCGCGCTCAAACCCCCTGCCAAAAATCTTTTTCGAAGTCAGGTCCTGTAATAAACAATGAGTAGGTAAGAAAATAATAGCACAATGAAGGTTTTTAGCAAGGTGACTCACAAAGAGAAGATTATAAGCAAAACGGGGCACATGTAAGACAAAAGTAAGTGTAATATCAGATGACAATGACACATCACCCTTATGTTGGACATGTGAAATAGACCTATCAGCAAGACATACAGTTTGAGTAGGAATAGAGACAGGAGAGGATAAACAAGAAAACTCACCGGTCATATGATCATTGGCCCCAGAATCCAATACCCAAGTAGGTGCAGTGCGAACACGAAAGGCTGTAGGAGTACCTGTAGCAAGTGTAGCAGTGGAAGGAACACTTGGAGACATGGTAGTGAATGAACCAAGTTGCTCTTGAAGACGACCAATCTGAGATTGAAGTTGATGAAGATCAATAAGATGAGTCAGCTGAGGAGTACTAGAGGTGTCTGCAATAACAGCAATATGGGGAGAGCCTGAAGGGCGTGTTCTTGCAAAGCGTTGCTTCAACTCAGGATGAAGCTTGAAGCACCATGCTTGGTCATGACCAGCTGCACCACAATGATGATAAATAACCTTGCTACTAGAAACACGAGAACTAAACTTGGCAGCAAGAACCATCTGATCTGAAACGGAAGATAAGGCAGGAATAGAGGAAGGAAGCAGAGCCACCGATTGAATCAATCGACGACGACACTCCTCACTGTCAATAGTAACAAAAGCCTCATATAAGGATGACATAGGGATGTGTTCAAAATCTGAATACAAAGAGACTAGAATTCAGGTTTTAAACCCATCAGAAATTGATAAGTGTGCTGGCAAGCAAGATGAGCAGATACAATAGAAGCGGCAACAGCTGGAAAATCACTGAATGGCTGATACTGTGCTAACTCCTCCTAGCGAAACTGAAGATACCCAAAAACTTCAGCAACGGTAAAACCCAAAGCTTTCTGAGAGGCATGAGAAATATCCTGATAGAGCGCAAAAATCCTAGCATCATTGTGGGCACGTGTGTATATCTAGGTAAGAGCACTCCACAACCGAAGAACTGTGTCACAGTACATAAACATGTTACAAATGCATTCTTCCATAGAGTTGAACATCCAACCAAGTAAGGTGCAATTGTCAATATCCCATTGAACCCGCTTAGGATCATCAACGGGAGGTTGTATCTCGGTTTCCAAAAGCCATCCAGATTTGCCTTTACCTCCAAGGTAGAGACGTATAGACCAACTCCAAGCCGCAGAGTTGCAACTAGTGAGCAACACACTGGTAATCCGATGAACCGGAACATGGGAGGCCAAGGAAACATCTGAACGACATGTAATACTCTAAGTTTGTGTAACAAAGTCAGACATGCTGAAACACTACGAAGCCAAAGTAACGGCGTCACACAAAAGAGATGCTATCGAACACACCGGTAGCCCAACACAATAGAAAATCAAACTAAAAAGTGCTTACCACATCAGCACATGAACCCCAAAAGGGTAAAGAGAGAAGAACAACACCCAAGTGGGGAAGCCACACTAGACCCAAGGCAGGGAGGGCCTAGTCGGGACCTAAGGAAGCTAAGGCAATAAGGAAAAAGGACTGTCGAGGAGCTGAGAAGGAAGAGGAAGGGCTGTCGGGTGGTTGGGTAGGTGGTTTAGGGCTACGTGTAATAGAAGACAAGGCTGGTGGGTGGCTAGGGTTTGGATGGGTGGCTAGGGTTTGGCTCTGATACCAAGTAGAGAGTTATAAAATATTGGCTTACCCTAATTTGGGTGAGACCATGTCTATATATAATCAATATAAGATGTAACACCTTCAAAATAATATAATAAAGATAACTCACATGTGGAATAAATATGAGAAACAATATACTTTCATATATCAAAGTTCACTGTTTAACAACCAGTTATATGCCATGTAGGCTTACATCTTTCCAAGTCATTGCATGGTTACACAAATTGAGTCTCACTCATTACAACTTAAGCCCTTAGCTTTACAAATAACAAACATACACACATAAAGCATAAATAAGAAGCTCTTGCTTCCTGAAAGTCCATCCATCTTATTGCCTTGGAGGAAACACCTCACTTGTACCTGAAAATGATATTTCTGTATAGGGTGAGCCAACAGCCCAGTAGAAATAATCTAACACAATATATGAGGTTTAGCAAAGGCACAAATACCACGTACATAAACAATACCGATTATGGAAGCAACCATAAGGCATGCAGATTCATATGCCACTAAGGCCAATCTTATTCCATTTTCCATCAATTCATTTCCAATTCATATATGCAACTCAATTCGTGAGTTTAATTCATTATCTTTCAATAGCCAACATGAGATTACAATTCAATGGTTTTCCAATTTGGCAAAACACATATAAACACTTCAAACTTGCCATTTTATGGATATTTCGTCTGAAGGAACCGGCACCCATTTATATATTAGTTTTCGGGTCTTTCACCCTGGACACTCTGGCCAACTTGCTTTAAATGGAGTCCATCTCCTTTCTCCTCCCAAACAAATATATATATGCTATATATTTATAAGCATAAGTACACATGGAGTACATCCCCTTTCTCCTCCCAGACAAATACATATATATGCAATGTATTTTATAAACATAATCACACTCGGAGTACATCTCCTTTCTCCTCCCAATAAACATACATATACAATGTAGTTATATGCATAGTCGTATTCAATGACATCAACAATGGATTAGCATTAAATCGCCTAATCCTCATGTAATTTCTATAACAATCATAACTATCCTCCACCAATAGCCCAATACAATTATTTCCAAAGAGATGCTCAATAATGGAATAAATAGTTTATTCAAAACTTTCATAGGTGAGATAATACATATCTAATATCACAATTTATAACCACAACCTTCCAATTTCACATTTTAAATGTTAATCCCCATTATTTATGCAAAATAATGATTTAATCAAATTAGGACAAAATTCCCTTTTTTACCAAATACCAACCCAAACCCCAAAAATAATTATTTTGGTGCAATACAACCTTGTATTCAAACCTCAAACCCATTTATGCCAGTTTCATCAGAAATCCCTCTTTTCATAAGACACCCAAAACTTAGATTTGTCCAAACCATAACGAAATCTCATCATCTATACACAATAGCAAATAACTAAGCTAAAAGTTGTATTAGAGTGTAGAAAATTCATACCTTAAGTGTAGAAAACACAAGCAACAAAGTGGAACTTCAAAGATGACGAAAACAATCACTTCTTGGATCAAAATGAAGCACTTAAAGCCCTCTACCTTATTCTCAAAGATACTAGGGTCAAGAACTTAATGGATTTAGATAAAATCTTAGAAAGAAGGTGAGTTTTAGAGAGAGAGGCAGCCGGATTAGGGTTTTGGGGAAGAAAGGGAATCAAGAAGTGATGTAAAACATCACTGCTGCGAACTGATATACACAGGCTCGCTTGAGCGAAGGAATGCTCGCTCGAGCGACCAAACACAAAAAATTCACCTCGCTCGAGTGAAAGAATCGTCGCTCGAGCAAACAATGTAAAACTTCAGGTCTGCAACACAGAAGCACGCTCAAGTGCAAGAGTGCTCTCTCGAGCGAAGAACACCAACCTTCAGGTCTTACAGAGACGCAGATGCACGCTCGAGCACAAGAGTGCTCGCTCGAGCGAAGAACAGTTTACACAAGGCTCGCTCGAGCCCAAGAAGCTTCGCTCGAGCGAAGAAGCCAAAATCTAGGCAACTACTATTTGTACCAAAAGACAACCAACCTGTTTCAAACTCGCCCAACCAATCCCAAAACTCAAATTCAAAAAATTAAAGGGAGGAAACAAGACATAGACAACAATGTACAACCACGAAAATTGAGTCCGAAGCACATTAAAGGTCGGGGTAAAACCGGGATCGCTATAACCTCCCCCCTTAAAGAATTTCATCCCCGAAATTACAAATCATGTTTCAAAACCATGTTATTCCCACAAGTTCAATACCATAACCCATTCTTCGGTCATCTATTCACACCGACTCGATTCACAAGTCCCAAATTAAAATGAAATTTTCAATTTTCCCAAAACATTTACAATGTTTAACCAAAGTCCAAATTTTCAAAAGTCGCACATAACATATACAATGCTTACAAAAATGATACAACATCATCAATATTCTATATTCTCAAAACATAAGCAATGTTTATTTTGAATCCATGTTCTTCCCAAACAATCATAACATATACAATGTTTTCATAGGTTAAAACATATACAATGCTTAGACTTTTCATTAATACAATAAGTCCTCAATACATACTCATGGATCAACAAACAAATCCGGATATTTCTCTCGGACTTCTAACTCACGTTCCCAAGTCGTTTCCTCAACTCCGTGATGTTTCCACAATACTTTTATCAAGGGAATTGTCTTGCCTCGCAAAACTTGATCCCGTCTATCTAAGACTCTTCCCGGTCTCTCCTCATACGAGGCATCCTCATCTACTTCTAAGTCGGTCCAATCCAACACGTGCGATGGATCCGGCTCATATTTCCAAAGCATACAAATATGAAACACGTCATGAACCTTGGAAATTTGTGGCGGTAACGCCAAACGGTAAGCAACCTTCCCAATTCGCTCAAGGATCTCAAAAGGGCCAATAAATCGAGGGGACAACTTCCCACTCTTCCCAAACCTCATCAAACCCCGTCTAGGTAATATTTTCAAAAAGACATGATCACCCACCTCAAATAACAAAGGTCTCCTCCTACGGTCGGCTTAACTTTTCTGATGACTCTGAGCCGTAGCTAGCCTCTTATGGATAAGTGCAACTTTCTCCGTAGTTTCTCGAACCAACTCTGGACCCAACAAAGGTGCATCACCCACCTCGGCCCAACACACTGGAGATCTACACGATCGACCATACAAGGCCTTAAACGGTGCCATACCAATACTCGATTGGAAACTATTATTATAGGCAAACTCTACTAAGGGTAGGTGTCTCTCCCATGAACCCTTAAAATCAAGGACACAGCCTCTAAGTATATCCTCAAGGATCTGAATAGTACGCACAGACTGCCCGTAAGTCTAAGAATGATACGCAGTACTAAAAGTCAATCTAGTGCCCAAGGCACTCTACAAACTCTGCTATAACCGAGCAGTGAAACGCGGTTCTCTATCCGAAACAATCGTCACAAGGACCTCGTGCAACCTCACTATGTCCCTAATATACAAGTCGGCAAGATAAACTACCGCGTCACTTACGCGCATGGGAATAAAATGCGCCGATTTAGTTAACTAGTCAATGACCACCCAAATGGCATCATTACCCCGTTGAGTCCTTGGAAGGCTCACAACGAAGTCCATTGTAACATGCTCTCACTTCCACTTAGCTATAGGCAAGGGTTGCAACAAATTCGCTGGCCTCTGATGCTCGGCTTTCACTTGTTGACAAGTAAGGCACTTTGATACAAACACAGCCACATGCTTTTTATACCCCTCCACCAATACTAGCGACTAAGATCATGATACATCTTTGTGCCTTCCTGATGCACTGCAAGATGCGAATGGTGAAACTCTCGGAGTACTTCCTCCCGGTAAGACTCCGGTACAAACAAACGATCACGATATCTCACACTCAGGTCGGGATACATAGTCAAACCTCTTTCTACCTTCCCATTGGAAATCTTCTCTCGGAACGATTCCACCTCAAGGTCACCCTTTTGCGCTTCCAACACTCGATTTTACAAGTGTAGGTTGTGCAACTACTGAAAACAAAACTGCAAATTTAACAGACTCACCCAGTTGCAGGTCAAACTCATTAAGAGTACCCAACATTTCCCATTCTCGAATGGCGATAGAAGCTACATTACTAATTGGCTTCCTACTCAAAGCATCGACCACAATATTGGCCTTCCTGGGATGATAATGCAACTCAAAATTATAATCCTCTATGAATTTCATCCATCTCCTCTACCTCAAATTCAAGTCTTTCTGTGTAAACAGATACTTCAGACTCTTATAATCAGAGAACACTTCAAATTTCTCACCATACAGATAGTGCCTCCAAATCTTCAAGGCAAAAATCACTGCTGTTAACTCCAGGACATGGGTAGGATAATTTCTCTCATGTATTTTCAACTGTCGTGAGCCATAGGCTACCACTTTACTCTCTTGCATCAGTACACAACCTAAACCTTCCCGTGAAGCATCACAATATACTGAATAACCCAAACCCCTCTCCAGTATAATCAATAATGGAGCAGTGGTGAGTCTAATCTTGAGCTCTTGGAACGACCTTTCACAAGTCTCACTCCACACAAACTTGATTTCCTTTTTAGTCAACTTAGTCAAAGGTGAAGCTAGTCTAGAGAAATCTTTCACAAACCGACGGTAATACCTGGCCAACCCCAAGAAACTACGAATCTCAAAAGCGTTCTTAGGTTGTGCCCAATCTTGCATTGCCTCTATCTTGGATAAATCTACAGTCACCCTTTCCTTTGACACTACATGCCCTAGGAATTTAACCTCTTCCAGCCAAAAGTCACATTTTCCAAACTTAGCATACAACTTATGGGCTCTAAGTAACTCAAGTACTACTCGTAAATGTTCCTCGTGTTCCTCCTCAGAAGGTGAATAAATCAAAATGTCGTCCACAAAGACAACCACAAAACAATCTAAGAATTCACGGAAGATCTGATTCATTAAATCCATAAACACAGCTAGAGCATTAGTTAGCCCAAAAGGCATCACAAGAAACTCATAATGGCCATACCACGTACAGAATGTCATCTTAGGGATATCTTCCTCCCTTACCCTCAACTGATGATAACCCGATCTCAGGTCTATCTTAGAGAAACAAGAAGACCCCTTCAACTGATCAAACAGATCATCTATACGAGGCATTGGGTACCTATTCTTAATAGTAACCCGGTTAAACTTTCTGTAATCAATACAAAGCCGTAATGCTCTATCTTTCTTTTTAGCAAAGAGAGCCAGCGCTCCCCAAGGTGAAGTACTAGGGCGAATAAAACCCTTATCTAACAATTCCTGGAGTTGAATCTTCAACTCGCTCAATTCAACAGGTGCAAATCTATATGGAGCCATAGAAACCGGTGTCGTGCCAGGCACTAAATCAATAGAGAACTCGATCTCTTGGTGAGACGGTAAACTGACAAGATCCTCCGGAAAAACATCTGAGTATTTACAAACTACCCTCGGCAATTCAACCCGAATTTCATCACACTCATTACTCAAAAAGCTAGCAAGGAGACAACTAAGTTCACTCCGCCCACGCGGATCATATACCGGTGATAAGACTCTATCCACACGGTCCCCCAAGAAATAAAAGCAATCACCGCTCAAGGTACATATAGTAACCCTCTGACGGTAGCAATCTATAACAGCCCGGTATGACGATAACCAGTTCATACCCAGTATGACATCAAAACTAAGCATGTCAATCAACACAAATGCAAAAGGTAATCGACGACCATCAACCTTGATGTCACAATCTCGACATTCCTGTCTCAAGACAGTCTGACCACCAATAGGTGACTCTACACAAATAGGAGATACTAGCTGTGCCAACTCCAAACCCAAAATTGATGCAAACGCATATGAAATAAAAGAATGGGATGCACCCGTATCAATCAACACATTAGCAACTAAATTGCAAAACAAAAAGATACCTCTTACTATAGAAGGATCAGGTACAAGATCTAGCCCCACAACTATATACATACGCCCAAAGAGGCCTCTCGCTCAACCTCGCCACCCCTGAGCATAAGCACGGTGCCGATCGAAATGAAGAGACTCCCTAATTAGCCCTCGAGGCCTGTGCTGACTGTGTTGGTTGGTGACTCTGTGTCTGTCTCGAACCAGACGCACTAGGTGTACCACCCAACTGTGGGCAAAACCTCTTCAGATGCCCTGCCTGCCCGCACTGGTAACAAGTGAGTGGCTGGCCTCTTCCCTGACTCTGGCTCTGAAAACGAGCCGATGATAATGCTATTTGCTGCCCTCCCCCTCTCTGAGGACAAACCGGAGACTTGTGGCGAAACTGACCACACTTAAAACAAGTGAAATTTCCCTGGCCACCCCTCCAAAAACGTGAACTCAGTATTGGAAAAGTGGACCTCGATTGAAATGCCTAGGACTGCTGAGAGTTAGAATCTCTCTGCCTCTTACTGTCCCCCTGACTATTTTGACTCCTCCTGGATCTCCTCATTTCCTCCTCTTTTTGCATAACAATCTCAAGATGGGCTGCTGCGTCCACAAGGCACCTAAAATCTCTAATCATGGACCCGGTCACTCGAAGCTCGAGTCCGGTCCTCAACCGCTTCCCAAATTCCAAACAACGGCGCTCCTCAGTCGCCACCAACTCCGGTGCGAACCTAGACAAGCTAGTAAAGGTTGCTTCAAATTCAGCCACAGGTGTACTCAATTGTGCCAATTTAGAGAATTGATCTCTCAACCTCTCCCTAACTGTGGGAGGTAGAAACTTATCTTGAAAAGCATTGACGAAAGACTCCCAAGTCATCTCAATGCGTCCACGCGCATACTTCCACCATTGACCCGCATCTCCCTTCAGCTGGAACGATGCCAAGGTCACCCTCAAATGGTCATCCTCGATGGCAAGCATCTCGAATGTTTTCAACAACTACTCTAGCCATTCATCTGCCTTTAATGGCTCTCTAGGATCACCCACAAACTCATCCGGACTTGACTAGAAAAACTCCCTCTTTAAGAAGGATAGCCTTGCTTCAGCTACTTGGGCCTGGACTTGATTCTCAACTTGGAGAATGTCTATAGATTCTCTCAATGCTCCGGCCATTTCACGGGCTAAGGCGCCCATGGACTATTGATTAACCGATTCGGCCACATTGGCTTGACCAACTCCTTCTTCTTGTGCTAGAATATCATCCGGTATAGGCACCTCATGCCTTCTAGGCCTACCACGCCTATTACCACCACGTCCACGTCTTGACATCCTAATAAAGGTAACAACGGAATTAGCACATTTATAAATGTGCCAAATTTAACTCACTCGCAGCCTACTACATTGAACAACAGTAAATCACTCCACATAGGCATGTAATCACATAAACGCATACGAATTTCCTTCCTAGATAATGACCGTCCCACGGTATTGCTAGAGTTCCAATTAGAAATAGCAGTGATCAAGTGCTCTTCCAATAGGACTTCCACAAACACGTAGACCCAATCAACATCTCATGAACTAAATTTCATACCCACACAATCACATAAGCATGTTATCACATAAGCATACAATACATGCTAACATCTCAATTAGGCGAGACAAACCCATTGTGGTACTAACCACTTCCCACGTACCCAAAGTATTCAAACCCGGTACGCTCTGATACCAAGTTGTAATACCCCCAAAATAATATAATAAAGATAACTCACATGCGGAATAAATATGAGAAACAACATACTTTCATATATCAAAGTTCACTGTTTAACAACAAGTTATATGCCATGTAGGCTTACATCTTTCCAAGTCATTGCTTGGTTACACAAATTGAGTCTCACTCATTACAACTTAAGCCCTTAGCTTTACAAATAACAAATATACACACATAAAGCTAAATAAGAAGCTCTTGCTTCCCGAAAGTCCATCCATCTTATTGCCTTGGAGGAAACAACTCACCTGCACCTAAAAATGATATTCCCGTATAGGGTGAGCCAACAGCCCAGTAGAAATAATCTAACACAATATATGAGGTTTAGCAAAGGTATAAATACCACGTACATAAACAATACCGATTATGGAAGCAACCACAAGGCATGCATATCCATATGCCACTAAGGTCAATCTTATTCCATTTTCCATCAATTCATTTCCAATTCATATATGCAACTCAATTCGTGAGTTTAATTCATTATCTTTAAATAATCAACAAGAGATTACAATTCAATGGTTTTCCAATTTGGCAAAACACATATAAACACTTCAAACTTGCCATTTTACGGATATTTCGTCCGAAGGAACCGGCACCCATTTATATATAAGTTTTTGGGTCTTTCACCCTGGACACTTCGACCAACTTGCTTTAAATGGAGTCCATCTCCTTTCTCCTCCCAAACAAATATACACATGCTATATATTTATAAGCATAAGTACACATGGAGTACATCCCCTTTCTCCTTCCAGACAAATACATATATATGCAATGTATTTTATAAACATAATCACACTCGGAGTATGTCTCCTTTCTCCTCCCAATAAATATACATATACAATGTAGTTATATGCATAGTCGTATTCAATGACATCAACAATGGATTAGCAGTAAATCGCCTAATCCTCATGTAATTTCTATAACAATCATAACTATCCTCCATCGATAGCCCAATACAATTATTTCCAAAGAGATGTTCAATATTGGAATAAATAGCTTATTCAAAACTTTCATAGGTGAGATAATACATATCCAATATCACCATTTATAACCACAACCTTCCAATTTCACATTTTAAATGTTAATCCCCATTATTTATGCGAAATAATGATTTAATCAAATTAGGGCAAAATTTCCCTTTTTACCAAATACCAACCCAAACCCCAAAAATAACTATTTTGGTGCAATACAACCTTGTATTCAAACCTCAAATCCATTTATGCCAATTTCATCAAAAATCCCTCTTTTCATAAGACACCCAAAGCTTAGATTTGTTCAAACCACGACCAAATCTCATCATCTATACACAATAGCAAATAACTAAGCTAAAAGCCATATTAGAGTGTAGAAAATCCCTACCTTAAGTGTAGAAAACCCAAGTAACAAGGTGGAACTTCAAAGATGACGAAAGCAATCACTTCTTGGATCAAAACGAAGCTCTTGAAGCCCTCTACCTTATTCTCAAAGACGCTAGGGTCAAGAACTCAATGGATTTAGATGAAATCTTAGAGAGAATGTGAGTTTTAGAGAGAGAGGCAGCCGGATTAGGGTTTTGGGGAAGAAAGGGAATCAAAAAGTGATGTAAAACATCACTGCTGCGAACTGATATACATAGGGTCGCTCGAGCGAAGGAATGCTCGCTCGCTCGCTCGGGCGACCAGACACACAAAGGTTGCCTCGCTTGAGCGAAAGAATCATCGCTCGAGCGAACAATGCAAAGCTTCAGGTCTGCAACACAGAAGCACGCTCGAGTGCAAGAGTGCTCTCTCGAGCGAAGAACACCAACCTTCAGGTCTTACAGAGACGCAGACGCACGCTCGAGTGCAAGAGTGCTTGCTCGAGCGAAGAACAGTTTACACAAGGCTCGCTCGAGCCCAAGAAGCTTCGCTCTAGCGAAGAAGCCAAAATCTGGGCAACTACTATTTGTACCAAAAGACAACCAACCTGTTCCAAACTCGCCCAACCAGTCCCAAAACTCAAATTCAAAGAATTAAAGGGAGGAAACAAGACATAGACAACAATGTACAACCACGAAACTCGAGTCCGAAACACATTAAAGGTCGGGGTAAAACTGGGATCGCTATATAAGATACATGAAAAAGGAATTAAATAATTACACAATCAAACCCTAAAATTAAATTCCTAAATTAAATATACAATATTCCATATTCCAACACTTCCATATTCCAACATTCCATATTCCAAGGGTACCAACCTATTGTTCGAAATCAAAATAAAAAAAAAGGCACATGATGAATTTTACTGTTTAATAAATAAAAAAAGCGCATAACAAGTAGGTGTAAAACCAAGTACTAAGAAGAAATCAATTCCTTGCCCTATCAAACAACATTTAGTTAACGTCTTTGCCATCTAGAATGATTCCTAAGCAATCTATACAGGGTCTAAACCGGATGCAATTTAATTAAATCCTTTACATCCCAAACATGTAATTTAATTTATTATTCATGAGAAATGTAACAACAAGAGAACCCAGGAGCTTCATGAATTCACATTATCTCCCCTACAATGAAGCTTCAAGAGCTTACTCGCTCTCTACTGTAATTGGAAGCTAAAATAATAGCATATAATGAACAACCAAAATTTTCACACTAACGCAAAGTATATTAATATTTGATAACTAACACTAATTTAACCAATGAATTTTTTTTAAAATTCAATAATTATCTTTTAAAATAACGATTACTATGTTCTTAATAGTTTATATTTAACAATTAATGCTTATTACATTTAAGACAAATTTTAATTAAACAACATTAACACTTGGGTAATTGGTAAATTGTGATTAACAATTTTCATAAAAATCCGCTTAAAAGGCATAATATATACCTTAGTTAAGTAATGATACATGAATTGGAGATGATGCATAGGTTCTAATGCCATGTATCCTATCATAATATTGGCAGCCACCGACACTGTAAAGACCCAATATCACTTTTCTACAAGTCAACAAAATTAGTTAACTAATCGATTGCACATCTAAAATTGTGCAAAAGCATCGATTAACTAATCGATTGGAAGAATTGGCCACTCAAATCGATTGTCCAATTGATTGGATGGCTTTGCCAACACTAATCCATTCACCAATCGATTGGAAGGTTTGTCCACCACCAATCAATTATGCAATCGGTTGGAGGGATTGGCCAATGCTAATCAATTGTTCAATAAAAATTATAAACATTCATGCTATCATGCCTTCCAATGTTTGAAAACTAGGAAAAAAATCAACTTACTATTTTCCTTTATCCATTATCTTAGAGAGCAAATTATTCATTAAACAAACAATAGCTACTAATGAAAAAAATAAATAAAGAGACTCAATTTTCTAAAGTGTAATCAATTATATTCTATTACCAACATTCCACGATTAATCTTCATATGGTTTCAATCCAAAAAACACTTCCCTTAAATAAAATAAATGAATATAAATCCCATATTTAGGTAGACTATGACAAATTTAGAGCTAAAAGTAACAGCAAGGCCTAAAAGACATTCACCATATTGCAAAAACAAATTGTGAACAACGAAAATAAATAAATAATAGAATGAAAATCATAGTATTGACAATTTACCAAAATACATATACCATCGTAGTTTTGTAGCAAACACTTAATCTATCCGCAACTTAAACTAATTATCCGATCCAATCATTGAACCCCCAAAGTTTAAACAATGTGAAAACTTCAATATGGTAATCTAGTGTCAATACTCATTTTCAAATGTCAACAAAATATACAAAAATGAAGGTTTAAACAATAAAATTAGGTTAAAAAAAAATACTACTTCAAGAACTCCAAAAAAAACCAAAGGGATATGAAGATTGCCCAAGATCCTTTGCAAGAAGAATCTAAAAAATAAAATAAAAACAAAGCACATGGAAACCATCAAGGTTGTTGATCTTTGTTTTTGAGAACTACCTTGATTTTTGTTACTATCAATAAAACATCAACATTTCAGACCATTAGTTTTTGTAAACTGATTCATTCATGTTAATGTCCACAAATTGATTCATCAACATTTCATCTTTTTGAATTGGGTTTGCTATGTTTTAACTTCAATTCCGTTAATTATGCATCAACTTCAACACTCAAAGAAACCATTTGTTTCTAAACATAAGTTCCAACATTTTAAAGACATTGATTATTGCAGTTTTTAAAACAGAATTTAAGCTTTCAAACTTTAATTCAAGCACCAGAAAGCAAGAACAATTAGTACTATTAAGATTTATGCTTCAATTATTATGTGATGCTCCAAATGAACGTCATAGCAAAATATTTTACATGTGGGATAATGTTGGCCCACATTTGTTGGTTGGTGGTTGAGAGACACTAAATGACTTGGTGTGTTTTGTGGTTCCTTAAGAGCAAACAACCAAAGTTACTATCGCGAGCAAATAACCAAAGTTACTATCACGAGTCACAAGCAGCAATGAAAAAAAATATATAAAATAAAAATGAGAGAAAATAATTTCCTCAAACTAAAGCCAAATAGAAGGATCATACGTCCACCAATTCAATAATTTTAAATTTTACATGTTCTTTACATTGTCTCAATTACCAAACAAACCTAAAGCACATCCACAATTAAGTTATCAAAATATAAAATTATAAAACTCTGATGAACCAAAAAAAAAAAAAAAGCTAATGCGAAAATCAAGATAACATGGTCGAAAAAAGAAATATAACATTAAAAAAGCAAATATGCCATAATAACAGTGTAGTTTGAAGGAGTGGACACCAAAAGAAAAAAGGACAAACACAAATAAAAAGAAAAAGCATAAAGTGTATCTAAACTCTAAATAGCCTACCTAACATTCACTCCCTAAGTTTCTGTAATGGATGAACCAAAGACAAATGTAAAGCAAAATGGTTATGCGAGAATGTTGTGATTAGAACAATTTTGAATGCAGTGTTAACAGAGAAGGAAAAAAAGAATTGGATTAAAGAGATAAAAATGGATTCCAATAATATAGATAGTTACATTCAACCCCTTTTTATCAACAATTATAATTAGTTAAGATTGAAGTTGGGCTTGATTTTTTAGCCTAGCATTTTATTAAATTATCACGCTAATAATCCAATTTATAAACTTTGTTCATTGACTTTTCAAAATGGACATTTATTTTGGGACATTCAAAAATGAAAAAGTGGACCAAAAAAATGGGATGAGGGAGTATTTATTTAATACATAAAAATCCGCTTAAAAGGCATAATATATACCTGAGTTAAGTAATGATACATGAATTGGAGATAATGCATGGGTTCTGTAACGCCCCCAAAATAAATACAACAAACCCATCTCATAAGCGAAAATATAATTGAATTAACATACCTTCTTTCATCAGAGTTTAATATACATGAGGGACAGCTATAAGAAAGAATGAAAGCTACATAGATCACCATTTGCCTTAACGGCTTACATCTTTCCAAGTCTTTGCTTGGTAACAACAAAAGTGAGCCTAGCTCAACACAATTTAAAGCCCTTGGCTATACAAAAATAGATACAACAAAATAAAAGCTCTTGCTCCTGATCACTCCAAGCTACTGCCTTGGCGGAGGCATATCGTCGGCACCTGAAAATGGTTTTTCCCAAATAGAGTGAGCCAAAGCCCAGTAGAAACAATCTAACACAATATATGAACTTGAACAAAGTTATAAACATGATACACATGACCAATGCTCACAGATAAAATCATTTACAACTCTTTTTCCAAAACCATATTATGCCAAGATTTATATCCCAATCCATTTTATATCAATTCGTTTCATGTCATTTCATATCTCCTTAATTCATGAGTCATAACCATTGTTATTTAGACAAACCAAATGAGACTACAACTTAGTGGTTTTCTTACTACACAACCATCACACACAAATACTTCAATTTGCCATTTTACGAAAATTTCATCCGCGGAATCGACACCCATGTATACGCGCAATTTTCGGGACTTGCACCCAGGACACACTAGCCAACTTAATTTAATGGAGTCCATCCCTTTTCTCCTCCCAAACATCATACATATATAATGCATTAAAATAAGGAATTAGTTTCAATTTACCTAATCCTCATGCAATTTCTACAACAATCATAGTTATCCTCTGCCAATAGCCCAAAACAGATATTTCTAAATAGATATACAATCTTTTCAACAGATAAATTATTCAAATTTCCATAGGTGAGTGGTAACACATATCAAACTACACCATTTATATATATATCTATCCAATTTCACATTTCTTGTACACTTTCCATTATTTATACAAAATAATAATTCAAGGCATTTTAAGGAAAAACTCTCATTTTTCCCAATCTAATCCCAAACACGAAAAAACAATCATTTTAACATAACCCAAGGTCATATCCATTCCCATAACCATTTCTAAGACATCCCTTTGAAAACCCCTCATTGGAATTTAAACCCCAAACCCTAGGTTTGTTAAAATCACCTCAAAACCCAATGATTCTCACACATCAAGAAATAACCAAGTTAAAACTCATAGAGAGTGTAGAAAGTCCCTACCTCATGCTTAGATGACCAAAGCAACAATGGAGGAACTTCAAAGACACCTAAACTAACTTCTACTCGGATCAAAACGGAGTTCTTGAGACGCTCTACCTTTTTAACAAAGGCACACGGGTAGAGAAAACAACAGAACTAGATGAAAATGTAGAGAGAATGTAGGTTTTAGAGAGAGAGGGTAGGTTTTAGAGAGAGAGGCTCTGGATCTAGGATTTTTGAAAAGTAGAGAGAGAGAGAGAGAGAGAAGTGAAAAAGTGATGTAAAATGACCTCATTACGAACTGATACACACGCAGTCTGCTCGAGCGTGAGAAGTGACGCTCGAACGCCAGACACATTGTTCCGCTTGAGCATAAGAAGTGACGCTCAAGCGCAAAATACACACTTTCAAAAGTTTTGCAGACGAAGGACATCGCTTGAGCTTAAGATTGGTCGCTCGAACGCCCACCCGCTCGAGCATAGGAAACGTCGCTCAAGCGTAGAATACACTCTTCCAGTATTTTGCAGGTCTGCAAAAATATTGAGAGTTTGCTAAGCCCGCTCGAGCGTAAGAAATGCCGCTCGAGTGGAGAAGCAAAAATCTAGGCAACAAAGATTTGAAAATCAAGCAACCAACCTGCTCCAAACACAACAACTACAATCCAATAACCAAATTTAAAGAAGAATAAGGGGGAAAAGACATGAACAACCATACGGGGCTATGAACCTCAAGTCCAAAATACACAATGGATTGGGCCTAAACTAGAAATGCTATAGGTTCTGAAGCCATGTAGCCTATGATAATATTGGCAGCCACCGACACTGTAAACACCCAAGATCATTTTTCTACAAGTTAGCAAAATTAGTTAACTAATCGATTGCACATCTAACATTTTGCAAAAGTATCAACTCACCAATCAATTGGATGGATTTGCCGACAGTAGTCAGTTGTTCAATAAAAATTATAAACAATCATGCCTCCTAATGCTCTAAAACCAGGAAAAAAAACTCTTATTACTATGCAATCACTGGCCCCAAAGTTTAAGCAATGTGAAAACTTTAATATGGTAATCCAGTGTCAATACTCATTTTCTAACGTCAACAAAATATACAAAAATGAAGATTTAAACAAGAAAATTAGTTAAAAAATACCACTTCAAAAACTCCAAAAAAATCGAAGGGATATGATAATGTTCTTAAGGTTACTTTGTGCTCGATAACAGTACCACTTGCAGCAGCCGGAGTCAGGAAGGGCATAGGTGAGCTGTGGTGGGAGAGAGGGTAAGAGAGAGGAAAAGTGGATCTAAGAGGAAGGAAGAAACTAAAGAGAGTAGGTCTAGTGTGAGAGGTGATAGAAGGAAAAAGCATAAGGGAAAAGACTACAGTGAGCATGAATTTGTCCAGCAAGTACTCTATAATTCTAAACAATTAAAATTAAAATAAAATACCAAACAATGCACATGACAAATTATTAGTTGCAACAAACAATATGAACCAAAAAGATGATGTCATGATCACCATTATAATTTCTCACATATAACAGCTTTGAGAGAGCTTCTCATTTGGCTCAAATTTTCTTTTCAGTAGAGCATATAGCGAAAAAACTTGAGAGTTAAATCTCTTACCAAAAACTTGAGAATCAAAAATCATCCTTCTTTACCAAAAAATAATACACAACGCTCTTTTACTAATAGTTAGTAGGCAACAAACGAAGAACTGGACTTGAATACACTGCTAGTGGGATTGCAAGATTCAGTTAAATCTCTTGGCACAAATGTAACTAAAATAAAATCAAAAGTAGAGATAAAAACGAAAGGTATAGTCAAACTCTTATTTTTTTTAATCAAAAAACCAATACCATAAAAGTTGTTACAACAAAACTTAGTTTCTGATTCGTAAAAACAAAATAAAAAACTGCAACTATAATTAACTTATGGATTTACCTTTTATAGCTATAACTCATTCATCAAATAGATGGTCTGGTCCTTCTTTCCTATCTCATCGTGCTGCCCTAGTATATATCTCATTGATGTTTGTAGGACCGTAAGATAGATGAGTATGGGCCTGCCTTCATCTCTCTTTCAAGTTTAACTTTCTCTTTTGTTTCATTTCTTTTAGACCTTTCTGTTTTCCTTGTTTGCCAGCGGTGTGAACTGTGTTCGTTGCTATGATCATCCGAGGATCGCCTTTTCTTGCTGCCTCAAAGTGCTCATACCACACCCGTAAATCAAAAATCATAAAATGGAAAACAATTCTAATTGTAGGAACCTTTAAAAGAAACAAAATAAAGAAAAAGAGAAGAGAAAAGATAAAAGCAAAATGCAATGCCTTCACATGTAGAGATGTAAGATGACTGTTATTAGCAAAAATTACTTTGATCAGTCCAAACACTTCCATTCCAAGAATTTGTTAGTTGTGAATTAAACTACTCCTTCTAAATTAAACTATAAACTTTCCCCAAACTATGGACTTTTAAATCAATGAATTGTAAACCCACTTCTTGTAATGATATTTGGAGGATTCAATCTGAAGCATCATACCAAACCAAAACAAAAAAAATAATAATAATAATAAATAAATAAACTGAAAACCTGAAACCAGATTTGAACTAGTACCATTTTACCCTTAACCTCAAGAGGTTTTAAGATGATTAATGTTTGTTTTGTTGGACTAATTGCATACATTTTTTTTGTTGTGAGGTGTCTTGTTAGTCCTTTTCCTCATGTTCAAATAATATACAAAACCAATCATACATAAGAAATTACACACATTATAGTAGTGCATGTCAATAATTGATTAAATAGACTACTACAACACAAGAATCAAATTCTTAGTTCACACTAGGTTTTTTCTTCCAATAATTCATGTGTAATCCAACATAAATATATTGTGTGTTTAATTGAATTTGCCATTGCTGATAAAAAAAAATGAATTTGCAATTGATCAAAGAAACATAAATGCAAAGTACCAACACAAAATACTCCTTGAATTACCAAATTTGGAAATTAACATATACCCATAACAAAATATAGTGGCTAAGAGAGAGAGAGAGAGAGAGAGAGAGAATGAAAGAGATTAGGGCACGATGGCAGGAAGCAAAAGAGGATGTAGAGGGACAACAAAAGCAATGGAAAGCAAGCTTACCGGTGGGGTTGGCTGGTGGTAGCGATGGGTAGTGCGAATGTGGGGATTGTGAAGACGAAGGGGTTCCGTTGTATTCAGAGAGACGGTGCCAACGGTGGCGTGGTGCTATAGTGATTATAGACCAGTGAAAGTGTGTGAGGTAGAGATTGCTAAGAGAGGGAGTCAATTTGTGAGAATTTAAGATCCAGAGAGAGAAAGAAAAATCAACATACCGTATGAGAATGAAATAGTCCAAGTTCATGAATCGGCGGTATCAACTTTGGATTTCAGGCAGTACAACGGTGGAATGGGAGCAACAAAATCATCCGAATGAAAGGAAGTAGTTGTGTGTGTGTGTGTGTGTGTGTGTGTGTGTGTGTGTGAGTGAGAGAGAGAGAAAAAAAGACATGAGAAAAAGACATGAGAAATGTAGGAGGGATTAGGGGCAAAATTTTGAGGGTCCTAGATTTTGAGAGGGAATTTCAAATTAAGATAAAATTTTGTGAAAAAATTTGTTTCTAATTTTTTGTTTTTTGTAGATGTGAAAAATATGTTATGCTTGTTAAATTAATATTTTTTAATTACTATTTATTGTTTATAATTTTTATTTTATTGGAGTTTTATGACTCGGTTTGAGAAAAGAAAAAAAAGTATAAAATTTAGATACATTTAAAAGTATAAATTTTATTTAAAAAATTAAAATTACACCAAATATAAAAATATTAAAAAATCATTTATTTTTTTATAAATATTTTAATTTTTAATATTATCTAGATTAACTGAATTTAAAAATTAAAATTTTTAATTAAAATATTAATAAAATTCATTTTAAACAAAAAAAAAATGTATTGAAAATTGAAAAATAACTTTTGCAATTCTAAATCAAACATAGTACTAGTTTTTCAAATTTAAAAAAAAAAAAAAGAAGATAGATTACTTTTTATTGTCATAAATAAAGAATTGAACATCCATAACGATTATCCATCACTATACAAATTCTATCTCATGACAATCCAGCACCATGCAAACTCTGTATCATAATTGTCCATCACCATTGTTGAGGCAATAAGATTTTAGGTCTACTGACACTCATTTAGATCCATCACAAGTCTTTATTTTTTTTCTACATTTCTCTTTATGTCTCTTTGTCTCTATTTTGTCGATAGAAAAATTAAAATTTGTAGAAGCAATTGTCAAAGGGTTGAAAGCATACTTTTCTCTCATTGAATTTGTGATTCTTCTACAATTCTACGTCATTATAGGCCTCTCTTCTGCTATAAGAAAATGTCCCACACCCCCTGTAGTACTTGACCTTCCTAAAACTATCATGAGGTATCAATTTACTCCTCTCTACTGAAACTAGCATAAAGTCTCACTTTACCTCTCCCCCTTTTGAAACTATCACGAAGTATTACTTTACGACCTAAACTATAAAATGATACAATTAAACCCTCCAATAAATATACTAATTTACTCATTATTCCGTCTTTGACATTTAATTTTATAAGTTCTACTCATTTACTAGAAATTTCACTTTGCTAATAATTAAATTACACCTAAACATTAAGGCTAAATTTCACTATTTGAAGAGAATGAAATTTCACTAGTTGAAGATAATTAAATAATTATTACTATCAATTTTTAATTAAACAATATTAATGTTTTTGTAATTACACACATTATAGAATTAATTAGACAACAAATTAATTAAGAAAACTAAATTATTGTTAGCTAATTAAAAATATAGTGACAATCACTTGTTGCTCTAACGAAACCATTGGTGACATCTCTCTTTAACTCATAAGTTTTCCATTTACTCACTAGTTCATCTTTGCCTTTAATTTTATAATTTTTACTTCTTTAGTAGAAATTTCACTTTTTTAATGATTTCACCTAAATATTAAGGTTAAATTTCACTATTTAAAAAGAATGAAATTTCACTAGCTGAAATGATGGTATATTTTATGATAACGATAACAATGATAATGAAGGTGGTGGTAATGGCAATGGTGGCTTCATAATGGTGGTGGTCGGGTGGTGGTGGTGGTGGTGGTGGTGGTGGTGACAGTGACAATGACAGTGATTGTAATGACCCCAAAAGTCGTCCTTATTTAAGTAGGGGGTTAATGTGTTTTAATTCAATTATATTCATTGGAATTGAGAATGTTTTATCCATTTTGGAGTATTGATTGAGGTAGTGGTGTGATGGTAAAGTAAGATTAGATCAACCATCACTCTTTTGTCCTTTTCTTTTTCCACACTTTGAATTTGGATGGGAGGATAGAACCATTGGAAAGATTATTTCGGGCTTCGATTTGAGCACAAGAATGACCTAAAACGGAGTCCAGATGGGAAAGTTATATTTCTAGAGCATTCTTGCTATTTTTCTCTTTCTCCCTTCTCCTTAGGTCCAAAAACCCTAAGGTTTTGATCCCAATCCTCACCATTTCCTTAGGTTTGATCAAGATCTTTCACCAAGAAGTGAAGAAGACAAGAAGAGGAACATTTTCAACCAATTTGATTTGATGCTCTTGACCTAGCTTCCTTGCCTTCAATCTTGAGGTAGGAGATCTTATTTGTATTGATTGATGGAGTTATGGTATTTTGGGTGTAAATTTATGGCATTTTATGTATATAACTACAAATCTATGATTTTATGTATATTATGTCCAATTTGTGATTTGGGGGTTTTGGGTTTATTATGATTGGAGATGCAATTGCTAGATTAAGGTGATGGATTATGAACTTTAGATTTGTAATCGATGAGAAAATGGGAAGAAGAAGTAATGGTTTGAGGAGTTTGGATTTTTGTCTTGAAACCCTTGATTTTCTTGAAACCCTAAGTTTTATTAATGATAATAACTAATGAATTGGCCAAATTGAAGGTAGAATCTATGTAATGGTAATGTTAGATTAACGTTGTGTCTCAAATTCACCTTGTATTGCATGAAATGACATGAGAATGGAGTTAAAAACCACAGGCCTATTTAAAAAATAAATGTTGTTCCATTTTGCTGCTTGTCCTCCGTAGTTTTGGAATATTTTTCGATGACTTTAAGATAAAGATAAATTCATATGAAGTGTAAAAACATAGGGAATGGCTTCAATGATTTAAGAGGGAAGAGAACTAATGTACAAGTATAATTGTGTGTGCGACACACTCGGGGAGAACTAGCACATCATCACAAAGACTGTGAGTAGTAGTACCTATATAAATGTTGTGCAACTATATTAATGTTTCAAGCATGTTTCAAGACATAGAAAGCACTTATATTAATGTTTCAAGCATGTAATGTATTCACGTTAATGTTTCACGATGTTAACACTAATGTTGAAAGTTAAAGTATGTAAAGAAAAGCATTTTCAGGGCCATAGTGCCATTTTTCAAGGGCTTTAATGCCAACAAGTTATTTTTCAAGGGCTTTAATGCCAACAAGTTTAATTTTCAAGCATAGCGGCCATAACCATTTTCAAGGGCTTTAATGCCATCATGTTTACAAGGGCCTTAGTGCCACAAGTTACAAGGGCCTTAGTGCCAAAAGTTAGGCCTCGGGCCACATGTAATGATAAGTATGTGTTTTAAGTTGCTTAAGTTAATATGTTTTACGATGATCAAGTTATTATGTTATGAAGTTTGTTAATATGATGTAAGATCCTCGGTGACATGTTTCTAGATGGAGTCTAAGACCATTACGAAGTATATAGACCTCGACTAAACTCGTGAGTTTTGCATTATGTGAAGTGTTTTGAAAATGATAAGTATATGACTTAAGTTCGTAAGTACATGTTATGAAGTGTAATGAGTATATGTATATGTTTTGAAGAATGATAAGTGTATGTTAGGAAGTTTACGATATGTTTTCAAGTGCATGTTCAAGCTTGATAGGTATATGCTTTCAAAATTGTAACAAGTTCATGATTCTTTCTCTTCGCCTCCCAAGGAACTTTAATTTATTTGTTTTCTTTTATTTTGATTCATGTCAAGCATTATATCAATTAAGTATTACTATTCACGAGCTTGGCTCACCATGTTGTTTCTATAGGTAATCAACCAGAGGAGATACCCCCCGTGACGCCTCGCTTCTCCGAGTCCGTGTGCACTAAGCTGAGACCACAAAGTTCCGGTGAAGTTTCGTTAGGGTGTTGGTTGTATTTTGTTGACTCATTGAAAGTTGTGTACATGTAGCTTTTATTGATGCCATTATAGGCTAAAGTCCAGATATGTAACTCTATATGATGGGATGCTCACGGTATAATTTTTGACTCAGTCCGGTTATTATATTGTATGTAATATTAGTAGTAGCTCAATGGAGTTTGCTATTTTATTTGATTATCCTATGTATCTTAGGTTATTGGTTGCTTTTTGAGTAGGTCATGCCCAAACTTTTGGGTTTTTTGGGGCGTGACAAGTGGTATCTCACACCGGATCCATTGAGCTCTAGGATGTCTAGAAAATCTTACATGACATCCAAAAAGTGCATGGAAGATCGATAGCAAAACGTTATGTACTCAAAAGGCTAACAATTTTGAATATAAAGAATTCTACTTAGAAGAATTCGAGTCGATTGGTAAGATAATTTATAAGCATGTGTAAGTGAATTGTATGTCATTAGTTATTGATGGTGTTCTGTGGAAAATGATAACAATAGCATTTGTTTAACCGAAAATCCTACACCTTAAATATGGATCATTCCTAAAACTTAGGAATTAAACAAGATAATATAAGCAATATGTACTTTTGTAGTATAGCTAACGTTCTCCTTATTATAGTAGTGTTTACACATGATGCTTTGTGATAAAATTGAGAGGACCGGCCATGGATAAGAAGTGATGCATATGGACTTCTTGTAACTGTAAAGAAATAATTGATTATAACTTGGGGGTTTCACGGATAGTTCATGCGAAATAAGGGAATGATTTATGTATTAGTCATGTTTGGACATTGGGTTATTGACTTGATCCGACTTGGTCAAATACTATAAATTAAGATGTTGGAATAAGTTATGATTAAAAATGAGGTCGGAACCGCGAAGTTATTGTCAATGTATTGGAATCTATGAATCGCTTTTGTTATGTGTAATCTTATAAAGAATGGTTAAAAGGCGGAGGAATTTCATATTTGACAAAGATGGGTAGTCATTAACTACTTGAACCTTGTTGTGTAGTACAAGTTAAGATTGTAAAATGACATGGAGAACTCTAATAGAAATAAATGGAATTGGGATTATGTTATACTAACGGTTGGTTGAGGTTAGACATTGACCTTTACCTCTTATTGTAAGTTGATACGAATATGAACAATACTTAATACGTGGTTATGAATTGATTTGTGTTAAAGTATCCTTTTATTATATCATTGTCTGCTTATTTTCAACATTTAATCGGATAAATATGATAACTATGAATGCGCATGTTTAATGAAATTTATGATTTTATAATGGAACTATGGACATTTGTAATTATGGTACTTGTACAAAGTTGAGAGTTATATGTATGAACCGAGGGTGGCTTAGAATCTATGACAGAATGCAAATAAAATGAGAACTAATTTATCGACAAGATTTTTGAAAGAAATATTTTGCTATATATGAATGAGTTCTTCATTTGATAAATTATTGTTGCATACAAAGCTTCATGTTGAGTTTCAAGCTATTACCTCATCTCTGCTATAAGTTGAATCGAGATATTTCGACAAAGTTTAAATAAGTTTAATGCCATTGAGAATTATTTCATTATATGTTTTGAAAGGCCCCGATAAGTTCTAAGTAATATCTCTAAACAACGCATGTACGTATGAAGGGTTTGAAGAATTTATATGTTTGGAAAATGTTTTCATCCATGTTAGAAACATTTGTAGATGTACTATGCTTGATGTGCTTGATGTCATGATGTTGACTTTGAGGTCTTAAGCCAAAGATGAATTTTGAATGACTACTACTTTAATGTGGGATGTATGACCATTAAAGTTTGATCTATATTTGATTTCTGAATTCTTCTACTCTGAACATATAATTTCTTGATATGAATTTAAGTTGGCATTTGGAGTTTGTTAGGATTTGATTTGAACTCCAATTCAAATAATGAATAAGAACTTAATTGCTCGATGGGTCACTTATTGTACGAGGTATATACCTTGGAAATGTGATTATGTCGTGAATGTTCTTTAACCTTTGAGGAATTATGTTAATGAGGGTTATTTGTGAGTTTGAATTATGTTTAATAGTTTATGGCTGCATGCAAGCGAATACTTGAAATGAATTCATTTGAATACCCTTAGGATGTTATATTATGTGAAAGATATGATTTGTGGGGTCATAAATTAGAATGTATAAGGTTATGAATAATGGGGATGTTTTGATGTTAGTAAGTATTATTATCAATTGGGTGACCAAGTAGTAGCTAATAGAGATGAAGTACTTGTGATTTTGGGAGCATATTCCATCCGATTGAGAAATGTTATATGTCAAATTAGACTTGGCAAGGTGAATCAAGTTTGGAGGACCAAACTTTAAGGTGGGGAGAATGTAATGACCCCAAAAGTCGCCCTTATTTAAGTAGGGGTTAATGTGTTTCAATTCAATCATATCCATTGGTTATGAGAATGTTCTATCCATTTTGGAGTATTGATTGAGGTAGTTGTGTGATGGTAAACTAAGATTAGATCAAAAAAAAATCGAAATATTCGACTACGATCAGCCATCACTCTTTTGTCCTTTTCTTTTTCCACACTTTGAATTTGGATGGGAGGATAGAACCATTGGAAAGATTATTTTCGGGCTTCGATTTGAGCACAAGAATGACCTAAAAGCGGAGTCAGATGGGAAAGTTATAAAGTTTGGAAATGTTGGGGACAGTCCGCGTCTCGAGCAGGAATAAGGACGAGCGAGAAGGAATTGCGTGACATAGCGTTTAAAACGGGATTTCTAGAGCATTCTTGCTATTTTTCTTTTCTCTTCAGGTCCAAAAACCCTAAGGTTTTGATCCCAATCCTCACCATTTCTTAGGTTTGATCAAGATCTTTCACCAAGAAGTGAAGAAGACAAGAAGAGGAACATTTTCAACCAATTTGATTTTGGAATTTCGAAGTGATGCTCTTGACCTAGCTTCCTTGCCTTCAATCTTGAGGTAGGAGATCTTATTTGTATTGATTGATGGAGTTATGGTATTTTGGGTGTAAATTTATGGCATTTTATGTATATAACTACAAATCTATGATTTTATGTATATTATGTCCAATTTGGGATTTGGGGTTTTGGGTTTATTATGATTGGAGATGCAATTGCTAGATTAAGGTGATGGATTATGAACTTTAGATTAAGTAATGGTTTGAGGAGTTTGGATTTTGTCTTGAAACCCTTGATTTTCTTGAAACCCTAAGTTTTATTAATGATAATAACTAATGAATTGGCCAAATTGAAGGTAGAATCTATGTAATGGTAATGTTAGATTAACGTTGTGTCTCAAATTCACCTTGTATTGCATGAAATGAGATGAGAATGGAGTTGATGATGATTGGAAACCTAGAAAAAATATTTTTGGTCCCGCCTGAAGGCGGAGAAGGCCCTTCGGCGGGAAAAACAAAAAATAAATGTTGTTCCATTTGCTCCGTGCGCTTGTCCCTCTGGTAGTTTTGGAATATTTTTACGATGACTTTAAGATAAAGATAAATTCATATGAAGTGTAAAAACATAGGGAATGGCTTCAATGATTTAAGAGAAGAGAACTAATGTACAAGTATAATTGTGCAGGACACACACTGGGGAGAAACTAGCACATCATCACAAAGCTTGTGAGTAGTAGTACCTATATAAATGTTGTGCAACTATATTAATGTTTCAAGCATGTTTCAAGACATAGAAAGCACTTATATTAATGTTTCAAGCATGTAATGTATTCATGTTAACACTAATGTTGAAAGTTAAAGTATGTAAAGAAAAGCATTTTCATAGTGCCATTTTTCAAGGGCTTTAATGCCAACAAGTTTACAGGTGTGCCATTTCAAAGGGCCATAGTGCCATTTTTCAAGGGCTTTAATGCCAACAAGTTTAGGGCATAGTGCCCATTTTCATGGCCATAAGCGCCATTTTTCAAGGGCTTTAATGCCATCATGTTTACAAGGGCCTTAGTGCCACAAGTTACAAGGGCCTTAGTGCCAAAAGTTAAAGGGCCTCGGGCCACATGTTCAATTGATGTTGAGATTGGGGGCTTAAGGCGTTTATGTACTCCGCACAAGATCGGACTACTAGAATGATAAGTATGTGTTTTAAGTTGCTTAATATGTTTTACGATGATCAAGTTATTATGTTATGAAGTTTGTTCAAGTTAATATGATGTAAGATCCTCTAGATGGAGTCTAAGACCATTACGAAGTATATAGACTCAGACTAACTCTGTGAGTTTTGCATTATGTGAAGTGTTTTGAAAATGATAAGTATATGACTTAAGCACGGTAAGTACATGTTATGAAGTGTAATGAGTATATGCTATTATGTATATGTTTTGAAGAATGATAAGTGTATGTTAGGAAGTTTATATGTTTTCAAGTGCATGTTCAAGCTTGATAGGTATATGCTTTCAATTGGTTCATGATTCTTTAATTTATTTGTTTTCTTTTATTTTGATTCATGTCAAGCATTATATCAATTAAGTTTCGTTAGGGTGTTGGTTGTATTTTGTTGACTCATTGAAAGTTGTGTACATGTAGCTTTTATTGATGCCCCATTATAGGCTAAGTCTCGTATATGTAACTCTATATGACCGATGCTCACGGTATAATTTATTATATTGTATGTAATGAATGTGATCGCATATTAGTAGTAGCTCAATGTATTTTATTTGATTATCGTGATGATGGTGATGATGGTTGTAGCAATATTAGTGATAATTGTAGCGATTGTAAGGTTATAATGGTGTATGTTTATACTTGTGTATAAATATTTATAAATTCAATTAGCATTAAATAATTATGTAATTTTATGTGAGAAATTCTTCATAATTTAAATGACTTTTATCCAACAAACTCATTATAATTGGATTCAAATGGATTGGACAAAGGGTACCGCCTCTTACACCAACACCACCAAATTATGAAAATGACTTTTAAACAATACATACTTTGCAAAAAAATATAAAAATTCTCATTTAGAATTATCTTGAGACTATGAAACATGGGTCTGTCAACTAGGAGTGGGCGCGGGTCGGTTACAGCCACGCAACCTCCAATTCGTCATCCGTCCGCTAAATTGGTGGATTGGAGAAAATCAATTCGCATCCGTCCGCCAATTCGGAGGATTAAAATTTTATAAATTTTCAACATAATTCGACTTGTGCACTTCCTCAAAAAAAAAAAGAAAAAAAAAAGAAGAAAGTATTACAGTCAATGACTTAAAAAAATATCACAATCACTGCATGCCTCATCAAAAGCAAGAAAGTTTGAAACTTTAGAATATCACAATCACTACATGCCTCATCCATATACTAAAATCACAACATGCCTCATCTACATAAAGTATTACAATTTGTGGTTCTTAAAATATAAAAGCAATTCAAACCGCCAAAACCATGAACAGAGCAATAGTAGAGATTGTATGTCTCTGTATCGTTACATCTATATCTGTTTTTGAAAACAAAAACCAACCAGCATATATCATATTTTCTATTTATTATTTTTAGAGATAGATTTAAAAACCAAAAAATATAGATAAATAATATGTTTATTTTTTTCAATTCAAAAAAGATATTCAAGTTGAAAACTTTTTTTCAACAGAATATTTAAACTCTTTTTTAATTGAAAATTTAAACAAACTAAAAACACAAAGTCTTATAAATTCCTAAGAGTGTTCGCAGTTTGGCGGTTCAGTTGCGGCCAAAGGAATCTCAAATCCGCCATCCGTCCACCAGATTGGCGGATTAGAGAAAATAAATCTGCAACTGTCTGCTTGTTATCACGCATCCGTCCAAAATGCGGCGGATCAGTTCGGTTCGGTCGGTTTTGGCGGATCGGTATATCCGCTACTCACCCGTAATGTCGACAAACATGTCATACCCGTACTGAGTAGTTACCGAATTAAGAAATTTTTTTTCCCACTCAATTCTAAAATTACTATTAGTTAAAAAGTCTATTGAAATTAATTAGATTAATAAACTAGTTACAACTGCGCGCACACACACATAGTACCCAATAAATTTTTGACAAAAGTCGCCAAAAGTCACATTTTAGTCGCCCAAACCTTTTGCCGACTAAATGTTTTGGTCACCAGCTTTGTCCTTGAATGATTGTCGAGAAAGGTAATTGGCGACTAAAAATAAATCTAAAATAGAGATAAGTGATCAATTGCAATCGTCACTCTGGGATGACACTTCAAAATTAATTGAGAGAGTTGAGAGTTCAGAGAGAATAAGAGTTTGAGAGGGAGATTTGTTTGTGAGAAATAAAATGTGAGAGGGGTGGTATATATAGGACTTGGGAGGGAGTGGTTAATTTATATATATAAATAAAATAAAATAAAATTGGATGTTGATGGAATTAACGGTTATATGAATGTTTCAATTTTTAGTTTTATTTTTAAAATTTTTGACCATTGCACTGATAGGGGGCAAGGAGACATTGGGGTCGGGTTGGGCCAAATAGGGAAAAAACTTTTGGGCCGAGCTCACGGGATAGGTCATGTTCCATAACACACCCGGGCCGGGCCAGGCTCCAAAACACATAGCCTAGGGTCTCGGGTTGGGCATAGGCTTGGGCTTGGTTCGGCCCACCCAGGGCGCAAGCAGACTTCGGATGTATTGTGAGCTCGTGGGCCAAAGTGGGTAGTGGTTATGAGATATGTGATGCTGGTTATGATTAAAGTGGTATGGTTATGAGCCAAATGATATTGCTTATGAGATATATAGGTAGTGGTTATGAAATATGTGATATTAGTTAGGATCAAAATGGTGTGGTTATGAGTCAAAGGGTGTTGATTATGAGATATGTGATGTTGGTTATAAAGCAAAGGGTGTTGGTTATAAGATGTGGTTATGACATATGTGGGTAAAGGTTATGAGATATATGATTAGTGATTATGAGATATGTCATGGTGGTTATGAGTAGAGTGGTATAGTTATAAGTCAAAGGGTGTTTGGTTATGAGATATATGATTAGAGGTTATGAGATATATAATGTTGGTTATAATCAAAGTGGTGTGGTTATGAGATATGTGATTAGTGGTTATGATATATGTGATGTTGGTTATGCACCAAAGAGTGTTGGTTATGAGATATGTGGGTAATGGTTATGAGATATTTGATTAGTGATTATAAGATATGTAATTTTGGTTATGTGCAAAGTGGTGTGGTTATGAGTCAAGGTGTTTGGTTATGCTATATGTGTTAATGGTTATGAGATATGAGATATTGGTTATGATCAAAATGGTGTGGTTACAAGCAAAATGGTATTAGTTATGAGATATGTGAGTAGTGGTTATAAGATATGTGATATTGGTTATGATTTAAAGAGGTTGGTTATGAGACGTGGTTATAATCCATGTGGGTAGTGATTATGAGATATGTCATTAATGGTTATGAGATATGTGATATTGATTATGATCAAAGTAGTGTGGTTATAAACAAAAAGGTGTTGATTATGAGATATGTGACTAGTGGTTATGAGTTATGTGAGGTTGATTATGACTCAAATGGGTTGGTTATGAGATGTGGTCATGATTCATATGGGTAGTAGTTATAAGATATGTGATCAATAGTTATGAGATATGTGATATTAGTTATGATCAAAGTGGTGTGGTTATGAGTCAAAAGGTATTGGTTATGAGATATGTGATTATGGTTATGAAATATGTGATATTAGTTATGAACAAAATGGTGTTGGTTATGAGATATGGTTATGACTAAGTTATGATCAATTTGATTATAGTTATGAAGAAATATTATTTTGGCTCATAACTATAAAAATGACCTGTTTATCAGGTTACTTTTAATGATGTGGCTTAATCTTAGCCATTGATTTTTTATGTACTATACATTTTTTGAACAAAATGTACTATAGACTTTCCTATTTTTAAATAAAAGCAATAGATAAATAGGTGCTAACAAACAATTTTATTGTCACTGAGCCTTACACAACCTTTTGGCTTAATTTGTTTGATATTTATTTTTTTGGTAAATTGGATTTTTTATGGGTTGAACTGCACTATTTCTTTGTTTTTGGTTTTGTTTTCTAAATTATGAATTTACTTTTCTTTTTTCTTTTTTAGAATTTAGGATCATTAAATGTAATTATTGAATGATTGCTTTTATTGCAGTGGATTTTGAGGCTAATAATAATGCCAATGGTAAAGTGAATAGCAATGGAATCAAAATCGAATTCACCAGTAATGCAGGGCAATCCGAGATAATCATCTCTTTCGTCTTTCGAATCCAAAAGTTGTTCTTCACTGTTCTCGAACACACACACACACACACAAAGATTTGTGATCTTAAATATACACACGCTAGATTTGATGATTTAGTTTTAGGGTTGTCTTTTTTTTTTTTTTTATTTGTTCAAATTTGAACGTTCAACATATTGTTGTTGTTATTGTTATTGTTGTTGTTGATGACGATGAAATAGTTAAAATACATGTATAAGATTTGATCTGTACAATTCAAATTTTTGCAATTAAAACAGATAGAAAGAGAAAAAGATACGGAGAGAGAAACAGATAGAGAGAGAAAAGAAGTGGATAGAGGAACAAATTGAGAGAAACTTTAAAATTGGGTGAATTTGAACAGACAGAAAAAATATATTACAATAAAATTTGGACAGATAAGGGTAAAAATGTGAATAGATAGGAAAAAATTTTCAACAGATAAGAAGATTTTTTCAATAGATATGGAAAATTTTTGAACAAATAGGAAAATTTTTGAATATAAAGTCAACGTAAGTCAACACAAAAGGATTTCTCACCAAACAATTTCACAAATGGTGGATCTTTCACCAAAAAAAAAAAAAAAAAAATCTATTGGACCTAATGTCTTAGACACTCTTTAAATTGGATTTATCATCAATTTACTCTGAATTTTATCAAATTATGAATATCATTAGAGCGGTAAACACATTGTGTCGTGTCAAGTGATAGATTATTCAAATTTAACGAGTTTCAAACATAATGAATCAATTTCAAACAATCTAAACACGAGTTAGACTTGAACAGTTTGATTTTTTTATAATATATGTAAGTTTACCGAGGCAAATAGTAAGTTTATAATACATGTAAGTTTAATTTTTTTATAATACCTATTAGTTGATTGAAGAATAACTTTAAACAATTATCAAGTATTTACATAATAAAGATCATTAATTTGCATAAAATTATATATATATATATCACAAACTAATTTTACGTAGTCCCTCTGTTAAAAAAAATTAGTCTCTTATTTCCTTTTTTATTGTCTCAAAATAATAGTCCATTTTCAAAAATTAAGAACTAAAGTAATATAAATTTCTTATTTTACCCTTCTTTTAAATTTATTAACATTAATATTTTTAAAATGCAATAATTGTACTATATAAAAATAAAATTTTGAAAACTGACTAATATTTTGTGACGGAGGAAGTAATGGTTTTCATATATATCACGCTATTTTTACTATATTTCACATCTTAATCTTTTTCACATTGATTTTTATTTTGATATTTCATCAAAAGTAAATATATATATTAACAATAGCGAGGTCGAGCAGTTTCAAAAACGGATTATAAATTTCAAATCGTAGATCAAATCAATTTATAACCTTCGTTTGGTATGTAAGAGAATTTAGCTTTTAGACCAAATTAGTCATAAAAAGACAAAATAGATTAAAAAATCAATAAGAAAAATGTCACATCCAAACCATAATTATTTCACTTTTTATCTCACAAAAGTCAAAAAAACTCAACCCAAATGAACTTTTTAATCCGAAGTTAAAATAGTTAAAAAGCAACCTACTTCCAAACGAAGCCATAGTAAGCTAGCGAATCGGTGTAGATTGAGCGATTTTAACGAATTGGCCAATATTTTATACGGCCCTACTTTTAGCTTAGGAAGCATGAAAATTAATATTTACTTTTGAATTATCAACTTTTAAGTTTACAAAAATTGACACCAAATAACCTTAGTATCTTAATTTTTTACATTTAAATGAATACACAAGCCCACTTAAGTAAATGCACAAGCTTTTAAATAAATCAAAATTTACTTTATTTTTTACATTTTTTTTTTGGGTGGGTAAGTAAGTCATAAAATAAAGACAGTAAAATGTACAAGTTTATAAGGGGCATACCCCAGGTACGCCCTACAACAAATAATAGGCGAACAAAAAAGCAACATAAAACTACCACAGGACATCCTACAACATAAAACCACCCTCGCAAAAGTGAGAGAACAACAGAAAAAAAAAAACAAGAATCCCACTTTGCCCATATATCCTTTTTGTCCCCAAGTAACCCTTACCATCAGAGATAATAGATGGAAACTTTGGGTGGATATATGGGCAAATAAACAAAAACATACCACAGACTCATAAAACATAACAGACAAACACACAATACAAATGTAACTAACTAAACACCCAACAAGGCCAATCGAAAAATGATAACTGCCCCCGCTTACTCCCAGTCTCTACCTCGGATGAAAACATGGAATCCAATAAGCATCTCGCTTCTCATAGCCGTGACATCCTAGCCACTCAACCAAAGCCATGACGAAGGAAAAGATCTATCCCATGAAAGATCCTGGCTGAGTCACATGAAGCATGCATAGTCAATCACCATAATCAACGATCTTGAGAAGTTTAGTGAAAAAATAATAGCCCCGCTGCAACAAACCAATACATAGCCAACAAAACATGAGAGCAATCATCACATCCCCCAGTCCCTTCCTTGGTAGATCACAAGCCTCAAACCCTACAGCAGTGTCTCCTTCACTCCATGTCAGGCGTGGCAATACAATCAATTAGGATGGGTCACATGAAGACAAGAAACGACCAGAAAACCGGTAGCTATCCTTCCGCTTATCTTCCAGTCTCGAACTCGGCTAGTTATCGAACCACTATTCCCCGTAGCAGTGACTCCCCAATCACTCTTGGCAGAGATGGCTCAAAACCACCCTCATATTGAGTCACATGAGGATATCACGATCAATCATCATGAAATAACCGACTACAAAAGGTTCGCTGCATTGTGGCTAAACAAAAATATATGGGCTCACCAATAAAATTGAGTCCCAACACAAATTGAGCCCAAGAATGGCCCAAAATCAACAAGACCACGTGCACCATGAAAGGTGGCCCACGGACTGCCGACAAAATGCCAAAAAAAACAACAACACTCCAACAGCAGCCGCCCAAAACTAGATGACTCCATATCCAAAAAGGTGGGCCAAACCATAAATATTTGAACCAAATTTAATGGCCCATCAAACTCCATATCCAGCACATATAGCTCCATTATAAAATAATCTGAATATAAGACAAACCATTACCTGGTATTCCAAAACCGTAGGCGAACAACTACCCACTTGATGCACGTGGGCCACCATGAATTTTCTGAAACATTTTCAATACAACTTTGAACTCACAAGTGGCCCCACCTACCACATCACCAAGTCCCAAAATGGACGGCAAAAAGCACAAATCAACTAAAAATATATATATATATGTAAAGTTGATATGGCTTTTACTATTCCCAGCACACATCTTGCACTACCTGTAAAGAGCATACAGGCCATATTATGCTACACAACATCCATAAAAAAACCTCCACGCGCTATGACTTACATGAGGCATACATCGTCTCCTTCAAAATCTCAACCCACTGTAATACCGATGTTGGGGCTAGCTATACGAGCCGAACCATTCACCAACCACCGGCGACAGCACCCACCATAAAATAAACCATGCTGCTGAACATCAACTAGATCAAGTCAACCGGATAACTTGCCAACAACTGGTCCGACATCGATGACAGCGCTACTTGAACATGACAGCGACGACAACACCGAACTACTAAAAAACCAATGAATCACCGCTAGCAACGGAGCTAACCCGTGATGGGAGATACTGTAGCAACGTTGTCAAGCAACAACCTGACGACATCACAACCCAGAACTCATACAATCTTGGTGCCCAAGAACCCCACCCAAACCAGCCAATAAATAGCTAGAATGAACAACTCATGAAATGGAATGGAACGCCAGAAACACCCCATCTCTCACAGCAAAGCCACCAAACTAGCTCACTGTAGACGCGCCTTAGAGCTTTGCTACTACAGTTCGGACTCAAATGTCACGATTTTGAATCTTATCCCGTAAAGTGCAATGCGAGACCGATAAATCACCAAAGAGTCCAAATCCGGTAAATCATTTTGGAAAACTGATTTTTAAGAAAGAAATGTCAAACATGGATTGCTTTGCCAGATACAGAGTCACCACCTAAATATTTTATTTTTTGGGGAGAATTTAGGAAACCCTAACTCATTGCCTAAGGCCATGTGTCCGCCATCACCAAAGTTGCCTCGGCTCGAGAACTTGGGTACGATTGGGGAATGTCATCTATGAGCACCCCCGCTCGCCCGATCAAAGATCGGCCTTTACTAAGCATGATATCTTGTTTTTGAAAACGTATGCGTTCTTATTCCGGTTAATTAGCTAGAATTACTATGTGATGCGCACAACACACAAGTATAGACTAGATCGCCTAATTTGGAACAGAGCATCGCATATTCGTTTGTTTGGAAATGGTTTGAAGTCTGCCACTCGCAAGTAGGCTAAAACACGGATTTCAATGAATCGTTCCAATTCAAGCAATCCAACCTTCACTCACAGGCATACAGGCAGTTATATCACATAAGCAATTAGCCTCATGGCAAGCATGCTGTTATGTTAATACTCACACACATGTAAGATGCTAAAGCATAAACACTTACAGTGTACTCCGAGCCAAAACACGAAACTAGTTAGAAATCATGCATGATCCTAGTTCATGTTAAGATGGCTAATGCATCGCATGTAAAGTGCAACTAGAATAGGCTTGGCTAATTTAAAATGGCATATGAGATGCGATAATTCGATACACGTATTCAACTTGGAATTGAAATACGATGTAGTTAATATGATGCGCCGAGCCCGGTGCATGCAATACAGATGAATGATGCAAACATGCATAGCATAAGGATGCTAATTGAAACATGGCCTAGAACTAACCATCATAAGCAGTTAAGTAAAAGGGAGAAAGAAATGGAGGTTAGAAGACATGCATCACATACACACATGCTTATTACAACAATTGGCCCTCTCAACGGAGGGACCGAAAGAATAATACAAATTAACTAATTAACTAACTAACAAGCTAATTAATTATTATACAACACTTAACTAATTAAACAAATTAATTAAACTACAAAAAAAGTAAAGCAGCCTCGGGAAGAGAGATGAATGCATGCTCGATCGGCTTCGCTCGGAAATCCGTTGCCATGCTTCATGTTGCCTTTGTTTGCACTGCTCTGTACATCTGAAAACTGTGCCAACTTCTGTGACTCTTCTGAACTACTCCCTGAGTGTTGTGGGAGGTCACCGGTCAAAATATAGGACCATCGGCCAAGATAAACAGGTAATCGACCAAAAGTATGGCTCTCGGCCAGATGTTTGTAGCCGACCGGCACTGAAGATGGCTGACCGGCCATATCTTCCTGCAGAATGCTGTTTTGCTGTAGCAGAGGACAAACAGAGCATGGCAATGCATTTTCAAGACAATGTATGCACAACCACCCTCTCTATCATGTCATGAGCTCAAGGGAGTATGGTTCTCGACCCTCAGACCACCAATCACACATTTCAATGCATGATGGCCAAAGGAGCCAAGTGTGCAATTTATATCAAATGAAATGCACACAATATATAAGGGGGCCCCAACCTCTATCATGCTTGATCAAAAGGCAAGGGATGCATGCTTAATGCTATGCAACCTAGGCATGCAAGCAAGCTAATGCAATATGAGCATGCAAACAATCAATGTGCAATAGACATACAACCTAAATAAGTAAGCATGCAAGGCATATAACAATAATGCCAATGACAAACATGCAACGACATGTGAGGCAAACATGTGACAACATGTAAAGGGACAAGTATGCAACAAGCATGCGACATACTAGCATGCAACAACATACAAGGTACTAAATACGCAACAAGCATGCAACAACATGCAAAGGATGGACTTAAACCAAAATGGACAGCTCTCAAATAGGCCCAAATCAGTGGCCAATAGTGACGAAACAAAGGCATGAAATACACATACAAACATGCATGCTAATTAGCCTAAAGACTAAGGCATAAAAAGGGCAACTTTTAAGCACACTTAAAAGAGACAAGTATGGATATGTGACAAACATGTTAAGCTCTGAAATCATGCAAAGGATGATGCCAAATCAACCAAACTACACAAGTAAAGCATGCAAGAAAGTCCAAAGCTTGAGGCTAGCCAAGGGACTCAAACCATGGCCACACAAAGCAAGTTCAAAGGGCCAAGGGGACCTAAAACAGTCCCAAGGCAGGTCTAAACAAGACCCAAAAAAAGCTCAAAACTAGCCAACGCTAGAACACAACGCCAAAAACATGAGGCATGCAAGGCTACCAAAGAGGGTGCTACACTACACCTAATACAACCAAACATGGTATGATTTAAGCCAATAATTAGAGTTATGGCATGCTAGAATAAGCCCAAAAATCTACTTAGATGGCAACCTAAAGACCTAAACATGGAAGCATACGCAATGATCCATTCAAGAGGCATAAAACACAAGCTCTTTAAAACATTAAATGAGTGATAAGTGCAAGTGTACAAGCATACTATATGGACTGAAATAACATAACAAGTGATCCCAAATCACTGAAATGAGCTAAGTAAAACATGCTAGGAGATTCAATACACAAAGCTTACAAGCTAGATTGAACCAAAGCTATACAAGGCAAGTCATGGTTGACCAATACAACTAAAATCAGATCTTAAACATGATAAGACATGAACAAAATCTTCTTTAAGCTAAGCCAAAACATGCAAGAATGGTAGTCTAAACACAAGGTGCATGTTAAGGCAAATAAGGGGATTACAAGGCAAGTACATGGTGCATGCAGGAGACCACTAAACCAACTTGAAACAGAGGTATATTGTGGCAAAACAAAGCCTAATACACACTGAAATAAAGCTAAAACAAGCTAAGCATACAAGCCACCAACATAAGTCATTTATGCAAGCATTCAAGACAACAATGAGAGGGTATGACCCTCTCCTATTTGAGACCTTAAAACACTATCCCCACTACTGAAATCCAGGGGGATTTTAGTGGTGAGAAGGCCAAAACAAGGTGATCTCAAAGCTTAAAAATAAAGCACAAGAACAAGGCCAAACAAGGCCTAAGATGGGGTAAACAACCCCAAACACAAAAATGACCTTAAACAAAGGACTTAAGCACTAAAAATCAGAAATTTTATCAGTTATACTCTAAGCTTAAAACAATAAGCAAGAAGGGCTAAAAGCTTAAGCAAGAATGGGGTATCTAAAACAAGGAACTCACCCTTGAAGAACACCTCCAAGAACACAACACCAGCACATTTTTCTGATCAAAATCAGTCCAAGAACTCTGAAACTAACTCCCTAGTACCTCAGCAACAAAGGGATAGTGTAATGCTAGGTGTTTGTGTGCAATAGTGTGAACAAAACACCCTTTTGAGCACAAATACACACACAAATGTAGAGAGAGATGAAATATAGAGATAGATAAATATAGAACTCCTATATCAATTTTTCGGACCCTTTGAGAAGGGAGGAGGGTCTCCCCTCTTATAGAAATCCAATTTGCAAAGCTTCTAAGAGAAGCTAAGCAAGGGGCAAATCCCTCCATACAAGTGTATGGAAGGGGTGAATTGTGGATGCCAGCTATGCCAGCTGGCATAAAGTATCTGCATAAAGTAGATGAACAGGGTTCAGCTAGAAAATAAGGCCGATCGACCAACAAAAGGGCCGACCGACCAAAAATAGTGCCGATCGGCCAACACTTTTGGCCGATGGAAAGAAAACAAGGCCGATGGCTTCAAGCCTTGGCCGGTGGATTGAGGGAATGGCAAACAAGTCACCCTCTTCTCTCACAAGCAAAAACACAAGTGTTTGGTCCACAACTAAGCACAAAACAAACAAGTTGAGAGATCCTAAGGCAAGGTGAGCGACCGAGACCTTTGAGAACTCAAAACGAACACGAGCATGGATGATCATCGAGTGTTCAAACGATGACGTCCAAGTATTGAGGACGGTCAAAAATGGGGTGTCCACACTCACTCAAACTTAGACTTGAGTATAAAAGCCAAACATCTGGCCGAAACAGTACCAGAGCTTCATCTTCACAACAGCAACGAACCACAAAACACTTCAAGCCTACCTAAATCTAGACAAATTAAGACCAGATATAGTAACAACACAAAGCACCACAACCCAGACAAAGAATCTGATAAGGGAATCTCAAAAACTCCATGGGTAACAACGGTGGGAGCTTACTCTCTCTAGAATCTAGAGAGAGAAGCTCTCAACCTAATCCCCTCCTCCTTACTTGGCCCTCCTCTCTAACTCTCTCTAATTTATTTTTTACATTCACTTTATTTATATTGTAAATTTTATACTTAAAAAAAATAAATAAATATGGGGATCAGCTGACCAATTGTTAATTACGTGGCACTGATGTTCACTATTTGATGTATTCAAAATGTACTAGGAAGATCATCTTTAAGGGTTTATTAATTTTTTTTTATAAAATTTAAATTTGATAAAAAATAATCTTTTTCTTATTCAAATGGTTTCATCAAATTTGTATCAAATCGAGGATATCAAAAATCTTTCACTAAATTGAGGACACCTGTGACCTTTTATCAAATCACTGTTCATAGCCGTTAAATTTTCACCACCGAATGTCCCCTAGATGTCTACCTCTAGGCAAAAATTTGTGAAAAAAATACACTGACCGGTCGACTGGCCGGACATCCGCCCAATAGTTGACACCAGTCGACTGATGTTTTGATGAAAAGTCAAACTTCTCCGTTAGAGCACTTGATATCAAATGGAATTTTTACTCAAATTTGATAATAAAGAAAAATGAACAATTGGAGATACCCTAATATTTTGATGGATTCATTTTATAGATTTGTTTGGATTAAAATTTTTTTATTCTCATTAGTTCAAATTTTTAAATAGGAAGATGAAAACAAGGTGACAGCAAAATCAAAAAATAAAATCTTAAATAAATAAAAGTGGGAAAATTTTATTTTTAAATAAAAGTTTTCACTTTTTTCTCTCTCCACCATCTTTAGCCGCCCTTCACTGCTGTCAACACTGACTATCTTTCAATGACTTAGTTGACTAGTTGATAATCATTGTAACATTTTAATAACTCAGTAAACATATTTCTCTATTTTTATATTTATAACATCTTTGTATACCAAATAATTTTTTTATATAGATTTTCACTGGCTCGTTGAGCCGAGCAAAGCCCAATAGGGCTCAAGGCTTAGGACCTAGCAATGTGAAGACATTTCACACACTACAACCAAAGCACAAGTGTTGAACCGAATGGGGCCATGGGTATCCAACGATGATATTGGACCAGGTAGGAATTATGCCAAGTCGAAGCTTAGTGTTGGACCGAATGGGACTGTAGGTATCCAACAATAATATTGGACCAGGCAGGAATTATGAAACGCCCCAAAATAATACAATAAAGATAACTCATATACGGAATAAATATGAGAAACAACATACTTTCATACATCAGAGTTTACTATTTAACAAACAATTAAATGCCATGTAGGCTTACATCTTTCCAAGTCATTACTTGGTTACACAAATTAAGTCTCGCTCATTACACCTTAAGCCCTTGGCTTCACAAATACCAACAAACACACAACAATATATAATTAAGAATCTCTTGCTTCCCGAGAATCCATCCACGCTATTGCCTTGGAGGAAGCATCTCATCTGCACTTGAAAATGATATTCCCTTATAGGGTGAGCCAACAGCCTAGTAGAAATAATCTAACACAATTTATGAAGTTTAACAAAGGTATAAATACCACGTATATGAACAATACCAATATGGAAACATCCACAAGGCCTACATATCCATATGTCACTGAGGCCAATCTTATTTCATTTTCCTTTAATTCATTTCTAGTTCATATATAATACTCAATTCATGAGTTAAATTCATTATCTTTCAACAACCAAAATGAAACTACAACTCAATGGTTTCCAATTATGCAAAACATACATAAACACTTCAAACTTTTCCATTTTACGGATATTTCATCCAAAGGAACCGGCACCCATTTATATAAGAGATTTCAGGTCTTTCACCAGGACACTCAAACCAACTTGCTTTAAATGGAGTCCATCCACTTTCTCCTCCCCAAACAAATATACATATGCAATGTATTTATAAATATAATCATATATGGAGTACATCCCCTTTCTCCTCCCAATAAACATACATATACAATGTATTTATAACATAGTCATATATGGAGTACATCCATTTTCTCCTCCCAATAAACATACATATATAATGTATTTACAACATGGTCAAATTCAATGACACCAACAATAGATTAGCATTAAATTGCCTAATCCTCATACAATTCCTACAACAATCATAGCTATCTTCCACCAATAGCCCAATATAATTATTTCCAAGATATATTCAATATCAGATTTAATAGTTTATTCAAAACTTCCATAGGTGAGATAATACATATCCAATATCACCATTTATATCAATAATCATCCAATTTAACATATTCAATGTTAATTCCAATTATTTATACAAAATAATCATTTTAACAAATTAGGGCAAAAATCTCCCTTTTTTCCAATATTGACCCAAACATCCAAAATCAACTATTTTGGTACATCAAGATCTTATATTTAAACCCTATACTCATTTATCCCTTATACATCAAAACCCCTCTTATTCATTTTACACCCAAATCTTAGATTTGTCCAAACCACAACCAAATCTCATCATCTATACACAATAGTAAATAACTAAGCTAAAAACCATAGTAGAGTGTAGAAAATCCCTACCTCAAGTGTAGAAGACGAACAAGCAAGATCGAAACTCCAAAGATGACGAAATCAACTCTTACTCGGATTATTCTCCAAGACACTAGGGTCATGAACACAATGAATGTAGATGAACCCTTAGAGAGAAGGTGACTTCTAGAGATAGAGACTACAAATTTAGGGTTTGTGGGTGAAAAGGAGATCAAAAATGGCGCCAAAACGGTGTTGCTGTGAACTGATGTACACCAGGCTCGCTCGAGCGAAGGAATGCTCGCTCGAGCGACCAGACACAAAAAGGTCGCCTCGCTCGAGCGACCAATGCAAAGCTTCAGGTTTGCAACACAAAAGTATGCTCGAGCGAAGGATACCAACCTTCAGGTTTTTACAGAGACGCAGACGCACGCTCGAGCGCAAGAGTGCTCGCTTGAGCAAAGAACAATTTACACAATGCTTGCTCGAGCGCAAGAAGCCTTGCTCGACCGAAGAAGCCAAAATCTGGGCAACAAAGTTTTGGAAAAACAAGCAACCAACTTGTTCCAAACACTCAACTACAACCCAATGACCAACATTAAGTGGAAGACAAGGGAAACAAGACATAAACTACCCTCCAAACCATACAAACCCGAGTCCAAAACACCACAAGAGACGGGTCAAAACCAGGGTCGCTATAACCTCCACCCCTTAAAGAATTTCGTCCCCGAAATTACAAATCATGCTTTAAAGCTGTGTTATTCCTGCAAGTTCAATACCATGACCCATTCTCCGGCCATCTATTCACACCGACTCGATTCACAAGTTCCAAATTAAAATGAAATTTTCAATTTCCCGAAACATTTACAATGTTCAACCAAAATCCAAATTTTCAAAAATCGTACATAGCATATACAATGCTTTCAAAAATGATACAACATTATCAATATTCCAAATTCTCAAAATATATACAATGTTTATACTTTTCATTAACAAGAATTAATTCTCAATACATGCTCATGCACTAATAAACAAATCCGGATATTTTTCTCGGACTTCTAATTCACGTTCCCAAGTCACTTCCTCAACTCCATGATGTTTCCACATTACTTTTACCAAGGGAATTGTCTTACCTCGCAAAACTTGATCCCATGTATCCAAGACTCTCACCAGTCTCTCCTCATACGAGGCATCCTCATCTACCTCTAAGTCGGTCCAATCCAACACGTGCGATGGATCCGACTCATATTTCTGAAGCATACAAATATGAAACATGTCATGAGCCCTGAAAATTTGTGACGGTAACGCCAAACGATAAGCAACCTCACCAATCCGTTTAAGGATCTCAAAAGGGCCGATAAATCGAGGGGACAACTTCCCACTCTTCCCAAATCTCATCAAACCCCGTCTAGGTGATATCTTCAAAAAGACATGATTTCCCACCTTAAAAGACAAAGGTCTCCTCCTACGATCGGCATAACTTTTCTGGCGACTCTGAGCCGTAGCTAGCCTCTTACGAATAAGTACTACTTTCTCCGTCGTTTCCCGAACCAACTTTGGACCTAACAAACGTGCATCACCCACCTTGGCCCAACACACAAGAGATCTACACGGTCGACTATACAAGGCCTCAAACAATGCTATACCAATACTCGATTGGAAACTATTGTTATAGGCAAACTCTACTAAGGGCAAATGTCTCTCCCACGAGCCCTTAAAGTCAAGGACACAGCCTCTAAGCATATCCTCAAAGATCTGAATAGTACGCTCGGACTGTCCGTCAGTCTGACGATGATACGTAGTACTAAAAGTCAATCTAGTGCGCAAGGCACTCTGCAAACTCTGCCACAACCGAGCAATGAAATGCGGATCTCTATCCGAAACAATAGTCACAGGGACCCCGTGCAACCTCACTATGTCCCTAATGTACAAGTCGGCAAGATAATCTACTGAGTCACTTACGCGCCTAGGAATAAAGTGCGCCGATTTAGTCAACCAGTTAACTACCACCCAAATGGCATCATTGCCCCGTTGAGTCCTCGGAAGACCCACAACAAAATCCATCGTGATATGTTCCCACTTCCATTCAGCTATAGGCAAGGGTTGCAACAAACCCGCCGGCCTCTGATGCTCAGCCTTCACTTGTTGACAAGTAAGACATTTCGATACAAACACAGCCACATCCTTTTTCATACCCCTCCACCAAAACTGGCGACTAAGATCATGATACATCTTTGTGTCTCCTGGATGCACCATAAGGCGCGAATGAAGAAACTCTCGGAGTACTTCCTTTTGGCAAGACTCCGGCACAAACAAACGATCACGGTATCTCACACTTTGGTCGGGATACACAATCAAACCTCGTTCTACTTTCCCATTGGAGATCTTCTCTCGGAAAGACTCCACCTCAAGATCACCCTTTCTGTGCTTCCAACACTCGATTCATAAGTGTAGGTAATGCAACTGCTGAGAACAAAGCTGCAAATTCAACAGACTCGCCCAGTTGTAAGTCAAACTCATTAAGAGTACCCAACATTTCCCATTCTCGGATGGCGATAGAAGCTACACTGCTAACTGGCTTTCTACTCAAAGCATCGGCCACAACATTAGCCTTCTCGGGTTGATAATGCAACTCAAAATCATAATCCTCTATGAATTTCATCCACCTCCTCTGCCTCAAATTCAAGTCTTTCTATGTAAACAAATATTTCAGACTCTTGTGATCAGAGAACACTTCAAATTTCTCACCATACAAATAATCCCTGTAAACCTTCAAGGCAAATATTACTGCTGCTAACTCTAGGTCATGAGTAGGATAATTTCTCTCATGTGTTTTCAACTGCCGTGAGCCATAAGCTACCACTTTAACCTCTTGCATCAATACACAACCTAAAGCTTCCTATGAAACATCACAGTAAACTGAATAACTCAAGCCCCTTTCCGGTATAATCAATACTGGAGCAGTGGTGAGTCTAATCTTGAGCTCTTGGAACGACCTCTCACAAGTCTCACTCCACACAAACTTGATTTCCTTTCTAGTCAACTTAGTGAAAGGTGAAGCTACTCTAGAGAAATTCTTTACAAACCGACGGTAATACCCAGCCAATCCCAAGAAACTACGAATCTCGAAAGCATTCTTAGGTTGTGCCCAATCTTGCACTGCCTCTATCTTGGCTAAATCTACAGTCACCCCTTCCCTTAACACTACATGCCCTAGGAATTTAACCTCTTCCAGCCAAAAGTCACATTTCCCAAACTTAACATATAGCTTATGGACTCTAAGTAACTCAAGTACCACTCGTAAATGTTCCTCGTGTTCCTCCTTAGAAGGTGAATAAATCAAAATGTCATCCACAAAGACAACCACAAAACGATCTAAGAATTTATAGAAGATCCGATTCATTAAATCCATAAACACAGCTAGAGCATTAGTTAGCCCAAAAGGCATCACAAGAAACTCATAATGGCCATACCGCGTACGGAATGCCGTTTTTGGGATATCCTCCTCCCTTACCCTCAACTGATGATAACCCGATCTCAAGTCTATCTTAGAGAAACAACAAGACCCCTTCAACTGATCAAACAGATCATCTATACGAGGCATTGGGTACTTATTCTTAACAGTAACTCGGTTCAACTTTCTGTAATCAATACAAAGCCGTAATGCTCTATCTTTCTTTTTAGCAAAGAGAGCCGGCGCTCCCCAAGGTGAAGTATTAGGGCAAATAAAACCCTTATCTAACAATTCCTGGAGTTGAATCTTCAACTCACTCTATTCAGCAAGTGCAAGTCTATATGGAGCCATAGAAACCGGTGCCGTGCCAGGCACTAAATCAATAGAGAACTCGATCTCTCGGTGAGATGACAAACTGACAAGATCCTCGGGAAAAACATTCGAGTATTCACAAACTACCCTCGGCAATTCAACCCAAACTCCATCACACTCACTACTCATAAAGCTAGCAATGAGATAACTAAGTTCACTCCGCCCACGCGGATCATACACCGGTGATAAGACTTTATCCATCCGGTCCCCCAAGAAATAAAAACAATCACCGCTTGAGGTACATACAGTAACCTTCTAATGGTAGCAATCTATAATAGCTCAATATGACGATAACAAGTCCATACCCAATATGACATCAAAACTATGCATGTCAATCAATACAAATGCAAAAGGTAATCGACGACCAGCAACCTCGATGTCACAACCCCGACATCCTTGTTTCAAGATAATCTCACCACCAATTGGTAACTCTACACAAATAGGAGATGATAACTATGCCAACTCCAAACCCAAAACTGATGCAAATGCATATGAAATAAAAGAATGTGATGCACCCGTATCAATCAACACATTAGCAACTGAATTGCAAAACAAAAAGGTACCTCTCACTACAGAAGGATCAGGTACAAGATCTGGCCCTACAACTATATACATATGTCCAGTAGGCCTCTGCTCAACCTGCTCACCTCTCGGAGCATAAGCCTGATGCACAAACTGAGCCAAAAAGACTCCATGATTGGCCCTCGAGGCTTGTGCTGACTGTGCTGGCTGGTGACCCTGTGTCTGTCTTGAACCAGACGCACTAGGTGCACCACCTAACTGTGAGCAAAACCTCTTCAGGTGCCCTGCCTGCCCGCACTGATAACAAGTGAGTGGCTGGCCCCTTCCCTGACTCTGGCTCTGAAAATGAGCCGAAGATGATGCTTCTCGCTGTTCTCCCCCTCTCTAAGGACAAGCTGGAGACTTGTGGCCCAACTAACCACACTTAAAGCAAGTAAAAACTCCCTGCCCACCTCCCCTAGAACCTGAACTCAGTATTGGAAAAGTGGACCTCGACTGAAACCCCTGGGACTGTTGAGAATTAGAACCCCTCTGCCTCTTACTGTCCCCCTGACTATCCTGACTCCTCCTGGAGCCCCTCATCCTTTCCTCTTCTGCTTGCATAGTAGTTTCAAGGTGGGTTGCAGCCTGCACAAGGCGCCCATAATCTCTAGTCATGGAACCGGCGACTCTATACATTAACCCGGTCCTTAACCTCTTTTCAAACTCCAAGCAACAGCGTTCCTCAGTCGCCACCAACTCAGGTGCAAACCTCGAGAGACTAGTAAAGGTTACCTCAAACTCAGCCATTGGCGTGTTCAACTACAACAATTTAGAGAATTGATCTCTTAACTTCTCCCTAACCGTGGGGGGAAAAACTTATCCTGGAAAGCCTCAACAAAAGCCTCCCAAGTTCCTCCAATACGTCCACGCGCATACTTCCACCACTGACCCGCCCCCTTCAACTGGACAGATGTCGAGGTCACTTTCAACTGATCATCCTTGATGCCAAGCATCTCAAATGTCTTCACTAACTGTTCTAGCCACTCATCTGCCTTCAGTGGCTCTCTAGGATCACCCAAAAACTCATCCAAATTAGACCGAAAGAATTCCCTTTTCAAAAAAGATGGCCCTACCTCAACTACTTGGGTCTGGATCTGATTCTCAGCCCTGAGAATGTCCATAGATTCCCTTAATGCTCCGGTCATTTCACGGGCTAAGGCACCCAAGGCCTGATGACCAACTAGTTCAGCTACATTGGCTTGACCAATTCCTTCCTCCTGTGCCGGAATGTCATCCCGTATCGGCATCTCACGCCTCAAAGGTCTACCACGCCTACTACCACCACGTCCACATCCAGACATCCTAATAAAGGTAACAACAGGATTAGCACATTTATAAACGTGCTAAATTTAACTCACTCACAGTCTACTACATTGAACAATAGTAAATCACTCCACATAGGCATGTAATCACATAAACACATACAAATTTTCTTCCTAGATAATGACCGTCTCACGGCGTTGCTAGAGTTTCAATTAGAAATAGCAGTGATCAAGTGCTCTTCCAATAGGACTTCCATAAACCCATAGACCCAATCAACATCTTAGGAACCAAATCCCATACCCACATAAGCACATAAGCATGTTATCATATAAGCATACAATACATGCTAACGTCTCAATCAAGTGAGACAAACCCATTGTGGTATTAACCACTTCCCCCGTACCCAAAGTATTCAAACCCGGTACGCTCTGAGACCAAGTTGAAACGCCCCAAAATAATACAATAAAGATAACTCATATGCGGAATAAATATGAGAAACAACATACTTTCATACATCAGAGTTTACTGTTTAACAAACAATTAAATGCCATATAGGCTTACATCTTTCCAAGTCATTACTTGGTTACACAAATTGAGTCTCGCTCATTACACCTTAAGCCCTTGGCTTTACAAATACCAACAAACACACAACAATATATAATTAAGAAGCTCTTGCTTCCCGAGAATCCATCCACGCTATTGACTTGGAGGAAGCATCTAATCTGCACCTAAAAATGATATTCCCTTATAGGGTGAGCCAATAACCCAGTAGAAATAATCTAACACAATTTATGAAGTTTAGCAAAGGTATAAATACCACATATATGAACAATACGGATATGGAAGCATCCACAAGGCCTACATATCCATATGTCACTGAGGCCAATCTTATTTCATTTTCCTTCAATTCATTTCCAGTTCATATATACTACTCAATTCATGAGTTAAATTCATTATCTTTCAACAACCAAAATGAGACTACAACTCAATGGTTTCCAATTATGCAAAACATACATAAACACTTCAAACTTTGCCATTTTACGGATATTTTGTCTGAAGGAATCGGCACCCATTTATATAAGAGATTTCGAGTCTTTCACCCAGGACACTCAGGCCAACTTGCTTTATATGGAGTTGTAGACACCCTATTTTTGACCGACCTTAAGATTCAGACGTTATCGATTGAGCGCTCAGTGATTGCACATGTTTGTGCTTGTTTCGAGTTTCTAGAGTTTTCGGCTAAGTGCTTTACCTCCGGGCCTCTGAACTCTTTGTGTTTTGGCTCGGTTTGTGGACCAAGCCTTGTTTCCCTTCCTTGGAGGGAGAAGGAGGTTTGTGGACCACCTCTTTGTGGTCGTAGACCACTTTTCGCTCTTGGAGACTAGTTTCCGATTTTCAGAGTCTTTGGCCACGCACCTTGTCTCGGGACCGCTTAATGTTCTCCATTTGGCTTGGTTTTCGGACCATGCCTTGTTGCCTCTGTCTAGAGGGACACTGTGGTCCAAGAGACCACTTTTGTGGTCATAGACCACTTTTGGTGCCCATAGACTAGTTTTCGAGGCTCCCGACCGCGCGCCTTGCCTCCCGAACTTTCGTCTTGCATCCATTTTGGTTTGTTTTTGGTACAAACCTTGTTTTCCTTGTTTGGAAGGTGGTATGATGGTGGGAGACCAGTTCTTCTCCTTGGAGATCACTTTTCGTCTTGCCAGCTAGTTTTCTGGCCAAGTAGCTGGTTTTCTTGGTCTTTGGACCACCTTTCTGGTCGGCCACCACACCATTGCCTTGCTTTCATGCTGTAGACCATCTCCCACCATGGCCGACCACTTTCTTCCTTGGCCGACCGCTTTAAGTGGTCGGCATCTTTCCATCACCTTTTTGGAGATATTTTTAGGCCAACTGTTACAGTTAGAAGGCACAGAAGCCATCCTCCTGTATGGAGGGATGACTTTAGGCTAAAAGCTTGTCCAACAAGCTTGTTGCTTGTTCTCTATACGAGAGGACCTCCCCCCTCCTCCTCCAGGTTCAGATTTTTGTACTTGAGCTATACATACACCCTTGTCTCTATAATCCTCCATCTCTTTCATTTTTGTGCCTTAAAGTGTCATTTTATCACACTTTAACACACAAACACACACTAAAACACCATCCTTTTGTTGCTGAGGCTCTTTGAGGTTGGTTTTGGAGTTTTTGGATTTGTTTGAGCTCAAAGAAGTTATTGGAGTTGCAGCTTTGAAGGTGTTCTTCAAGGGTGAGCTTCTAACCCTTAAAACCCTTGTTTTGGTTTAAACTTTTGAACCTATTTGCATGCTGTTTTTGACTTGACTTTCAACTACAAAAAGTTCTGATTTTTAAGGCTTAACATGTTAGTTTAAGGTCTCTTTTGTGTTGGGGGTGGTCTACCCCCTCTTGTGCCTTGTTAGGCCTTGTTTTGAACCTTCCTTTTAAGCTATTGGGATCACCTTATTTTTGCCTTCTCACCACTAAAACTCAGAGGAATTTTAGTGGTGGAAATGGTGTTTTGAGGTCCCAAATAGGAGAGGGTTATCCCCTCTCCTTATATCTTGTATGTTTTCTTCATTTGCCTCATGTTTGAGCATGTTTGTTAAGCTTATGTTGGCCATATCTTAGCATGTATTTGGGGCTATTTTGGCATGGCATACCACTATTTTGACTTGGTTTTGTCACCTCATGCATGCTTAATACACTTGTAGTGTAAATCTTACAAACTAGCTTTGTGTGCCTCATGTTTGAGCATGTCTTTCTAGCTTTTTTTGGGACCATCTCAGTAGGTTTTTGGTGTTTTTTTGCCATGTCATACCTCTGTTTTGACTTGGTTTGGTTGGCTCATGCATGCTCTATGCACTTGTAGTGCAATTCTATTAACTAGCCTAATGTGCATCATGCTTTAGACTATCATTCTAGCATGATTTTGGCTTAACTCTAAGAAGTTTTTGTCCATGATTTACCATGCTTAAGCTCTGATTTGTGTTGTCTTGGTCATGCATGCCATGCTTTGTATAGCTATACTGTATTTTAGCTTGTTAGCCTTGTGTATTGAGTCCACTAGCATGTATTGCTTGGCCTATTTGAATGATTTGGCATTATTTGTTATGAGATTTCAGTGCATGTTTCATGGTCATACACTCACATCTTTCACTTATTCCATGCTTTGAAAGGTTGGTCCTTTATGTTTTAAACATGAGTTATTGTGTATGCCTTCATGCCTAAGCTTGCGAGCTATCATTTCAGTGTGTTTTTGGGGTTATTTTGCCATGATATAACTCTGATTTTTGTTGGTGAAGCCATCTCATGCTTGGTCTTGGTAGGTGTAGTGTAACCCTCCCTTTTGGCCTTGCATATTCCATGCTTTATGCCCTCCATGTTAGCTTATTTTGGCTTCCATCCATACATGTTTCAGTATCATTTTGACATGTTCTAGGACTGTTTTGGGTTGCCTTGGCCGTATGCTTCATGTTTTACATAGTTGTAGTACAAATGCCTATGCTAGTTTCAAGCTTTGAGCTTTATAGCATGCATCATTTGTGTTGTTTGGATGATTTGGCATGATCTAGAATGACATTTCAGAGCATATAGAATTGCCACATTCTTACTTCTTTCACTCTTTAAGTGCCTTTGAGTGTTATGCATTGTTGCCTTGCTTATGGCCTAGCTTGTATGCTTGCATGCCTAGACTTTTGAGCTCCCATCTTAGCATGTTTTGGTCTTTGTTTTGACCTAATTGAGCTCTGTTTGTAGCCGGTTCATGCATTTGTGCCATGTATTTCATGTCCCTAGAGTAGTCCTCTTTGTTAGCTTTCATACCTTAAGGACCCTAGCATGCCATACTTGTTTTGTTTGAATGATTTGGCATCATTTTTTACTTGATTTTAGAGCTTATAGTGTTGTTACACTTCCACATTTGTCACTCTTTGAGCACTCTTGAGAGTTGTGCTCTTAGGCCTAGTTGATAGGCCAATGCATGTGCTTGCTTGTATATGCTTTCGTGCCTTCATTTCTTAGCATTATGGCCACTGATTTGGGCATGACTAAGGTTTGTCCATTTTTTGTTTAAGTCCATTGAGCATGTTTGTTTTCATGTTATTTGCATGCTTATGTTGCTTTGCATTGAGTATGTATGCCATTAACATTGATAGGTTGCTTATATTGCCTTGCATTGAGTATGCATGTCCTTAGCATTGATAAGTTGCTCATGTTGTATTGCATTGTGCATGCATGCATTACATTGTGTTTAGAATCTCATGTTACATTGTATTGAGTATGCCATGTTACGTTGCATTGAGTATGCCATGTTGTTTGTATGCTCATGTCACATTGCATTGAGTATGCCATGTTGTTCTTAGCATTGCGTATGTCATATCATTTACATGCTTATGTTACATTGCATTGTGTATGCCATCTTGTTCTTTGCATTGCGTATGCCATGTTACGTTGCATTGTGTATGCTATGTTGTTATTTGCATTGTGTATGCCATGTTGTTGCTTGCATTGTGTTTGGATTAGGTGTTAGTCCAAACACGAGAAACGAGAAACGTTTCATACTTGAAGTGATGAAACGTGCCTCAATTCTCGGTCGCCAACCCTCTTGATCATATATGATAGAGGTCAAGGCTTTTATGTGTTTATGTGTGCATTCATTTCATATTGAATTTTGCAATTTGGCTTCTCAGCGATCATGCATCGAGATGCGTGATTGGTGGCCTGAGGGTCGAAAACTGCACTCCCTTGAGCTCATGAAATGATAGGGAGGGTGGTTGTGTACACATACCTTGCAAATACATTGCTATGCCTTTCTTGCTCTCTGTTGCATCAAATTGGAGAAATGCACCAACAACTGGTTGGCCGACCAGAAATACTAGCTGGCCGATCACTTTTTCTGGTCTGCAGCAAAGAAAAGTGGTCAGCAGGTGGTCTTCCCCATCAACAACTGGTCGGCCATGTTCCTACAGGTTCCCATGGTGGAGTTAAAGCTTTGTGGAGCTTTGTGCAATGTTTTGAGAACAGTTGCAAACAGAGGCAAATTGGGGCATCGCGACGGATTTCCGAACGAGGCGACCGGGCATGCATGCACTCCTCTTACCGAGAACCTCTCTTTACTGCTTTCCTTAGCTAGTTTATGCTTTGGTTCTGTATTTAAGTAGTTAATGCATTTAGCTGTTTATTTGTGTTGTAATAACTAATTAGTTAACTTGTTAGTTAATTAGCTTTGTTTTGTACTCAGTTAGTTAACTAGGAATAGTTAATTAGCATTGTTTGTAATAATTAGTTTAATTAGCTAGTTAGCTTCTTATTCGGACCCTCTGTCGAGAGGGCCAACTGTTGTAATAAGCGTGCGTATGTGTGATGCATGTTTTCCAACCCCCATTTCTTTCTCCCTTTTACTTAACAGCTTACGATGGTTAGTTTTAGGGCATATTTTGATTAGCATACTTATGCTTCGCATGTGTGCATCATTCATCTATATTGCATGCACCGGGCTCAGCGCATCATACTAGCTGCATTGTACTCTAATACATTTACTAGAATATGTGTTCAACAGCATGTTATCAAGTTGCATTTCATATGCCATCTTAGAATAGCCGAGCCTATCTTAGTTGCATTTTTACATGTGTTGCATTAGCCATCTTAACATGAACTAGGATCATGCATGATTTCTAACTAGTTCTCTGTTTTGGCTCGGAGTACACTGTGAGTGTTTACGCTTTAGCATACTGCATATGTGTTAGTGTTGCCATGTTAGCATGCTTGCAATAAGGCTAACTGCTTATTTGATTAACTGCCTGAATGCCTGTGGATGAAGGTTGGATTGCTTGAATTGGAACAATTCATCAAAATATGCGTCTTAGCCTACTTGCGAGTAGCACTTCTAAACCGTTTTCAAACAAATGAACATGAAATGTTTTGTTCCAACTTAGGCGATCTAGTCTATACCTGTATGTTTTACACATCACATAGTAATTCTAGGTTAATAACCGGAATAAGAACGCATGTGTTTTCAAAAACAACATATCATGTTAGTAAAGGCCGATCTTTGATCGCGTGAGCGGGAGTGCTCATTGCATGACCTTCCCCTCTCGTACCCAAGTTCCCAAGCCGAGACAACTTTGGTGATAACGGACACGTGGCCTTAGGCATGAGTTAGGGTTTCCTAAATTCCCCCAAAATAAAATATTTAGGTGGCGACTTCGTATTTGGCAAAGCAGTCCATGTTTGGCACTTCTTTATAAAAATCAGTTTTTCAAAACGATTTACTGGATTTGGACTCTTTGGTGATTTATCGGTCTCACATTGCACTTTGTGAGATTAGATTCAGAACTGTGACACGAGTCTGAACTTGTAGTAGCCTAAGAACAAAACGAATTCGCGCCCTCACATGTGGAGCCGGGAGTTTTCGGGGCGGTCTACAGGAGTCCATCCCCTTTCTCCTCCCCAAATAAATATACATATGCAATGTATTTATAAATATAATCATATATGGAGTACATCCCCTTTCTCCTCCCAATAAACATACATATACAATGTATTTATAACATAGTCATATATGGAGTACATCCCCTTTCTCCTCCCAATAAACATACATATACAATGTATTTACAACATGGTCATATTCAATGATACCAACAATAGATTAGCATTAAATTGCATAATCCTCATACAATTCCTACAACAATCATAGCTATCTTCCACCAATAGTCCAATACAAATATTTCTAAGATATATTCAATATCGGATTTAATAGTTTATTCAAAACTTCCATAGGTGAGATAATACATATCCAATATCACCATTTATATCAATAATCATCCAATTTAACATATTCAATGTTAATTCCAATTATTTATACAAAATAATCATTTTAACAAATTAGGGCAAAAATCTCCCTTTTTTCCAATATTGACCCAAACATCCAAAATCAACTATTTTGGTACATCAAGATCTTATATTTAAACCCTATACTCATTTATCCCTTATACATCAAAACCCCTCTTATTCATTTTACACCCAAATCTTAGATTTGTCCAAACCACAACCAAATCTCATCATCTATACACAATAGTAAATAACTAAGCTAAAAACCATAGTAGAGTGTAGAAAATCCCTACCTCAAGTGTAGAAGACGAACAAGCAAGATCGAAACTCCAAAGATGACGAAATCAACTCTTACTTGGATTATTCTCCAAGACACTAGGGTCAAGAACACAATGAATGTAGATGAACCCTTAGAGAGAAGGTGACTTCTAGAGATAGAGACTACAAATTTAGGGTTTGTGGGTGAAAAGGAGATCAAAAATGGCGCCAAAACGGCGTTGCTGTGAACTGATGTACACCAGGCTCGCTCGAGCGAAGGAATGCTCGCTCGAGCGACCAGACACAAAAAGGTCGCCTCGCTCGAGCGACCAATGCAAAGCTTCAGGTTTGCAACACAAAAGTACGCTCGAGCGAAGGAAAGCTCGCTCGAGCGAAGGATACCAACCTTCAGGTTTTTACAGAGACGCAGACGCACGCTCGAGCGCAAGAGTGCTCGCTTGAGCGAAGAACAATTTACACAATGCTCGCTCGAGCGCAAGAAGCCTCGCTCGACCGAAGAAGCCAAAATCTGGGCAACAAAGTTTTGGAAAAACAAGCAACCAACTTGTTCCAAACACTCAACTACAACCCAATGACCAACATTAAGTGGAAGACAAGGGAAGCAAGACATAAACTACCCTCCAAACCATACAAACCCGAGTCCAAAACACCACAAGAGACGGGTCAAAACCAGGGTCGCTATAACCTCCATCCCTTAAAGAATTTCGTCCCCGAAATTACAAATCATGCTTTAAAGCCGTGTTATTCCTGCAAGTTCAATACCATGACCCATTCTCCGGCCATCTATTCACACCGACTCGATTCACAAGTTCCAAATTAAAATGAAATTTTCAATTTCCCGAAACATTTACAATGTTCAACCAAAATCCAAATTTTCAAAAATCGTACATAGCATATACAATGCTTTCAAAAATGATACAACATTATCAATATTCCAAATTCTCAAAACATATACAATGTTTATACTTTTCATTAACAAGAATTAATTCTCAATACATGCTCATGCACTAATAAACAAATCCGGATATTTTTCTCGGACTTCTAATTCACGTTCCCAAGTCGCTTCCTCAACTCCGTGATGTTTCCACATTACTTTTACCAAGGGAATTGTCTTACCTCGCAAAACTTGATCCCATGTATCCAAGACTCTCACCAGTCTCTCCTCATACGAGGCATCCTCATCTACCTCTAAGTCGGTCCAATCCAACACGTGCGATGGATCCGGCTCATATTTCTGAAGCATACAAATATGAAACATGTCATGAACCCTGAAAATTTGTGACGGTAACGCCAAACGATAAGCAACCTCACCAATCCGTTTAAGGATCTCAAAAGAGCCGATAAATCGAGGGGACAACTTCCCACTCTTCCCAAATCTCATCAAACCCCGTCTAGGTGATATCTTCAAAAAGACATGATTTCCCACCTTAAAAGACAAAGGTCTCCTCCTACGATCGGCATAACTTTTCTGGCGACTCTGAGCCGTAGCTAGCCTCTTACGAATAAGTACTACTTTCTCCGTCGTTTCCCGAACCAACTTTGGACCTAACAAACGTGCATCACCCACCTTGGCCCAACACACAAGAGATCTACACGGTCGACTATACAAGGCCTCAAACAATGCCATACCAATACTCGATTGGAAACTATTGTTATAGGCAAACTCTACTAAGGGCAAATGTCTCTCCCACGAGCCCTTAAAGTCAAGGACACAGCCTCTAAGCATATCCTCAAAGATCTGAATAGTACGCTCGGACTGTCCGTCAGTCTGACGATGATACGTAGTACTAAAAGTCAATCTAGTGCGCAAGGCACTCTGCAAACTCTGCCACAACCGAGCAATGAAATGCGGATCTCTATCCGAAACAATAGTCACAGGGACCCCGTGCAACCTCACTATGTCCCTAATGTACAAGTCGGCAAGATAATCTACTGAGTCACTTACGCGCCTAGGAATAAAGTGCGCCGATTTAGTCAACCAGTTAACTACCACCCAAATGGCATCATTACCCCGTTGAGTCCTCGGAAGACCCACAACAAAATCCATCGTGATATGTTCCCACTTCCATTCAGCTAAAGGCAAGGGTTGCAACAAACCCACGGCCTCGTCTTTCGACCTTCACTTGTTGACAAGTAAGACATTTCGATACAAACACAGCCACATCCTTTTTCATACCCCTCCACCAAAACTGGCGACTAAGATCATGATACATCTTTGTGTCTCCCGGATGCACCGTAAGGCGCGAATGATGAAACTCTCGGAGTACTTCCTTTTGGCAAGACTGCGGCACAAACAAACGATCACGGTATCTCACACTTAGGCATCGAAAGGGATTTTTCTAACGCACTTGTACACACTCGCCAGTAGTCATTTGATCTATATTTTGGAGATTAAACAATGTTATTCACAAGGATCTGGATCTAAGTTCGATCACGAGGTGTTCACGTCTAGAGAAATTCGAGATTTGTACAATAATTTTTTATTTAAAAAAAATATGAGAACACGGTCAAACAATGTGACTATTTTTTTTTTTTCTTTTCCTTATATTATATTGCTTAGAATGTATCAAATCATTGAATTTGGACCATTGGTAATACAATAATCGATATCTTTTGATGTGGGATCAACTAATGCTAATGACATGACATTTTGAAGTGTTTTTTTTCCCTTATGGTATACTACTTAGGGAAAATGAGTGGGAGCTCTAATTAGAGCTACCACTAATACTGTACCCACTGCCAGAATATGTGCTGTGTCTTCTTTTTTTTTTTTCTTTTTTTTTTTTCACCTCATTAGTAGTGGGTTTAGAGCCACCAAATTAGTGGTCTCTAGCATGATTGTACTACTTAGTGCGGTGATGATTTAGAGCTCTAAAGCTGCGACTCTAAATCCAACTCTAGTGACGTGGCAAATCAAAAAAAAAAAACAAAACAAAACAAAACAAAAAAATGGAGGGTAGTGATAGAGAGCTCTAAAACTAGAGTTTTAATATGGACTCTAGTGATGTAGCAAACCCCCCCCAAAAAAAAAAAAAAAAACACAAGTCAAAATATCACATCACCATATGGGACCCACCATTAGAGCTTTCAAATTAGAGCTCCCAAACATTATTGAAAAAAAAAAAAAAAAAATCACATCACATCACATGAGACCCATCACAAATTAGAGTTCTCCCCTAGAACTCCTAATCATTTTTCCTACTTACTGTTATATGCAGTAGGGGAACAATAAAAACAAGATGCCCACTTTTTGTGCCTAATTTTGATCATAACTCATGAATTTGAGGATATATTTTTAATTTACAAAAATGTTGAAAACAGTCCTAAGTATTATTGTTAGAGTTAAAAAAATGTATAAAAACTATATCAAAATTTATTTACATGTCTCAAAAAATTTTGAGATATGTGAAGATTGTAAATATGTTGGAACATTTTGTTGTTTTCCTTTCAAAAACAAGAAAAACAAAAACAATACCAAATAATTACAAGGATTAATTACCAAAAAGTCCTGTCTACATGTTTGGTGGTAGCTTAGCTCCTGTCAAAAAGTTTTTGAACCAATAAGTCCCATTTATAGGTAAAAAGACGTTTTGCCATTTAATCTCAAAACTGAGAATGTTCTCAATTTTTTTCATAATAAAAATTGAGAATATTATAAACTGAGAATATTCTCAATTTCAAAACAAAGAATGATTTCAGTTTATAATTATCAAAATTAAGAAATTTCTCAAATTTTTTTTCTAGTATTAATTGAGAATATTATCAATCTGCTATCTCTCTCTTACATTTACCTTCTCCACTGCTCCAATGGTTGGAGATGCACATGTATAGGGAATATGATAGGGAAATTTGGGAACAGAGATGAAAAGTAATTCTATTTACCTTTCCCTTGTTAAATTTGGAATCCAAACACAACCGTACTAGTCACAAATTAACCAAAATAAGCAAGACAACTATAACAATCAACAAAGTATGAGACATAAAAAATAAAAAAACCAATGTGAATCCATTGAAGCTTCCTAAAAGAAGGAATTACCTTACCATCATACCACCCAATCTCTTCATCTGCAAGAACAAAAACACAGAGAGAATTCACCCAATAAATCAAAAACCCAAAACTCAAAAACAAAATAATCAAACAAAAACCAACTCAGAGAGAGAGAGAGAGAACGCACATTCAATAGTGACACTGAGCAATCGATTGCCCACATAAGCCCAACCCAGATACATCCTAACAACAGCGAGAGTAACCACAAAGAGTCCACTCGAAACGGCGGCTAAAGTCGGCTTGAGCGGCTCCGATTAAGCACCGGCAGAGCTGAACGAGGACATAGAGAGGCCGACAAAGAGAGCAAAGGAAGCGCCGGTGACGAACAAGTGAGAACAGTACTCGACCAAGTCGAGCTTCAATCAATGACAAATCAAGACCCAGATTACCCTTGTGAACTCGAATCACCCATGTCCGTCGAACTGAAGTTGTGTAAAACTTCGAATTGCAACTGTAGAGAGAGAGAGAGAGAGAGAGAGAGAGAGAGAATGAAGACAGCAATGGATGTTTGGCAGCTATGGAGAAGGTCTTGGAAGGGTAAATTGGTCTATTAAAAATTAATGGGACTTGAAGGAGCAAATAATTTTATCTAGGACTTAATGGATTATAAGTTCACAAAATAGGACTTGTATGTAAATGCCCCTAATTACAAGCCCTCCCCTACTTAAAAAGACTTTTATAACGGTGCACAATCAGAACATTTTGACCTTATTGTCTTAGAAACTTAGCTAATATTCATACAATATAAGTTATCGAGAGAGAGAGAGAGAGAGAGAGAGAGAGAGTGTTTTCTATGCTTATATTCCTCTAGGCACTCAATTTAATAAATAAATAGCTATACTATATTTTGATCATGACAAAGAATCCAAGATCCCCACCACTGAACTACCAAGATTTTGTTTGCCAATGATAGCAATACTTCAAACCATATAAAGATTAAATGCAAATATAAGACATGTAGATCTATGCATACATTTATAGACATAATACATGTAAAAATGTGTATCTGCTTACATTGCTGGAATCATTTCGCACCCTATGTAATCTCTAATCTCTTCAACAACCAAGGCACTCAGTCCCACACATTGTGAAGCAATTACATTTACATAACAGATATCACTGTCAGATGCATATTCATAACCTTGCATCTCAAGCACTGAAAACATTACATGTGAAAGCATATAAATTTCATTACATAACCAGTCTATGTGGATATCACCCCACGTAAAGGGGGTGATTGTCTTCTCCATGAGAACACACCTTGGTCAACCATGGAGGCTACTAACCATGGAGGCTACCAACCAAGTCAAGAATGAAGGCTCTCCTACCTACCATTATGTGTATAAATGGAGAGGGTGAGAAATGGAGAGTGAGTGAGCAAACTGTGAACCAAAGAGTGCGAGAGATGTGAGGCGAAGAGACCGTCTCTCTCTGTGTGAGCGAGGGAGACGGGAGAGTGGCTGAGTGAGGAGAGTGTGAGCTCCTCTTCTATTGTAATCTTTCTGTAATCTCCCCATTGGTATAGTGATAACCGGTGACTCTCCCGTGGACGTAGGTTTTAATGCCAAACCACGTTAAATATTGTGTCTCCTTGTGTGTGGATGTTTTTTTCTGTTTGCTATGATTTCTATAAGGTCTTGGGCGAGATCCCAAATCCCAACAAGTGGTATCAGAGCCTCGTCGGTGGCGTTTCGGAACAAAAACAGCATGTTGTTCGAAACTGCCTAGAAATCAAGTTGCTCGAAATCAGATTTTGAGTACACCAGGAGCAAGGGCTCGACGAGAGGAGTCCAGAAATGCAAAGCAGAGCCCAAGAAGAGACCGGACGCGCTCTCACGCGCCCCCAGAAGGTGGCGCGTGAAGCCCAGTCGCAGTACGCGCCCCACGTGCCGTGAAGTGCATCCGATGCGTCTTCTCATGCGCCCGCACGTACCCCATGCGCGGCGCAAGGAAGATGGTGACTGAGGATAGAGCGCGTGTAAGGAACGCGTAGTCCCACACGCAGGCCACCTCAGCGACGTGTCATCAGCCATGTCTGCAGAAGCATGACAAGAAGACGCCACGTCGGCCTGCGTGGCAGTCCACGTCCGCACACATGGCGGTCCACGTCATTACCAAGTCAGCACAGAAGTGCCACGTCAGCACTACCACGTCAACACACGGAGGAGGAGATCCAGTGCGACGCGGCTAAGGTGCAGCCGTAGATCTGAGGCATACAAAATGTTTTAGCTAGATCTAAGCCATTTGGAGTCCGTTTTTGGTGATCCAATAGTGCGTTCCAACTATTTGGAGTATTCCGAACATATCTGTACGGTCAGATTTTAGATTCAGAGTTTCTGCAAAAAGAAGGCAGATTAGAGTGGTAGACGGCGTTAGGTGCAGTGGACAGAATATTTTGTTGGAACACAAAATATTTCCTGAACTTCTAAAAATTGCAATTTGGCCTGGAATTTTTAGAAAATTGTGGTGTGGCCCAACTTTTGGGGAGATTTTTCAGTGAGGTCCTCGGAATTGTAGCGAAGGTTGGTCCTAGCTAAACGGACCGCTCCAGACGCAACCACGAGGTCAGAATAGTGAAATTCTGAACAGTTTGGAAAGATTGTCAAAACATGGGAGTTTGTCATCTTCAATACTCAAAGGAAGATTGTCGGATATTGTGGAACGCTGTGGATTCACTAAAGAGGTTAGAATGGGCAGATTCTGACCAGATTGGACAACCAAATACAGATTGAGATAGATCATTGAAGACTAGAGGAGATCAGGCTTGATCAAATGGCAAATCGAGGGAGATCAGGATTGGTCAGAGGGCGATCAAGAGAATTGCACATGATTATCTCAAGATCAATAATGTCTAGGAAAGTTCTGTCAAAAAGACACTGTCTAAGGAGACTAGTTCTTAAGTGGGACCGATTGTGACCCCACCAGTCTTTCTTGGGAACTTTCTTGGTTGTTGATGTCATCGGAGGATCTGGTTCAATCAGAAGAGAAGACCATTCATCGACGGATAGATGATTTGGCAACAAGTACAGCTCGTGGAAATGTCAGTCATGTTGGAGCCATCAGATAACAGTAGGTATTGATGGTATGTGGACATGTAGAACAATAGTTGTAGAGGAGCATACTAAGCGCAGGAGCATAAATGTAGACGTGTAGTAGTGCAAGGGTACGCTAGAGTGTCGTACAGAGGCGCAAGAAGAATATGTAGCAGCGGGTTGTTGAAAGTTCACAGGACCTTCCAGACAGAGAAATTGAGACAGGTAAAATGCAAGAGTGCGTGCCAAGGAGTGGCAAGTCTTTCTCTATGGTAGTTTCTTGAGTTCCGTGGCAGCGAACGCACCTCTTAATGAAACAGAGCAGTTGCGGATCTCTCAGGCGAGCTCGAGCGCAGGAGAAGAGATAGAGCCACGATGAGCACTCAAGAATTATGGGTGCGAGGTTGTTTAGAAGTGCAGAGAGCAAAGGCTGATAGTTCAGAGGAAAAGCTCCGAGCAAAGAAGACAGAGGACGTTGATGGGATACACAATGAGTTTTCTATTGCTCCAATGACTGGTCCTGCGAGATAAGGCATGACAGTCAAGGGCATCTCAGCAGGGGGTGCAAGACATCTAATCAGGGGGTGTCAAGATATCTTGGTTACGCCAGTTCAAGCATAGCAAGTGCAGGCATCCGAGACAGAAGCGTGGAAGAGATTTATAGGAGATAGAAGCAGAGGCTCTCTCCAAATCAAAGAGTTGTGTGAGTTGAGTTGAGGATGTAGAATTCCCTCCTCCTCTTATATCTCTGGTGTATTATCTCTAACTTCAGGGGATGCAGCGTCTTAGTGAAGGCATCCGAGACAGAAGCGTGGACGAGATCTGTGGAAGATAGGAGCAGAGGCTCTTTCCAAATCAGAGAGTGGTGTGAGTTGAGTTGAGTTGAGGATATAGGATTCCCCCTTCCTCTTGTATCTCTGGTGTGTTATCTCTAGCTTCAGGGGGTGTAGACATCTCAGTGAAGAGATGAAGACTATGTCGAATTTGGGCGTGACAAGATTAGCAGCAGTGTGTGCAGTGGATCACCTCACATGGGTTGAGGAGGTGATTTGTGGATATCACCCCATGTGAAGGGGGTGATTGTCTTCTCCATGAGAACACACCTTGGTCAACCATGGAGGCTACCAACCAAGTCAAGAATGGAGGCTGCCCAAGTCAAGAATTAAGGCTCTCCCACCTACTATTATGTGTATAAATGGAGAGGGTGAAAAATGGAGAGTGAGTGAGCAAACCGTGAACCAAAGAGTGCGAGAGATGTGATGCGGAGAGACCGTCTCTCTCGGTGTGAGCGAGGGAGACGGGAGAATGGCTGAGTGGGGAGAGTGTGAGCTCCTCCTCTATTGTAATCTTTCTGTAATCTCCCCGTTGGTATAGTGATAACCGGTGACTCTCCTGTGGACGTAGGCTTTCATGCCGAACCACGTTAAATATTGTGTCTCTTTGTGTGTAGGTGTATTTTTCTGCTTGCTATGATTTCTATAAGGTCTTGGGCGGGATCTCAAATCCCAACAGTCTATAGTAGAGTAGGGATTCTAAGTTGTATGTACACTGAATCAATCATAACAAGAAGCAGCAAACGACATTAATGATGTAAATCTGTATAGAGAAGACCAAACTATGATAATAGACGATCGAACGGTTGGGTCTTTAAGATCGAATAATCATAGTTCGATCATGCACTGAAACCCTTCTGAAGAGAGCTCCAATGACTGGAAGGAATGGTGATGCAAGCTTGCGTTGAAGCCTCAGCCATCTGATCCTTCTGGATTCCAGCATTGCAGATGTTAGTGATGGAGCGCATGTACTTCATTCCATATTGGAATAGTGATCCACAATGTGTCTCATATGTCCTCACCTGCAAAAGCGGCAAAAACACTTGGGCTATGTTTGGTAGAGGGGAAAACAAAGTTGGGGAAGGGAAAATAAAATGCTTGGTTAGGTAGGAAGAAAAGGGAAGAGAAATTTTCTTCTCCTTTCCTCTCAATTGCAAGAGAGAGTTTGGGGGAAATTTAAAATTTCTTGTACCTTAAGCATTATGTATTGAACCTCAATTCAAATTTAGGATTTCTCTTCAAAGCTAGCATGTAAAAAACTCTATCAGATCCCTTATAATTATATGAAGTTTGCCCTTCAAAATTGCTTGAATGTACAAAGATTTTATTGAGCAGAGGGAAAAAAATTTACTTACTTTCCTATATTATTTTCTTTTTCTCTCCGACCAAGTCAACCATTACCAATGAGGGTTTGAATCCCCTCTTGCTTGCACAGTTCATTGGCGTAGAGGTGGCCTCTGAATCTTGAGTTTACCATCCTGAGGTGGGTCCAAAGGGCCCCTGCCTAGGACGCATTCTCAGTCATTAAAAAAAGATCAACCAAAGAAGAAAAAATATTTTTTTAAAATAAAAATAAAAATTCCCTCCTCTTCCCTTCTTTTTCCTCCTACCAAATATACCACCACCTCTATAAATATTGCTAACATCATTATTGAGAAGCTTTCCCATACAAGTCAAATGGGTTCTTTAATGGAGCAAAGTAATATACAGTGATTTAGATAAAATGGAAAAGCATAAATGGTGGTAAAGAGTATGCTGAGAACTAAAATTTTACCAGAGTTTTGAGGCAATCCCAGTCATCAACAAGAGGCTGCCCTGCTGGGCCTCACAGTTTGAAGCACCTCTGGACCCTTTTCAATTCCAACCAAAAGCTTTCCGATCATTTTCATGCTATTGTCTATGTGCATTCAATGTGACATAGCCTTGACAAGCTCCTTCTGAGCTTTAAGTTTCCTGGGAGAGCCTTCTGGTGCCTTTTGGAACTGTCTACATTATAAAAAGTAGAAAACCCAAAGCTGGTCAGATAATGAAAGGAAAAAAGTTCATTGTCCTAAAACTTACAGATTTTTAGAAGCATGCATAATAATTCGATATGGTACAGAAAAGGTTGTGCAAAACCTTGCGCCAGAAATGTAAAAGATCAGCATCACACTGGTTAACAGCTTTTGATCTTGAAGATGGTCGCAGAATGTTGTCATCCACAAAAGTGTAGTTATCATTTGCAGGATTTGTGCCCATATATAGGAAAATATGGTCTGCGTTAAGGCCTGGATCGCCATATTGCATGACATGGGAACCATAAGCAGAATTGTCATTTGAAGTTCTATCTTTAACCTACAAAAGCAATGTAGTATAAGATCAATTTGAGGGATTCACAAAAACCCGATACTCCTCTATACAATATTGATTCATGGTAACAAACATCAACTACTTTCAAACTTCTTTGAAGATATGTAACCAGCTTTTACTAAATTTTTTCAAGAAAGTGCTGTATATCATTAGCTCTTACCAGTTCATACTGCTACCGCAGAGTTTCTGTCTGCAGGTTGTGGATGTCACTGTTCACAAGGTCATAATTAATTATCACCTTGCAGAAAATTTAAAATCTACAAATAGAGCATGACGATTTTTATTTTCACATGGTATAACATCTAAATATTGAAGCCAATCAAGGTAGAAGTTGCATGAATGGTGTCGATATAACTCAAGTCAGATGCATACCATCCAGCTACATATTGATGGTTATTTTACTTATATAATTATCATTCCTTTGTTTGAGTAGAGTGGAATTGTGAATCAACACAAAACATGTAAATTGAATTTCTGTGTTAAGTTTCCAACAACTCAGCCAAACCGCAAACAGATAACTACCTTCAATTTCTAGAGCTGTGCATTATTAGTAAGATTACTTATAATATTGGTTATCGTGATCCTCATATTAGTTGGGTGCTTATTTTTTGTTCCTTCCTCAATGACAGAACCTGGAAAATCAGAAAAGTAATGCATACCAGTCCTCCATCCAGGCAACATTATACAAGTTACCCAAACAGGTTTCATATTCTACGGGAGGACTGGGATACTCTCCAGGGCAGTAGGTTCCCCAGCTACTCTTCTGCATTGGATGATGTGGTTGCATATATACATTTAAACCTTCAGGAAGCAGACCCTCGAAGATACTCCCAGACTCACAAGCTTCAAGATAAAATACCTGCAATTGTACAAAAAATGGTCCAAAATTTTTTTATTTCACCAAGACTAATGTTAAAATGCATTTAGCAAATGATCGTAAAGTTCTAACTTACCAAGCTTTTGTAGGTCCCAGACGCATGCTTCTTTTTCAAGACATCAATCAGATTGTCTGCATAAATATAAGGACTGGTAGGCATCCCTGAGAACATATTCACAAGATGAATACCAAGCCGTAAGCAATTAGATAATTATCTAAAAGCCTAAATACACCAAAGATCAAGTTCAATAGAGAAAAATAGTCACCCAAAAACCTTAGCCTTCTAAAAATTAAGAGTGATAATGACTAAATGCACACAAATATAGGGCACCCAATAATTAAATTATATTACATTTTTCTTCTTTTCCAGTGTATTAGCAGACAATTCTGAGTTCACTCCTATGAAGAAAGTACAAAAGACAGATTTCAGGTTTGCCGTAGTCTAGGACCCCAATACCTAAGCCAGATCTTAACCATAGAAAACTGCCAGTAGGGACGGAGCTACATACGGTCTAGGGGGGCACGTGCCCCCCCTACAATTTTACCTTTAATTAGAAGAAAAAAAATCATTTAACTCGCTTTTAATTTTCAAATATGTTTCAAAATGTTTATATCTCATCTTTCTTTTCACTTTCTTTTTAATAAATTCCTTATAATTTATCATTATAAATATTTAATTTTATCAAAATATTCTCTTATAATTATTTCTCTCTCTCATTTCTCTCTTGTTTTTCTCCACATCTATCTTCTTCTTCTTCTTTTCTTTTTTCTCTTCTCTTCTTCTTCTTTTTTTTTTTTTCCATATCCGTGTTATTACATTTTAAATTGTGATTATCACGATACTCAGTAACTAAAATAGTAAATAAAAAAAGCTTCGGTTAATTAAAGCATATCTAAGGCACATAATTTTGATATCACGTTGATCTTTAGTCATTCTATCACTAAATAAAAATTGGATTTGGTTAAGTTTTCTAATTGCCATTGCTAAGGATCAATGGTGCCCCCATGAATTAAAATCATGGCTCCGCCACTGACTGCTGGTGATCATGATCAAACTTACTGTGTACTTTCTAATAACTTGCTTTTACTGTCAAGAAAAATGCAAGGGATCTTTAACAAAATTAATAGTTATCATCAAAATTAGAGCCTAGTTGTATATATTAAAATCTTGAATTCCTTGCCTACCAATAACACGGTGAAAAAAGGAAATTTTATTAACTTTCTCTTTTTCCCCCACTTTGCTAGATAAGTATGACAGAGCGGCACTAAAAGTGATTGAAAATGGGAAATTTCAAGACTGGAAAATTCCAAAAGTATCCAGTTTGCAATTTTCTGAATTGATGAGAGGCCAAGATATTTGAAAATATTGTGGTTCCTATTTGCCCAAATATAGATATAGACCAATAATCAATTTAAGCTAGCTTGCAGCGAAATGCAGATCGAAGAGCATTTATGAAACAAAAAGAGAGTCCTACTAACCAAGCACCCCAGGACCCCCATGATCCATGTAATATGTTAATATATAATATACATTAGATAGTACATTCGCTAGCGGTAAAGATTGTAAAGGGCAAACACCACTACCACACTTTCAGCTTTAGCATTATAGCTTTTATATTAACTAATGTAAAGTATGTTTTTCCTTTATGCTTTCAGTGCTCCAATGTATCCCTCTCCTCTCTATAGCGAGAGTGCATTCTCTTTGTAAATGACACATACAATTACAGATTAATACAGAGCTATTCAGTTGCTCTTTCTCTCTCTCTCTCTCTCTCTCTCTCTCTCTCTCTCTCACTCTCTCAAACTATTGTTTTCATGGTATCAGAGCCTAGTTATACAATTCTGGCATTCTTCAATTTTGGTGCTTAGTCCCGTACACAGTGGCACTATACCAAACAGCTCGGAATCTCCTTACGATTCCAACGGCACCACGCCCGTCGTCAGAAACACCCTCACACGTTCCCACGCACTGCCTTTGTGATCGGCACGTCTCTGCTTCTGTTGCCACTCTCACACGTGCCTTCATGCGCCTACAGCTCTGCATTGTTCCTGCTACCCTACACCCACGTGCACCATCTGTCTACCGTGAGCCGCGCCTGCACCGTTCTACTATCGTGCACCCGCGTGCGCCATCTGTCTACTGTAAGTTGCGCCTGCGCCGTTCCGCTATCGTACACCCGCGTGCACCAGCTTGCTACCGTAAGCCTCGCGTGCGCCGTTCTGCTAACATGCGCCGCTGACATCATTTTTACATCCTGCTAACATCATCTCTGCACAATCCACATTTCCTAGCTATTTTCGACCTTCCGGACTCACTGGCACACTCTGTTTTACCTAATTTTGCTCCTACAAGTCTATTCCTATCGATTTAGCCCTACTCAACTATTATTATGGATTGTCATGATGCCTCCCATCCCATTTCTGTTATTTTGAATGGTTCCAACTATGTCCTGTGGGCCCAAGCCATGTCTTCCTTCCTCAAAAGAAAGAAGCTCTGGCGAATTATCACCGGGGATGTGACCCAACCGGTGAAAGATACTGCTGAAACTACTATTTCTACTACTACTGCTACATATGAAGACCGACTTGAGGAATGGGACAGTAAGAATTACCAAATCATTACCTAGTTTCGAAATACCTCTGTTACCTCTATCAGTAACTACTTCTGCAAAAGATATCTGGGATTTTTTGAAAGAACGATACCAGACTACTGGCCTTGCTCATCAATATCAACTTTAGAGCCAACTTCATCGGATGCGCCAAAAATCTAATCAGTCCATCAATGACTTCCTTTCCCAAATGTACTCTGTTTGGGACCAGCTTGCTCTTTCCGAATCGACTTGGCCTCACCAAGAAGATGCTGTTTTATTTACTGTCTATCATAATCAGCAAAGGTTGGTGCACTTTCTCATGGCTCTCATTTCCTCTTTTGAGCCCGTACGTGCCTCTCTTCTTTATCGCCATCCTTTGCCCACTCTTGAACAAGCTATTTCTGAGCTACTATCAGAAGAGACTCGTCTTGGTACTCTCCAAACTCATCATGTGGACTCTGTTCTTGCCACTCCTCCGTACCGGCCATCATTTACCCAGTGGACCACTGCCTGCCTCTATTGTTAGAATCGGGGCCTTCCTTCAACACATCTCCTGGTCAATTGCCCCGTCAGAACTTGCCGATACTGCAACAAACTTGGTCCTGGTCATCTGCAACAGGATTGTTTTCGCAATCCATCCCGCTCATCCTCCAATAGCCACTCTTCTCGCAGTGGTTCTTCCTGGGGGAGTTTTCATCGTTCCGGGAATCAGTCTCATCACACTGCTGCTGCTGCCTCTGAGGGTTTTTCTGAGTCTTCTACTCCGTCTACCCCACTTTTTTCTCCAACGGATGTAGAGGCCATGTTCAAACACCTTCTCTCCCCTTCTGGTACACCTCCTCCTACTGCTTTGTCTGTGATTCCAGGTAACTCTTCTTGGTATTTTGACTCTGCCTGTTGTAATCATATGACCTCCAGTTCTACTATATTTTCTTCCATCTCTTCATCTCCTCATATTCCCTCAATTCAAACTGCTGATGGTTCTCTCATGTCTGTCCGTCATGTTGGTACTATTTCCACATCTTCTTTATCTTTACCTCAAGTTTATCATATCCCTGCTCTCACTTTAAACCTTATTTCTATAGGTCAATTATGTGAACTTAGTCTAACTGCCACATTTTCTACTACTAATTGTTTGGTGCAGGACCCTCAGATGAGGCAGACTATTGGGATCAGCCGTAAGCACGGACGTCTCTATGAGCTCATTCACCTTCATGTTCCTGACTCTCCTCAGATCGCTGCTCCTACATCTGCTTCCTCATTATCTCCTTTTCATCTTTGGCATTGTCGCTTAGGGCATATTTCTATTAATCGCTTAAAGTCTTTGGTTTCTCATGGACAATTGGGTCATGTAATTCCAGATAATTTCAATTGTATACTCTGTCAACTTGCCAAACAACCTGCTTTATCATTCAATAAAAGTACTTCTGTTTCCTGTGCACCTTTTGATCTTATACATTCGGATATTTGGGGTCCCTTCCCTACTACTACTATGGGGGGATCTCGTTATTTTGTTGTTTTTATTGATGATTTTTCACGGTTTACTTGGATTTTTCTCATGAAAACTCGGTCTGAACTTAAACACCTTTATTATAGATTTGCCCAAATGGTCCATACCCAATTTTCCAAAACCATCAAACTTTTTCGCTCTAACAATGCTATAGAATATCGGGATTCAGATTTCCTTTCTTTTCTTCAAAATCATGGTACACTGCCTCATCGTTCCTGTGCTGGCACGTCCCAGCAAAATGGCCGTGTTGAACAGAAACATAGGCATATTCTTGACACTACTCGTGCTCTCATTTTCTCTTCTTCCTGCCTTGAAAACTTTTGGGGAGAAGCTGCCCTCACTGCTGTCTACACTATCAATTGTGCTCCTACCCCTGTCATCCATAATCAAACTCCCTTTGAACGTCTGCATGGCACTCCCCCTCCATATACTAATGTAATAACCCCCTCACGTATAATGATTAGTACTTGATTAATTAAGAGGATTTAAAATTTAATTGCCGCATATTATAATTTATTTGGGATTTATGAGAATTGTGGAATCTGACTCGTATATGATTTTAACGAAGGTATATTTTGGAATTAGTAATTAAGGGTCCAAATGGCTTAAAGAAGTGAAATTGAGAAGTTAATCAATTTAATTTTAATTACGGACCCATTTGGGAGTTTAATTAAATATTCGATTCAGTTTAGTGAAATTGAGATTCGATTAATTTAGGTTCTAATTGGAGTGATTAAATTATGAGGATTGAGGATTATGAATATTGCAAATTAAATTTAATTATGGTGTGCCCAATTTGAATATACAATTTAATTGATGGAAACTTGGAGTCTTATCAGAAATTGAAGATCTAAATGATTTAAGAAACCAAAATTGAGGTTGGAAATAAGTTCGATTTATTATTTGGAGCATTTTAGGAGTCTGATTAATAATCTTACTCGTACCGATAAATTTAAATATAATTAATTGGACCCTAACGGAAGTCAATTAGATCAATTAAATTATGAGAGATCTATGATTAGTCATAATTAATTTAATGATGTGCTAATTGAAATTTATTAGGACTAAGTGTTGCCTAATTAAGTTAATTTTAATCACAAATTGAAAGGTGTAAATTTATGGGTATAAATGAAGTATGGATGTGCTAAGAAACCCAAGTGGGTGTGCAAAGGAATCTGATTGTGTGTGTGTGCATGTGATGTGTTGGAAAGCTTAGAAGTGTGCACGTGTGCAATGTGGTGGCAACAAGAGAAGCATGTGTGTGTATATGTTGGTGAGCTCAAGAGGCAAGTGTAATTCTTTGAATTCATTTTTGCTTTGGGCTGGGAAGCAGCCGAGAGAGAAAGCTTTTGGGGAGAGAAGGCTCAACACCTAAGAAATTTGAAGGCAAATTGAAGTCCTAGGTAAGAAATATAAGCCTAATTCTAGCAAGAAATTCATGTAAAAATTTAATTTAAGAACAAATGGGTTCAATTTCATGTAAATAAAAAGAAAATTAACAAAAAGGGGATGAAATTAGATTAGATTCATGATCATGGAAATTAAATTAGAAATTAATTATTTGGGTTTGATATTTTTCATCCTTCACATATTTTTGGTTTATTCTTACATGCATTGTGAATTTTCAAGATTTTAGTTGAGAATTAATTATATAAATCCATAGAAATTGGATCTTACATGTTTAATCAAATTAGGTTGAAAATATGAATTATAGTTCTTTAAATTTGTTATGTTTGAGTTTGATTTTGAGAATCATTCATAAATTGGGTTCTATAAATTACATGCAATAAGGTTTATTAAAGATTTGGTCCATGCAAATGGGTTAGGTTAGTGATTATGGAAATTAATTTAGAAATTAATTATTTTTATATGAATTTGAATCTTATGGTTGCATGCATGTAATTTAGAGAAATTAAAGAATTAATTCATGAACATTTGAGCTTAATTTTGAATGAAAGGGATTTTGGTGTAGATGGTTTGATTTTGATTATGTTTTCACACATGCAAATATTTCTTTAAAAGAGTTTGTAATTTTAATTTCATGATTTAGGAGGAATTAGTAAAATAATGAAGAATTGGAGCTAATATCAAGTTATGAAGGTTAATTAGAAATTAATTATTTTGGATTTGGTTTTCGAAGTTATAATTAAATCAAGCTCCATAAATTATATGTAATTTTATTGTGCATTTAATTTTGGAAAAAGGATTTTAAAATCATGAGTTCATGAGTTTTGATTTTATTATGAAACATAGGAATTTGTTTAATCCATGCATATGATTTAATTTAAAAGGTTTGTTCCATTTAAGTATATTTTAGAAATTGAGTTAAGTTGAATTTCTAAGAAATTGATTTGTGTAATTTATAATTAAGTTGATTTTGTTATAAAATTGGGCCTATTTGTATGGCATACATCATGGATTTTGAAGGATTTGGATTAATTCAATCTCATATTTTGAAGAGAGAAATGAAATGTTTTATAAACATCAAGTTTATGGAAAAATTAGAATTAATCCTAATGTTAGATAAAGTGTTGATTTTATAATTAGATTTTAATCCATACTTGTAATTTGAGATTTTATTTAAATTAAACATATTTTGGGGCATCTATGGTTATGAATTAAATTGGGGTTATAAATTAAGCTAAGTTCAAGATTACAGAAACTAGTTGGAAAATTTATAAAGATATAAAACTTGTAATTTTGATGTCAATTTCATGCATGTGAATAATGTTCTAAGGAATTTATGACCTAATAAAGAATAATAAGCTACTAATCAATATAGATTAGTTAGTTAAAGAATGAATCATTGATCTAGTGGTAATTGTTTAAGAAGCCAAGTATAGATCAACCTATTTGGAAAGGAAGGACTTAGTAATGAAAGAATAGGTGAAATAAGAATTCGGTTTATTTAATTAAGAAAGAATAAACGTAGTAGAACTTCGAACTAGAAAGGGCAAGTTTAATCAATGTAGTAATATTGTATTTCAATGTGTATATGTAATGTGCTTGTGTAGGTCACGCGCCATTGCCTGTCTGATTTTCCTGATATGCCCAGTCTGTCTGATTTGCTTCTTCAGCCATCTGTGAGTAATAACATTGTAAAGATATGTTCAACTGTACTTATTTTCTGTGAAATAAAATGAGATCTGTTTTCTGTAAAGATATGCTCTGTACAATGAATGATTGTTCGATTTCTGACATGTATCGTGACATCCTTAGTATTGTGTGATACCTACAGCCATTACCCGGTATCGGAGGTTCCCTTGTGGAACTACGCTTTATGCGTCGCTACATTATGCTTTATGCGTTACGTCGGTAATCGTTACTGCATCGGAGGCCCGCCATGGGGCTTTCTTCGTTCGCTACATACGGATCCGGAGGTTCCCTTGTGGAACTACGCTTTATGCGTTCTGTTCTGTTACGCTTTATGCGTTCTATTATGTTATGCTAATGGATGTATCACGTAAATTTAATTATGACTTACGATTTTTGTCTATATATGATCCGATCAAGTATGAATTTGATAAAGCTGAATTATGATTTCGATCTGATCAAGCATGATTTTGATACAATATGAATTGATTTCTAAAATCTGTATGGACTCATTCATTGAAACCCTTTACTCTGTTATTATTCACTGGGCTTTAGCTTACTGTATTATTTATGTATGTAGGTGATCAGACGCGTGACCAGGCTAAAGGCTTCTGTCTAGAATCTATTTTGTCAGCCAACCTATGTGCCTCCCGTGGAGGTCCCGGATATGTTAAGTGTTGTCGTTGTGTAATTTAAAGTTTAAGTCATGTTTTCTTATTTGGTTCTTCAAGTCTTGTGTATTTTGAAAAATGGGAGACTAAATCCCTTTCTGCCTAATCTGTATATATATTATGACTTAGAGGTGATGTGTATATATGTATATAAAAATTTTAAAATTTTTCCGTCTCATATAAGTCTGCACAGCTCAATAGACGTTGTATATTCTTAATTGCTTCCGCTAGTCCCTAATATTATGTTAATATGTCTCAGAGGCCGTAGGTAATCTTAGGATTACTGGCCGGTTACGATGCCAAACCTATAGGGGCTGGTTTGGGTCGTGACAACTAATCTTCAGGTTTTTGGCTCTGCCTTCTTTGTTCTGCTTCAATCTCGTGAACACACCAAGCTTGAACCTCGTTCTCGTCTTTGTTGCTTTCTTGGGTATGGAATTGAACATAAAGGCTTTCGCTGTTAGGACCCTCTCTCTAACCGTCTTTGTATCTCCCGCCATGTCGTTTTCTGGGAGCACACAATGTTTTCCTCCCTATCCTCCTTTCACTTACCCGCACTTTCCATTAATGTACTGTTTACTAATCCTTCCATAGATCTCTTCTCTGATGATTTTGATACAGGTTCCTCCTTCATTGAGACGCCCTTGCTCACTTCTGATCCCATCCAGACTACTCTCCCTGAAGGTCCACCTCTCATTGCACCACCTCATTCTCCACCAGTTCTTCCTCCCACTAATCCTCCTACGGATCGACCACACCGGGTAACTCAACCTCCTATCCATCTTCGTGATTATATTGTTGGGTCTGCTGCCTTTTCTACTTGTGAACTTACCTCCTATCGTGAGGCTTGTACTAATCCTCTTTGGCAGCAAGCTATGACTGATGAACTCCAAGCTTTGGACAAAACTCATACTTGGGATCTTATTGATCTTCCTCCTAGAAAAACTGCAATTGGCTGCAAATGGATTTACAAAATCAAGACTCATTCTGATGGCTCTATTGAACGCTACAAAGCTCGTCTTGTTGCCAAGGGTTTTAACCAGGAATATGGGATTGATTATAAGGAAACCTTCTCCCATGTTGCTCGACTTACCTCTATTCGTAGTTTATTTGCTGTTGCTGTTGCTCGCCACTAGGAGCTCTTTCAGATAGATGTCAAAAATGCTTTCCTCAATGGTAATCTTCTTGAGGAGGTCTACATGCAACCTCCACCTAGGTCCACTTTTCCACCTCATAAGGTTTGCAAACTACAGCATGCCCTCTATGGTCTCAAACAAGCGCCCCGCACTTGGTTTGCTAAGTTCAGTTCTACCATTCATGACTTCGGGTTCACCTCTAGCTCCTATGACTCTGCTCTTTTTATATGAATTACTCCTCATGGTACCACTCTTCTCCTTCTATATGTAGATGATATGATTATCACTGGTAATGATGCAGCTGGTATTCTCCACCTCAAACGTTTTCTCCACCGTCAGTTTGAGATGAAGGACCTTGGTACTCTTAACTACTTTTTAGGCCTTGAAGCCTCTCATGATTCTATTGGTTCTTATTTGTCACAGGCCAAATATGCATCAGATCTTCTGGCTTGTGCTAGTCTTACTGATTGCAAAACTACCTCTACTCCAGTTGATCCTCAGATTCGTCTCACTCCTCTCGATGGGGATCTCCTCTTTGATGCTACTCTTTATCGCCAGCTCGTCGGTAGTCTTGTCTATCTCACAGTGACTCGTCCTGACATTGCCTATGTTGTTCACATTGTTAGTCAGTACATGTCGGCTCCTCGCACTCCCCACTATACTGCTCTACTCCACATCCTTCGATACCTCAAAGGCACTCTGTTCCATGGCCTTCACTACTCTGCTTCCTCCTCTCTTGAACTGCGTGCCTTTTCTGATGCTGATTGGGCTGGGGATCCTACGGATCGACGCTCCACCACGGGAGTCTATTTCTTCTTAGGGGATTCTCTTCTTACTTGGCATAGCAAGAAACAATCCCTCACTACCCGTTCTAGTATCCAAGCTGAATACCGAGCTCTTGCTGATACTACTCAGGAACTTCTCTAGCTTCGCTGGCTCCTTACTGATATGGGTGTTTCCTCTTCTAGCGCTACCTCTCTTTATTGTGACAATCAGAGTGCCATTCAGATTGCTGACAATGATGTTTTTCATGATCGCATCAAGTATATTGAGATTGATTGTCATTTCATTCGACATCAAGTTACACATGGTACTGTTCATATTCTCCCTATTGCTTCTGCCGATCAACCTGCTGATATTTTCACCAAGGCTCATCCTCCTGGGCGCTTCCGTGATCTTGTTTCCAAACTCAACTTGGTAGATGCCTACCCTCCTTGAGTTTACGGGGGGCTGTTAATATATAATATACATTAGATAGTACATTCGCTAGCTGTAAAGACTGTGAAGGGCAAACACCACTACCACACTTTCAGCTTTAACATTATAGCTTTTATATTAACTAATGTAAAGTATGTTTTTCCTTTATGCTTTCGGTGTTCCAATGTATCCCTCTCCTCTCTATAAAGAGAGTGCATTCTCTTTGTAAATGACACATACAATTATAGATTAATACAGAGCTATTCAGTTTCTCTCTCTCTCTCTCTCTCTCTCTCTCTCTCTCTCAAACTATTGTTTTCATAATATATGAAAATATGGTCGTTTGGACCACTATCCACAACCTTTCCACTACCCCATGTAAGTGTAGTTTTGTTTCCAAGAATAACGGCAAAAAATTTGTTCACAGAAACATCATCACCAATAAAATCCTGTCGAAAATGATTCAGAGCTTGAAAGCCATTGGCTCGAAACCCCAAAACGACGTCGTTTTGGGGTTCGTTTTTTTTTTTTTTTTCCTTTTCTTGACCCAGGCCTCATTCCTCTCGCCTCTCATACCGACTACACATCCTCTCTATCTCTCGTCTCTCTCACCTGTCTGTTGAAGTAGTACGAAGGACGACTGAGGTAAACCGAAGGACGACTGAGGTAAACCCCAAATCGAGCCATGTTAGGGTTTACGTTTGGCATCAATTTTTTGTAGAAATTAGTCGGAGATTGATAGAAGGTGTCTGTGTTGGGTTTGTTTCAATGTTAGGGTTTGTTTCAATTTTTTGGGTTAGGTGTATGTGTTGGGTTTGTTTCAATGTTAGGTGTCTGTGTTGGGTTTGTTTCAATGTTAGGGTCTGTGTTGGGTTTGTTTCAATTTTTTTACATCAATTTTTTGTAGAAATTACGTTTGGCATCAATGTTAGGGTTTGTTTCATTAGGTGTCTGTGTTGGGTTAACAGATCCTCGACTAATGGTGAACAGATCCTCGACTAATTTCTACTAAACCCCAAAAATACCAAGCCATTTGTATTTTGTTTGTATTCACCTATGTGTCTGTGTTGGGTTAACAGATTCAATCCATTTGTTTGTATTCTAATTTGAAAACTATGGTCATTTGTATTCAATACATTTGATGGCTTGACATACACTCTGTGTCTATGCTGTTAGGATTGAAATACAAATCAATAACAGATTGAAAACTATCACATACATAAGGCATTTGATTCTGTTAGCATAAGGCATAAGGCATAAGACATGAGGCTTGAATCTGTTATATAATCTGTTAGCATTGAAATTGTTAGGCTTGAATTTGTTAGGCATAAGGCTTGAATTTGTTAGGATTGAAATATAATCTGTTAGCATTGAAATTGTTAGGCATAAGGCTTGAATTTGTTAGGCTTGAATCTGTTAGCATAAGGCATAAGGCATAAGGCATTTGATTGAATCTGTTATATAATCTGTTACATAAGGCACTTAATCTGTTACATAAGACATAAGGCATAAGGCATTTGATTGAATCTGCTTGAATCTGTTAGCATTGAAATAACACTTAATCTGTCCATTTGATTGAATTTTACATAAGGCACTTAATCTGTTACATAAGGCATAAGGCATTTGATTGAATTTTACACAAGGCACTTAATCTGTTAGCATTGAAATAGCATCCAAGATGGTATGTTTTGAGATTAGCACTTAATATGTTCTGCCAAAGACACTTGGTATGTTTTGAAAGTTACTGATGAGGGAAGAAATTGACATAGTTTATACAGATGTTTATTTCAGATTTGTATGTCAATCTGATGGCTTGACATAGTTTTCATGCTAGGCTCAATGATACATGGCTCTATAATTTTACTATTATAATTTGAAAATTATAATTTTACTAGGCTCAATACACTTGGTATGTGCATTTCAATACAGTTTTACTAGGCTCAATGACATAGTTCATTCATCTTAACAGTTTTATGCTAGGCTCAAAGACTTTGAAAGTTACTGAGACATAGTTGAATGACATAGTTGAATCTATTGGTTACTGAGACAAAGTTACTGAGACATAGTTCATTTCAATACAGTTTTACTAGGCTCAATGAAAATAAGATTAAAGCCAAAGTTACTGAGACATAGTTGAAAATAAGATTAATGTTTCACTTTTTACAAATTTCATTTGTCTTATTTGATTAACCGATTCTTGTGCATTGTAGAGTGTGAACAAACACTGCAATTTCTTCAGCTTCGCAGATGATGATGACAATGATGTTCCCTCCACAGATATAAGAACTGAAGAAATGAATGAGCTAAGGAGAAGGGTTGGTGAGCATGATAGAAGGCTCGAAAGGATGGAATAGATTTTCAAGGCAATAACTTACGTCATTGTATTTTGTGTGTGTTTTTTTTACTTTATCATGTAAATGAATGTAATAGACATATCTTGGGAAGTGTTTGAATGGATGTAATGGACATATATGAATCACGTATTCTATTATGTAATGCGTGTATTTTGTAATGGACGTATTTTGTTGTCGACATATTATGTAATGGATGTATTCTATTACCAAAAATGAATGTAGTGTTTGAATGGATCTGTTTTATTATGGATTGAACAACCATAACAGACAGGTTTAACACACAGATTTGGCTGCAACACAAGTCTGTTGGATTGAACACAGGTTTCACACAAGTTCCAAACAGGTTTAACACATTCACACAGGTTTAACACAGATTTGGGTCAGTTTGAACACAGGTTTGACTCATGTCTGTTTGAACAGGTGTAGTCACAAATTCACACAGGTTGAACACAAGTTCCAAACAGGTTTAACACAGGTTTAACACATTCACACAGGTTTAACACAGATTTGGGTCAGTTTCAACACAGGTTTGATTCATGTCTGTTTGAACAGGTGTAGTCACAAATTCACACATGTTTCACACAGGTTGAAAACAGGTTTAACACAGGTTTAACACATTGACACAAGTTTAACACAGATTTGGGTCTGTAGTCACACAGGTTTCACAAAGTCACACAGGTTTCAATAATTTTACACAAATTCTCATAGGTTTTAACTAATTAACAGAGTCTAATTGACATGCATCTGTCTCCATGTTTCTGGGTGTGTAGTCACAAATTCACACAGGTTTGTGGGTCTGTTTGAACAAATTCAGACAGGTCTGTTACAATAGGTTTCAGTCACACAGGTTTGAACAAATTCACACAAATTCACACAGGTTTTCACAAATTCACAGAGTCTAATTGACATGCATTTGGGTCTGTTTGAACCTGTGTAGTGAACCTGTCCAGTTGAACCTGTCCAAATGAACCTGAACCTGTGTAACTGAACCTGTCCAGTTGAACCTGTGTAGTGAACAAAACAGACCAGCAACATATTTTTTTGTTTCAACAACACAGACCAGTAATTGAACCTGTTATTTTCACAAATTTTAAGAACACAGACATTGATCAAAGGAGACAAATAGACAAACATTGATCAAAGGAGACATTGAACAGTGTATTACATTGAACAGAACCAAAACATACAAAGACATTGAACTTGTTTATCGAAGGAGACAAAAATAGTAGAACACAGGACATTGAACACAGACAAAAATAGTAGAACACAGTCATTGAACAGTGTATTACATTGAACATAGATTGAAAAGTGTATTACATTAAAAATAAAATGGGGCATTTGGATCCAATAGCGATGGTATTGTAGAACTTTGACTGCTTAGATTGTTGACCATTCCTGATGTGCTTCCAATATTGTCCGGCGTTCCCATTGTGCAAACTCGTGCCTATAAAAACAAAGTACATATTACAAAATGATTTTTAAAAATATTGACCAATGCATTCATCGTTACAAATGTGTACTCAAATATTGAACACGTACCGGTACAGACATGTTGTCTTCTGTGCCCACCATAGAAGGAAAATAGTAAGCTTCATCGTGCGGCACCTTATGATTATATAGTAAGACAATGTTATTAATAATTTGAAGCATTAACATAAAACCCAACAAGAAGCAAAGTACAATATTTTAAGTCCATTCAACACATACCGGAACATACATACTATCTTGTGTGCCAACCATAGAAGGAAAATAGTAAGCTTGATCTTCCGGCACCTATCATGAAATAGTAACACAAAATGCACCTAGCTAAAAGCTATAGCAAATCCACAGTGTTTCGCATATTGTGCATAAAATGCGTACACTTCTTGGTTTGAGCTAAAATACATCCCCTTCTCGGGTTCTTCAACTTTGCTAATTTCGTTAATATCAAGATTGTTATCCTGTTCTTCAACTTCCTCACTCCCATTCAATGAATTATTGTTTGAATCAATATCCATTGTAGCTTCAAAGTTAAATACAATAGACAAATTAGTAAAAGAGCAAACTGATTAACTTTTTATAACTGGGAGCATGAGAGAGAGTAGCCTTAACATCTGGATTCCTAATGCTAACCTAATGCCAACCTAATGCCAACCTAACAGATGTTGAAATTTCTCATAAATTTCTCTAGCAGCTTCAGGTATATGTGGATGATTCAGGGTTATAAGGCACAAAGGTCACATTATAAGGCACAAAAATTATACTGTTAAGGTATATGTGGATGATTAACTTGAATAATCTCAGACAATGCATGTGAAAGAATAAATAAATCCAAATTTTTTTATTTAAATAATAGTAGATAGTGTGAAGGTATCACATTATAAGGCACAATTTTTTTTTTTTTAATAATCTCAGACAAAGTGATTCACATCTGTTATTGAAAGAACCTGTTATTTTCATTGTGAATCACATCTGTTATTGAATGAAAATTTTCGACCAGATTGGATTTATGATAGACCAATGGATGTGATTCACAGAGTAACCAATGGAAGAGCAACCACAGAGTTTTGAGCTCTGAATCATTTTCCTAATTTTATGATAGACCAATGGAAGAGCAACCATGGCAGCTACAATCATCTTAGGTAGCTGTCATGGCATCCACAATGACAGAGCAATGTTTGAAGGGGAAATACCTTATCCACAACTCAAGCAAACTTCCTCCTCTTCCACCCCGATGAAACAGCAGCGGCGGCAGCACAAGCTAGGTCGTAGACGTTGCTCCTGTATCTCTTCTCTACTCTGTTCTTTGCTTCTCTTTTTTTTGGTTTTGTTTTTGAAATGAAATGAAAGGGATGTATGTACCCAGTGGCTACGGCAGCGCAACAAGTGAGTAAAACACTTTCGAGCCAAGCAATTTCGAGCTCTGTAGTGGTTCCGAAATCCTGCACGCATGAAAATCAACCAAATGAACAAGAGAAGCAAAATTTCATGATTTCCTAAGTGGGGTAAGTCATGAAAAGATACAAACCTTTGGCACTCCACTGTATACATCACTACCATGTGGGCTGTTAATGACGACTCCAGCCTGGGGTTTTCTTCATTGAAAGCAATGTCGATGATACATGAAAACGACAAAGTTTTCATCTTTAAGCCCACCTTTCTTCAGGAGTTGATAGGCATGACAAACATCAGCCTGAAAAGGAAAAACCAATCAATTAAGGCAAAAACACCTATGTAGAAGACAATTTACATTTGCTGCAAAAATAATCTTCACATCATGTAATAATTTTGAGTACAAACATGCAATCAGACTAAGCTCTAGACAGAAGACATAACATATATGTACATACATATATATGCCGTACAATTCATGGTTACTAAACCATGAAATAAATGGAGTTAAGGATATATTTTGATCCCCTTTACCAGTCTTTAACTTTGGTCTCCCTCTAATTATACTTTAAAAAAAAAAAAAAACCTAGCATCCATTACTTTTATTTTTTATTTTTTATAAGCAAGTAATTCATTACTACTTTTAAAACAACAACTGGTTTCTTCCTCCATGCCACCAACATCATTAACAAACAAATTGATTTTCTGATGAGTTGATTGTTTGCCCTTTTTTTTTCCTTTTTATATAAACAACCAACTATATGTGCACTTACATAATTTGAGTGAATTTCTTTAGGGTGAAGAGGGGAATTTCTTTGATTTTGAAGAATTTCTCTCGGTTGAAGTGAATTTCTCTGAAAAGTCTAGAAAAATTCTTCTGGCTAAATTTTCTCTATGAAGTTGAATTTTTGTTAAATTAATTTGAGGGACCTTAGACATTATTAAAATATTAAATGTCCTTTATACTATAAAATCTTAATATCAGGGATCTTAAAAAAAATTTCTCATTAATGTACTAACTAGTATACTAATAGATGATGTGACGTAATTTTAGAAGTTTTAGATATTTGTAATTTGTATAATAGGTGGGGTCAGTAATAATGACATAACACTAATTAGTATATTAATGTGTGTATTGATTGATACATGTAGCACCGTTATTTATTTATTTATTTATTTTGGACATTATTTTCATCTATTATTAGTTCGCATGTTTTTGCCCATCATGATGTGAACCATTATTTATTTATTCATACATTTTTGCATAATTTTATAAAAGATGTTTTTGTAATATTTAAAAAATTATAAATATGAATTATGATTAGAAAACTAATTTTTGTCAGGGATTATACAAGTAATTTATATTTTGTTTTAATTTGAGAGTTTGTATCAAATTATTTAGTATAATTTTTGTTTATAATTTATTAAGTAGAAATAACTTAAATAAACTCAAAAAAATTATTTTTTCAAAAATTAAGAAAGAGATACTTTTAACTTTTAATTTCTTATTATTAAATTTTAACTTAACATAATTTTCACCAAACACCCCATACTAAAGAGGGATATGCTTCTCTATGATTTTTTTTATTTGTCATTGTTATTGCTGTATACAAGTTTTTTTTTTTATTCTTTATCGTAACATGATTTAATTCAACGTGTGAAAGTTATAAGCATTATATATATTATTATGTTTATACGTACTTAATATTTTGGATTAAAGCAAGAGAACTAATTAGTGTGTTTGATTTTAATTTTTTAAATTCAATAATCTAGAAATTGAGTTTTTTATTTTTCATATTTTTTTATTTTTAATGAATATTTTTAAAATTTTAAGTAACCTTTTACTTTTTTAGATGTACTTTACTTAGATGTATTTAAATAGTAAAATATTTGAGAAAAAAAACATTTTAAAAAATTAATAAATATACAAAAATATGAAAAAATGTTGAATTTTTTGTTTTTGTTTTTTTTTTTTTTTGTATTTTTGGTATTTAGTGAATTTTTTAAAGACTTTTTTCACAAATATTATACTTTTTAGTGTATTTATGTTAGATGTGTCCAAAAATTAAAAAAATTTCTTAAAATATTAAAAAAATTTAGTGAAAATAAAAAATATATAGAAAATGAAAATATATAATTTTTTTTAAAAGTGAATTTCTAAAATGAAAACCAAACAAAGTTAATAGAATTTAAGTTGCTTCGATTGTGGAAACTTTTATCTAATCTAGGTGAAATTTTATTTAAATTAAATTTTAGTTCAAATTCAAACTAAATTTGTAATTGTACTTAAGACTAAAAAATGTTACAAGTTGAACTTGAATAATTCAAATTAGATATGTCCAAAAATTACACCGTGAGTTTAGCAAAAACAAATAAAAATTTACACACTATATGAGGTTTGAACTTGGCAAGTAGTTGTTTAGAGTTTTTGATTGTGCATTGAACAAATGAATATCTGAATTAACCAAAAACAAAAATCTAAACTTATGATTGAATTCTTTCTAAAAATAGGGTGATAGTCTTTGGGGAGGAATTTTTAAATGGAAATAACTTTTTCTCCTCTCAAGGTGAAATTATAACAATATATCCTCTTTTATAGAAGGTCAAGTATTTACTACTATTTCATCATTTGAGGTCAAAACTACTTTGTTTGGTTAGCCTTTTTATCTTAATTTTTAAAAAAATTGGTGCCATAATTATTATTAAACAATTTTTTTTTTCTTTTTGACGAATAGATACGTTTAGATTTCACCCTACCCGTTTATTATCATACAATATGAAAGTTTAGAGAACAACTTCAAGAATAAGTGTGAAATAAAAAAATTAACTATTATTTCACATTTTAAGATAATTTATTTTATAAGAATCATAGGAATAATCTAGTTCATTTTGAAAAACTTGAGAGAACTAAGCAAATCACCTAACCCGAACTAAATAATTAAAAATATCTCACTGAGCAAAAAATAATAATAATTAATAATAACAATAATTAAAAAATAAAATATGTCTCTAGCACAGACTAGTAATATGACATGTTTGTCTGGCAATATTTAGAGGAATCTAAAATACTTCAATCAAATTGTGAATGAGACTGGGTGGAATCTATTGGAATCTATTTGCATAAAGCAAAATATATAACAAAGATTGAATATGGATGGTGATGTATAAAGTATAAGACCATCTCCAACCATTTACTAAATCCATTATCAAATTCAAATTTGGTGAAAAATAAGTGCTTTTGGTGCTCCAACGGTTGTACCAAAATGGTATCAAAATGAGAAAATATCAAACATTTCATCAAACTGAAAATGACTCGCCCCTTTTACCAATTTATTGTGTGTAGCCATTGAGTTGGACTCACGGGACGACTGGCTGGATGTCCCCCTGGATGACCGCTTTAAGACAAAAAATTGTGAAAATTTACACTGACAAGTTGACCCACCGGTCGACCCCCAGGTCGACTACCCAGTCGACCACCTCAGCATCTTTTTTACTCCATTTCCATTTTCCCCTGAATCCATTTCCATCATGTTCTCTTTCTCAATTCTTATCTCTAATCCACTCTATACCTCCAATTCCAATTCCATTTCCAATTCCATGAGTATAGGTTTGATCAGTTTATCATCATCTGCTGCAGAAAGAATATTAAAGGACAGTATTGATTTTGGCTTATCAGAGCCTTGGAGTTGTCTATGGAGATTTGAGCACATCTCCACTTTATGTATACAAAAAGTACTTTTGCTGAAAACATTACACACTCAGAGATCAATGAAGAGATTTTTGGGGTTCTATCTTTACGCTATGTTTGGTAACTTAGGAGAGAAAAGAAAAGAAATGATTACTTAAGTAATAAGAGAAAAGAAATGAAATGAAATGATTGTAATTTCTCTCATTTTTATTTGGATAAGTAAGAAATAAAAGAAAAGAAATGATTGTCATTTCTCTCCTTCTTGTTTGGTTAGATTTCATTAAGAGAAAAGAAAAGAAATTATTTTATGTTATATTACCAAAATAACCTTTTTATATTTTTAATCATTTTATTTCTTTTATTTTTATAGGGGTAAAATTGGTATTATAAAAATATAAACATTTGTGGTTTCTTTTCTCTCCCAATCTCTCCACTTTTGGGAAGATTGAAAAGAAGGGTTATGAGAGAAATGAGTTTCTCTCAATTTCTTTCTATTTCTCCCCATTTCTCTCAACTTAAGATAACCAAACAAGGAAGAGAAATACATTTCTCTCTATTTCTTTTTTTTTTCTTTCCAAATCCCTCAATCCAAACACAGTGTTAGTGTTTTGGACACTAACTTTAGTTCCTTTTCTTAAATATGTGTTCATTGTGCTCAGAGCCGATGATAATGGTGAAGGGGGCACATTTGCTTTGTACTACTCCAACCACTTTTGGGTCAAGTTTGAAATCTACACTAGAGAGGCATAGTGTTTCATAAATATTTGCTTGTATTGGCTTTGATTGGGGCTTGTATGGTGATCGGTGATGGCGTCCTCACGCCTGCAATATCTAGTATATTTACAATTTTATTCTTATGCATCTTAATTGAATTTGGTCTTGTAGTTTGTTCATGCATGATTGACTTGATTGTTATGGCCAAATATTTATCTGGTATACCTCCCTCCTCCATCTCCATGTGATATTAATATTATTTACAGATGAAGGAAATGGATAAAGAAAGGGAACAGACGACAACAGAAATGAAGGCAAAAAATTAAAATAAAATTTGCTCTTGCCGTGTGGTTTGATGAAAGCTCCGTTGGAGCGTCTAATATCAAATAGAGGAATTGGTGATATTTTTACTCAGATTTGGTGAAAATGTTTGATGAATCATTGGAGATGCTCTAATGTGTCAAAAATAAACTCTTTTGTTTATTTATTTATTTTTAAAAATATTTTTGGCCTTTGGTTATGTGCCATTTGCAAACGGTGAGCTTGGTTTGTCAATTAAATAAAAAGTCCAAAATTTGGCCTTTCATTGTCTTTAATAATTTTTTTATATTTTTAAAAAAAATTATTTTTAAAATTTTCAGACTAAAAGAACCTAATAAAAAAATTTGTTGAATATTTAAAAAAAAAATTAAAAATGTGGTTTTTTTTTTTTAGCATTACTGTAAAATTTATTGTTTTCTAACTTTTTTGTAAAAAATATTTCATCTTCTTTACAATGAATATGAAAAATGAACTTGTCAACTATATTATTATATTTCAAAAATAACTATAGAAAACTAAGAAATAGAGGAATTTGTGATATTTTTACTCAGATTTAGTGAAAATGTTTGATGAATTATTGGAGATGTTCTAACGTGTCAAAAATAAACTCTTTTGTTTATTTATTTATTTTTAAAAATATTTTTGGCCTTTGGTTATGTGCCATTTGCCAACGGTGAGCTTGGTTTGTCAATTAAATAAAAAGTCCAAAATTTGGCCTTTCATTGTCTTTAATAATTTTTTTATATTTTTTTAAAAAATTAGTTTTAAAATTTTCAGACTAAAAGAACCTAATAAAAAAATTTGTTGAATATTTAAAAAAAAAAATTAAAAATGTGATTTTTTTTTTTTAGCATTAATGTAAAATTTATTGTTTTCTAACTTTTTTGTAAAAAATATTTCATCTTCTGAAAAATGAACTTGTCAACTATATTATTATATTTCAAAAATAACTATAGAAAATTAAGAAATACTTTCCCAAATAAACACTAAAATACACAAAAAAAAGTTAAAATAAATATGCTTCTTGTAAAAAAAAAAAAAAATTTTTTTTTTTTTTTTTCTTCTTACATATACCCTTATGGTTCTCTCCTGATAATAAAACATCATTTTTATAAAAAATAATTTGTAAGTATTTTCACAAATGGACACTTGATTGAACATAAAATTTTTCAATTTTTTTTTTTGTGTTGGAAAATTTTAAATTTATCTATAATGATTTTAGCCCCCGTTTGTTTTGGGTTAAATAGATGAGAGAAGATTAGGATGAATGTGTAGTTATTTAATGTTGTGTTTGTTTGTAGAGTTGTGGAGTGGATTAGGATAGAAGAGATGATATAGATGGAGGTTGAGAGGAGATTAAGATGGAAGAGATGAAAATAGTATTAGAAAAATAGTGAGGGAATTAGAAATTTTTTTATTTTTTATATATTGAAATTTTTTTTAAAATATTAATATTTATTTTTTATATTTTTTATTATTTTATATAAAAATAATTTAACAATTACTATATTAACGACTATTATTAAAACAAACACAATTTTATTTAATTAGCTGTCGATCTCCTTACTAAGGCCAAGTTTGACATGATCTAAATAATACAAAAAGTGATTATCCTATTTAAATCACATCATCTTATTTAAATCACATCACCTCTCTAAAATATCATATCAAATCCAACCCAAACCCAACCCATATAAATCAATAAATCAACAAATACAATTTTTTTTTTAAAACATCCCAAATCAACCCTAACAATCCCTTAATATGAATCCCTCGCAATGAATCCCTGCCTTCTGCCTGCGAAAACAAACGGGGGCTTAGTTTAAGCGCTTTTGGTATGACTTCCACTATTGCTAGTCACTCTCTCTCTCTCTCTCTCTCTACCGTCTCCACCGATCGCCGATCAAAGTGCGAAGCTCCATTGAAGATTCTCAGTACAAGGTTCTTTTCTCTCTCTCTATTCATACGAGACCTGTACATACATTGATGTGGAATTTTCTAATTGATTTTGAAACATTTTCTGATCCAATTGGGCTGTTGATTTCAGTGTTGTTGCTTTTTTACTATCGATTCACAAGACTTATTAACAGATCTACTGCATTTATTTATTTTTATTTGATTTATTATTCAAATCTTCGTGAGCTTTCATTGAATTTGCTTGTCACATGTATAGGATTTTCCAGATTCATGGCAGTAGGTTGAGATTTAATCTGATTAGGCTGAAGCTCTTCCTTTCCAATCTTGTTAATTTGGTTGATTTTTGTTTGTGCAGATCAAGGCGAAGGCATTAAGAGAAGGCAGAAAGGTTCACGTCTATACCTCCTTTCTCTCTCTCGTTGATCTGAAGGCTTTCGATTTGGTTGCTGCTCTGTTTTATGTCCAAATGATTAAATCCCTGTATTTTTCATTTTGTATACATTATATGAAATTCAACTACACTTGTCCTAATTCATTGATTATCTCTTGTTATATGACTTTTGATTGGATCAGAATTTTTTTATAGATCAAGTAATTTACCTAATTATGTCTAATTTATGCAAGGAACTTAACCTCAAGAAAAGAATAGTGACACTGATACATGAGTTGCTGCTTGTCAGCTGCTCCTACAAAAAATAAAAACAAAACGAAAGCACACAGATTATAAAATTACTATTTAATTTTACCATTAACTATCAAATCTCTTTCTTCCTCCTCCTCACTTGGTGGCCGCATTTGCACTATAACCCAATTTATGCAACAATTATAGCAAGAATCAAAACAGATTACTTAATTGATGTTTGGTTGCCCATAAAACACCAAAAGGACAAGAAACAAAAATTTTGAATCTAATATTTTAATCATTAGGCACTTCAAATACTAGTAATTACACTAAAGAAATAACATTCAAAATTTTGTTTTCTTTGTTATATGACTTTTCATTGATTATCTCTAGTAATTACACTGGCAATTCTTATTTAGTAGTGATAGTACTTGCCAAACTTTTTTAACCCTATTGCTAGTTAATGAAAAATGTATTAATTTTTAAAATAATATATATATATATTTATGTTTTTGAGGTGCTATTTAATATTTGATGTAAATAGATTGATATTACTATAGCCCTTCTCTTTTCTTTCTTTTCTTTTTTTCATTTTATTTTTTAAATTTAATTTTCTTTGTGCTTGCTTTCATTTGAAGGCATAATAGTTTGGTCTTTATTGATTGATTTAAGAGAGTGATGTATTTCTTGAATCTATCAAGAGCATTGTAGAAATTTTTGGTTTCTTCATTAATATGCTTCATACTAGATATGTTTCTAGTATACTTGACAGTACTGATTTTGCACCATCGGGATGCAATCGTTAATGGTGCATGCATGCATAAATAGCCTTAAACCCGTCCAAAAATCTTCATTAGAGATACTGGGTCATTTTTGACGAAACTCTTTTTGAATTGTCCAGTTAGGAGTGTAAAAATAGCTTGCAGCCCGGAGTGGGCACGGCCCGTTTAGGCCTGGGCTCGAGCCTAGCCGAAGACCTTGGACTTGGGCCTAGGCCATCATTTTGAAGCCCTGGCCCGGCCCGTGGCTTGCTTAAGGCCCACTCAAGACCCGTCCTGTCCCGTCCAATGCTCAGTGTCTTTTTTAGTGGAAATTAATAAAATTTTGGTAGGAAAAAAAAAAAAAAAACAAACAAACAAAAAAAAATTGTTCAGGCCTGCCCAAGTCTGAGCTCATACCCACCATCTTGACTCAAGGCTTGGCCTACCGGGGTGAACACCACCTCGGCCTGAGCCTAATTTTATGGCCCGTGGCCCGGCCCAAATTTTTGCAGAAGCCCACGAGGCCTGACATGGGCTGGGCCGGGCCGGACCAGGCAAAATTTACATCCCTACGTCTAGTTTGGACAGTTCATAAGCACAAGTCTATATTGTAATTAGTAGTTCTATCGCTTATAGTCCATATCATCTCATTCATCATTGCCGTTACTCTCTATTCTTGTTCCTCCTCCTTACTTTGCTGATCGATGCTGCCATAGCCTTGCTGTCACTACCATTAGCCTTTCCGCCGCTGCTCTTCACTCATCGTTGCTGCTCTCCACTCACCGCTGCTGCTTTCTCCTCACCACCGTTGCTCTTCATTGTCCTGTGGTTACAATTATCACTAGCCGACTGAAGTTATATATATATCTCTCTCTATCTGGTTTCTCCTTTGTTGTTGTGCAACCCTAATGCTTAACCCAAATCCTTACAAATATCATTCAGCTTGCTTATTTTTGGTTTTCTAAAAACACTTTTTAGAAAATTTTATTTTCTTGTTTTTCATGTTTTTGTTTTTACTAAATTTTTTAAATATTTTAAGCAATTTTTTTTAAATTTTTAGACACATCTAACATAAATACATATAAAAAGTATAATTTTTGTAAAAAAAATATTTTAAAAATTCTCTAAAAACCAAAAATAAAAAAATACAAGAATTTAATATATTTTTCGTATTTTTATGTATTTTTTATTCTTTTAAAATATTTTTTTTATAATTTTTTTATTTTTTAGATACATCTAAGTAAGGTGTATCTAAAAAAATAAAAAAATACTTAAGGCTGTGTTTGGTTGTGTTTTGCAATCATGATTCTACACCTTTCATTCAAGTATCATGTTTGGTTACAATTCTCAAAACACGTTTCAAAAATTCTGCAAAAAACACTTTGTGGGAGGCGCGGTTTTGGAATTTTTTTTTTCAAATTTCGCCTAACCAGTCGTCCCACCGGTTGACCGGAACAGTGAATTTTTATTTTTATTTTTATTTTTTATTTTTAACAATTTACATATGTTAATTTTTTTATATTCAAAAAAAATATTTTTTGAATTTTTAAATTTTTTTTATGTGTTTTAATAGAATTTTGAGTTGCATGTTTGGTAATCAGTTGTAAGTTTTTGTATCAAACATCATATGTCACATCAAAAATTCTCCACTCAATTCCAAACTCTTTTTAAAACTCTTTATCAAACAAATTTTCCACACTCAAATCATAATTCTAAAACTCACAAACTCAAAATACAACTCATACTCTCAAATCATATTTATAAAATTCTACCAAATGCAACCTAAAATTTTAAAAATATTCACTCAAAAAATATATATATATATAAATTAAATTTTAAAAAATTTAATCAAAAAAACTCAAATTAAACGCATGCGAACGGGGTGGGAACCCGCCCGTATCTTTGTGTGCGTGTGTGTGTGTTTTTTTTTAAATCTAAACCGTTGATTTCATTTCTATCAACACAACCAAAACCCTAATTTCTCAACTCAACATCTGCACAGCCTCTCCTCATCTCACTCTCTCTCTCTCTCTCTCTCTCTCTTTCTTCCATCTCTCTTTCTGTGGCGGCCACAGCGACTGCGACCTTCGACGATCGGAGGCCTTCGATTCGACGATCGGTGTCCTTCTCTGGAAAGATCGACCTTTGACCATCTCTCTCGGTGACCTTCGACAATTGACATTTGCCGAGTAAGTTGAATCGATCTTTAGCTCCTTTGAGAATCTATTTTGTTTCACCTTAAATGCATGTGTTTCTCCACAGTTGGATAGTTTTTTTTGATTATATGCATTTATAAGTAACTTTTTTGCCTCTATAATTTACTCTTAATTCTCATTGTTATGAGCTTGCTTAGCCAGGTAACTTTTACTTGTCTGTTCTAGGCCAGGGATCCTATGTCTTTAAAAAAAAAATTTCTGTTCTCAATGTACTCTCAATTGAAAGATGTGTTAGGAATCTCGAAATAAGAGAATCTCGTAACATGATCTTGTGGTGAGAATAAGCATGTTTAATTATTAGTATGATTACGTAGGGTTAAGTATGATTAGTTAAGTAATAATAAGCGTGTTTAATTATTAGTATGATTACGACCTAATTATGATTAACTTGTGTTAACCTCAATTGATTAAGGTTAATTAAGTGGCTAATTGAGCATAGATGAAGCATACACACCTCACTTTATGAGGCAATGCCTCCAACTTGGCCTGATGTGAGAGAGATAGGCATGTGTCTCTCTTATATTTTTCAAAAAATTGTAAATATTAATTGGAAAACGTAAAAGAGGAAGGAGAGAGAAGGGAGAGGAGCTAGCTTGTTCAAGAACTTTAGTTTGGCTTGAGAGAGAGTGAGGGAAAAGAAGAGAAAGAAAAGGAGAGAAGGTCTAAGAGTCAAACCAACTTTACATCGATATAAAGTTCATTACACTTGAACTAATTTTATTGATATTATCTGAAAATAATAGGATTACGCCTCACTAAGAGGTCATGGGTTCGACTTCTCTCCTCTTCCCTCTAATGTAGCCAAAAATAAATGAGAAATCCCTAATTTTACATGATTTAATGAGAACCATAAGGTTCTGATCTCTGAATTGTTTATCATATGTATTTGGACTAAAAAGTGAAATTGGGACTTGGCAATAGGATCTAGTTGGTGATAATTCATTTCTATATTTCGGTCATTTTTGTTACACGCTAGTAGCGATTCTAGTGAACCCAGTATGAATTCAACAATTTTTTCCCCCTTCTTTTTCCTTGAAGTTGGAGACATGCTTAACTTAGACATCCAGATACTCCGGTGCCAATCAGAAAAAATAAAAAATAAATAAAAAAAATAAAGCTAGGCATTTTATATAGTTTGTGACGGTAGATGGTAGTATTAAGGAAAGGAATAGACCGATGGTAGTATTAAGGAAAGGGATAGATCTAGATTGACGTGGATTAGTGTAGTAAATTAGAGATATGAATCTTCTTAATTTGACTAACGAAATGGTCTTGGATAGAGTCGAGTGGAGAAAAAGGATTTATGCAGCCAGCCTCATTTGATGGGACTTAAGGCAAGGCTTGGCTTGGTTTGGTTTAGTTTAGGCATTTTATATAGTTTAGGATACTTATGCCACATCTACTTCTCTTTTATTAATAGTTTTTTTAGCCGCATTTAGTATTTATTATTATCTGTGCGTAATTCTCATAACATCAAACCGAAATGATTTATATTTATAATTTATAAATTTAATGATTCAATATAGTATTTGTAATACACGATGACTACTACCACATAAACCTCCATATTGAAGTTGGGTTTCCATTGCTTACAATAGATCACTAGAAGTTATCAAGTAATGGATAGATGACTTATTATATCATCTCGCGAAGATACTGTTATTATTATTTTCTTATTGTCAAATACTTGAAACTCTCCGCTCTTCCAGGATGATCAACGTTACGTAGTAAATACTTGCACTTAATGAACTAAAGCTTTTTTGTTTTTGTTTTTGTTTATTATAGTGCAGTTTTTTAATGCTATGTAGCATTGTACCAAGCACATTTGGAAGCCATCCAAGTGCATTTTGATGCCATCCTGCATGGTCATAGACAGTGTTGTGAAAGGTGCGCCTAGGCATGTGCCTTGGTGCAGCGAGGTGCAAGGGCAGCGCCTTACGCCACCCAAGGTGAGGTGAGTTGAAGAAGGCGCGCACCTTGGCCAGGCGACAAAAGGAGCAAGGCGCACAACTGATGGAGCCCTTTTTTATTTTTTATTTTCCTGATCATAATCTAACGGTTCATATCTTTGTTTCAAAAGGCTCCAACGAAATAGGATTACAACTCTGAGGTATACAACTCAACACCCAGCCCCAAATCTATCTACGACTGAAAATCCCTAATCTATCGAAGAAGCAGTGTTGTGGTGTTTCTTACCTTAAGGTCGTATCATCTGGACCACGGGTGAGTTCTTCTTCTCTTCTTCACTATTGCTGTTCTTTTTTCTTTTTTATTTACTTTCTTCTTTCTTGGTTTTTTTTGGCCTCCTCCTCCTCTGCTGCCTCTGTTTTTTTGTCGTTTTTTCTTCTGCTTTTCCTATGTGTTTTGCTTCTTCTTCTCCGCTCTCTCTGTTTTTTTTTTATTGTCTGTCCTTTTTTCACTGCTTCTTCTCCGCTCTCTCTGTTTTTTTTTTATTGTCTGTCCTTTTTTTTTTTTGCTTCTCTTCAATGCTGTCTTCTTCTTCTTCTTCTTCTCTGCTCTCTCTGTTTTTTCCGCTTCTCTTCTATGCTGTCTTCTTCTTCTTCTTCCGTCTCTGTAGGAAAAAAGAAAAGGTTCAAATAATTAATTCATCACACATTACATTACACTGAAATTGTTTTTTACTCATTTGTTGTGTAGAAAATGACATCTGAAAGTAGTAGAAAAAGTGCATTTTGATGGTGTCTTCATCATTTTTGTTGGAGTGTATCTTGAAGCCATTTTAAGTGCAATTTGAAGCCGTCCAAGGTATTTTGATATCATCCAAGGTCTAGTGCATTTTAATCCATATGCAATGGTTCTAAGCACATTTTTATGCTATCTAGCACATTTTCTTTTCCTGTTCTCTCTCTCTCTCTCTGCGTATTCAATTCTGGGTTCTTCTTCTTCTTCCCCTTCACTGCTGTCTCTGTTTTTTATTGCTTCTTCGATGCTGTCTTTTTCTCCTTCTTATCTGATCTCTCTGGTTATTTATTTATTTTTTTGCTGTCTCTTTTTTTTTGCTTCTCTTCGATGCTGGCTTCTTCTTCTGTCTTTGTTAGGGGAAAAAAAAAGGTACAAATAATTAATTCATCGCACATTACTTTACACTAAAATTGTTTTTTTATTCGTTTGTTGTGTAGAAAATGACATCTGAAAGTAGTAGAAAAAGTGCATTTTGATGGTGTCTTAATCAATTTTTTTTTTTTTTTTTTTTTTTTTTGAGTGTATCTCGAAGCCGTTTTAAGTGCAATTTGAAGCTGTCCAAGGTATTTTGACGCCATCCAAGGTCTAGTGCATTTTAATCCATATGCAATGGTTCTAAGCACATTTTAATGCTATCTAGCATGCTTTTTAAGTGCATTTTGATAAGCACATTTTGATGCTATCTAGCATGCTCTTAATTGCATTTTGATATCATTTACGAAGTGCATTTTGATACCCATCTGTCATGGTCTTAAGTGCATTTTGAGTGTATCTTGAAGCCATTTTAAGTGCAATTTGAAGCCGTCCAAGTTATTTTGACGCCATCAAATATCGAGCTGCTTGCAATCTGAAAGGATATTTTGATGCGATGATCCAACTTTGCGCTACTTGCCGATTTGACGATATCTAGCATGGCTTTAAGCGTATTTTGATGCCTTCCAATTGCATTTCAACTCCATTCGGCACAAAATGGTGAGGAGTTAGCAAAGCGGGTTTCAACTCCAAGGTATTTTGACGCCATCCAAGGTCTAGTGCATTTTAATCCATATGCGATGGCTCTAAGCACATTTTAATGCTATCTAGCATGCTATATAAGTGCATTTTGATAAGCACATTTTGATATCTAGCATGCTCACAAGTGCATTTTGATAAGCACATTTTGATGCTATCTAGCGTGCTCACAAGTGCATTTTGATATCATTTAGTGCATTTTGATACCCATCTTTCATGGTCTTAAGTGCATTTTGATGGTGTCTTCATAAATTTTTTTGGGAGTGTATCTTGAAGCCATTTTAAGTGCAATTTGAAACCGTCCAAGTTAATTTGACGCCATCAAATATTGAGCTGCTTGCAATCTGAAAGGATATTTTGATGCGATGATCCAACTTTGCGCTACTTGCTGATTTGACAATGTCTAGCATGGTTTTAAGCGTATTTTGATGCTGTCCAATTGCATTTCAACTCCATTCGGCACAAAATGGTGACGAGTTAGCAAAGCGGGTTTCAACTCCAAGGTATTTTGATGCCAGCCAAGGTCTAGTGCATTTTAATCCATATGCAATGGTTCTAAGCACATTTAATGCTATCGAGCATGCTCGCTATCTAGCATGCTCTTTAAGTGCATTTTGATAAGCACATTTTGATGCTATCTAGCATGCTCTTAATTGCATTTTGATATCATTTACCAAGTGCATTTTGATACCCATCTGTCATGGTCTTGAGTGCATTTTGATGGTGTCTTCATAATTTTTTTTGGGGTGTATCTTGAAGCCGTTTTAAGTGCAATTTGAAGCTGTCCAAGGTATTTTGATGCCATCAAATATCGAGCTGCTTGCAATCTGAAAGGATGTTTTGATGCGATGATCCAACTTTGCTCTACTTGCCGATTTGACGATATCTAGCATGGCTTTAAGCATATTTTTTGATGCCGTCCAATTGCATTTCAACTCCATTCGGCACAAAATGGTGAGTGAGGAGTTAGCAAAGCAGGTTTTGTGCCCCAAAAGTTTCCTTATTGGGTTCTCTAATTTTTTGTTGCACTTTTCTATGTATATATAATATAATTGGTCTTAAATATTGTTATTTATTTATTTTTAAATCCTCGCATGTGTACTAAATGGTTGATAGTGGTAGTGGATAGATAGCGGTAGTGGCAGCAACTGCGACGACTATGGTGCTGGCGGGGTGGGGGTGTAGTGGTGGTGATAACCATAGTGACTCTGCACATTTATGTTTATGTATAAAATAATTATAAATCCAATCGACATTAAATAAGAATGCTACCATTAATTTTATTTTAGTTTTAAATAAAAATAAAATATTTTCTTTTCGTTGAGGGCAAAATTTTGCAAGTACACAATTTGTAAGAACATATTATTTTCAATTTTATTGAGGGCAAAATAATATTCCAAGTACACATCCCGAACTGCTCTCTATAATTCATGCCCATCTTGTGGGAGCACAGATGCTAATGTGCGAGAAGATGAGAGTACAAATTCAGAATAACAGTAATCTTATATTATTATTGATACGTGATATCTCATCGATTAATGATAAAAGGTCATACAATTCGTGTGTAATTATGTGTTTTAAGATAATTATGTAATCACCACAGATATATTGAGCCTTGTTGTGTTAGTATGATAAATTATTATTGGCTAGGAATTATATTATATATCCGTGAAGACGTGGTATTATGATTTTATTGATTTTTTTTTTCTTTGTTGAGAAAATTGAATTTTTTTTTAATAATAGAAGATAGGTGTGGAGAGAAGTTTAGAGTATTTTGAATCACTCAATGTTTCAAAAATTGAACCGATAAGCTAATTAGAAAAAATTTAGGTGGACGAGTCATTGATTTAATTTGATTGAGCCAAGATGTCATACTCATTTCATAAATATTTTAAAAATAATATATAAATACAATTATTGATAATAATTTTTTAAGCTGAATGTCACCAATTAAAATTTGATTAGTAATTTAACACAATTGCTAAATTTGAAAAAGTAATATATAACTTTGAAAAGATTATATGTTATAGATGCTTGACACGAATTATATATTATTATTATTATTACTTACATAGGTTGTTTTGGGAAGTTGGTAAAAAGTTGACTTTTGGTTTTTTACCAAGTTTTTTGACTTTTTTGGAAGTGATTTGGGAAGTTGGTAAAAAGTTGATTTTTTGCTTTTTAGTTTGATATTTATTTATAGTGTCAAATCAAATTAAAATGACCAAAATACCCTTATCCAACATAAGAGATTTATTTTTTTATTTTTTTTTCATAGGCCCTAATTTGTAATTTTACGGCTGCGTTTTTAGCACTTGCCAAATGGCTTTCCTGACGTTTTTGGCAGTCACGTTTTTAAAAATGTCCAAAAACGTAGCTTTTTACCATGTTCCCAAAGTGACACATAAACAAGGAAAGTAGTTTAGTGCCAACGGGCCAATTTGTACCGTAAGTTATGGTTTCAAACTATTGATTATTGGCTTTTTGAAGACTCTCACGTAGCTTTCCTGTTTTTTTATAAGATCCTCTTTCTATTTCGCTAAGCATGCTGGCTTTCTCGTTCTTTTCTTCAAGTAACTTTCCTATTTTATTTCCCTAAGCATGCTGCATTTCCTCTTCTTTTCTTCAAGTAACTTTCCTATTTTTTTCTTCGAACTCAATTATATATATATATATGAGATCCTCCTATTTCCCATTTCCTCAAGCATGCTGGCTTTCCCCTTTTTTTTTTTTTTTTTTTTTTTTTCCTTCAAGCGGCTTTTCTATTTTTTTTTTCTAACTCAATTATATATATATATGGCCCTCTACCTATTTCCCGCGTGTTGGCTGTCCTGTTCTTTTTTTCGTACTCAATAATATATATATATATATATAATTTTTAGTGTACGGAAGCCAATATAGAAGTGAATGTTTAATTGCAAATCCATTTGGTATATAATTTTTAATTGAAGGCTTTAACATTGAAGCAAATGTTAAACCGCAAATTCATTTGGTATATAATTTTTAATGCAAGGAATTGGACCGGGTCAACCAGTTCAAGGTTTAACCACAAATCCATTTAGTATATAATTTTTAATGCAAGGTGGCAACATAACCGGATTGAGTCAACCGGTTCAGTGGTTTAATCTCAAATTGAAGCGAATTTCACAGAACACTCTAATTCTTTGTATAGAACGGTTCTGACAGAGACCCGAATCAGATCAATGGCTAGTTGACAGGCCAACTAGTTCAATTGGCCGGTCTATTCCGATTTCCAAAACTATGGAATCACTTACTAGTTTTGCTGTTTTGAGAAAGCCCAAGCCTCAAAGGCCATAAAGTCTAGGAATGGTAACGGGTCGAGGATTACACTCCCCGTTCCCGATCCTTGAAGGTATCACCGTCCCCATCCTCGCCCCCGATCTCTGGCTGGGAACCCATCACCCGCCCGTCCCTAAAATATCCCTGACCCTTTTTTTTTTTTTGAGGCAAGTATAAATAATATATATAAAAGCATAATCCAACAATGTCCAAACATAAATATCCAAACAACAACATGACAAACAAGATACAAAACAACACTCACACCACAAATAAAAAAAATAAAAAATAAAATAATCCAAACAACACCTGAACCTAAACCCTAAAATGAATCAAAAAATTCCTAGAAACACACACACACACACACACACACACACACACACACATATATATGTATAGAAGGGTATCCCTCAAAATGAAAAAGCTAGACCACTACACAATTGGTTTCTAAAACTGCATTTTTCCCTTTCAAAAATTGTATTTTTTTAAGATAACACTTAATTATATATTTAATTTTACTTGTAAAAATTGGTCCAAAAACATTTTCTTAAAATAGTTTCTCAAATGTTTTCCATTTAGTTTCTGTTTTTTTTTTTTTTTTTTTTTTGAGTCTCAAAAGTAGAAATAACTTTTGAAAATGATACCAAACAAGTCTTTAATGGTAGTTGGTTCTAGAGAAAAATCTTATTTCTCACTGATTTTATTTCATCACTTTGTTTCACCAACTGGGTGTTCCGCACACCATATTTAATAAATAGTAAGACTTATCATGCAATATAAATTTTTACATAGAAAGTTAAGAGTTTGGGTTGTGCTTTTTACTTTTTTATTTTTACTTTTACACTTTTACACTTTACACTTTTATTTTTTTTACCTACACCTACACCTTTTGTGTTTACAGTGTGTGGGCAACTACACACTCACACACCTTACATTTACACCTTACATTTACACCTTACACTTACACTTATACCTTACACTTACACCTTTTGTGTAAGTGGCACATGGTGTGCAACCCACTTACACCTTTTGTGGGTTGCACACCTAAGAAAACTCCTAAGAGTTTTAGTGAACTATTTGATGATGTATAAGCAGTTGTCAATTCTAAATGAGATCAACATTAATTTAAAAAACATGTAAGATTGAGAGTGCATTGAGAATGTCTATATATAATGGCATTTTAAAAACACGTAAAACTGAGAGGGCATTTTAAAAAAGTATGAGAGAAGAGTAATGCGCCACATAGTAGAGAGAGAAAAAAAAGAAGAGGAGAGATATGTCATATAGAAAAAAGAAAAAAATTTGAACGTAAATACTACTTATATATATATATATAATTTTTAATGTAATTGGCTATGAGATTATTATATATGTTATTAGCTTTTCAAAGACCCTCTTTCTATTTCTCCAAACGGCTTTCATATTTTGTTCTTCGAACTCAATATATATATATATAATTTTTAATGTAAGTAAGGCAACATAAAAGCGAATGTTTAACTGCAAATCCATTTGATATATAATTTTTAATGCAATGCTTTAACCACAAATTGAAGCAAATGTTTGTCTACAAATCCATTTAGTATATAATTTTTAATGCAATGAAGGCAGCAACGTAACTAGGATTGCAAACAAGTCGAGCAAAGCCGAGTTTTACTGACCTCGAGCTCAACTCATTTGCTTATCAAGCTCGAGCTTGGCTTGATAAGTAATTGGGCTGGGGCTCGAGCTCGGTTTGGCTTGGCTCGTTAATACTAATGAAATTCGAGCTCAGTTCGACTCAATAAGATTTTTTAAAAATATTATTTAATATATAAATAATATATTTATTATACAATTTAAATAAAAATAAACGAGTCAAGCTTAATAAGCGGAGCTTGTTTGAGCTCAAGTTTGGCTCGTTTACTAAACAAGCCGAGCCGAGCAAAGCCCAGCCCTTAATGAGTCGTGCTGAGCCTATTCGTGAACAGTCCAATTCATTTATAGCCCTAAACATAATTGGACATGGTCAATAGGTTCAATGGTTTAACTGCGAATTGAATAGCAAATCCATTTAGTATACTCCCTCCGTCCCAAAATAATGGTCCCTTTTGGGGAATCCAACTTTTTTTGGTAATACAATTATTGCATTTGAAAAAAAGTTGATTTTTCAAAATTATTCTTTTGATAGTACATTTTTTGAGAATTTCAATGTCATAATTGTACTTTTTATATTATTTATTAATTTAAAAAAAGGGCAAAATAGAAAATTTATATTATTTTTGTACTTGATTTTTGAAGAGGAACTAATATTTTGGGACAATGAAAAATGAAATAAGGAGCTAATATTTTGGGACGGATGGAGTATAATTTTTAATACAAGGAAGGCGGCAACATAACCTAACCGAGTCAACCGGTTCAATAGTTTAATCACGAATTGAAGCAAATTTCACAAAATACATTGATTCTTTATATAGAACGTGATATGGTTGTTTGCACACTAAAATATTTAATTTAAAACCAAGTAAAAATAACTATTGCGTAGAATAGTAGTTAAAACCAGAAGTTGATTGACAGGGACTAATGATGAATAATTTAATTTAGAAATTTAAGATAAAGTGTTGTGAATTTTTGGGATCAAAACTAAACTAATTAAAATAAGCAATTAATTAAAGAAACTAAAATAAATATTTTAGAATTTTGAATCCACCACTAACATCATAATTGGAAGTAATTGTACTCGATCTTTAGAAAATCATTGATATGGATACTATTATGTAAGTTGATTAGAAATACATCGCCAAGAAAAGATTTGTATATTAAAATTAGAACGTCACGAATCATTTTCGCTTAGCACGGATAGTCACCATCAAACTATGGTTTGACGCACGACTCGTTTTATTAGATATGACTCATTTAACAATTCTAATATATAACAGTGAAAACCATTGTATAACATGATTTAAATAAAACATTTATTGCACAAAAAATCTTGAGTTATACAATTTTATTCAAATCAAATTAAAACTAAAAATACTAAATACAACTTATCTTTAGTGATTTCATCTCTATGCTAAGACAAGAAAATTATTACACTCTAGTATTTACTAGGGTTTGGCTTTGGTCCAGTCCAAGATCGCACTGGACCGTGTTGTTCGGCTCGTGGGAGCCCACCATGAGTCTCATTTTGATAATCTAAACCGTTTAATATCTAGAAATCTTCGAGTCCTATATACTTATAAAAAATCACGTTGATTGGATATCGATAGTTATGTGATCAAATTAATTTTGTATAAAAAAAAATGGATGGTGAACAAATTAACTATTGGAAAAAAACTATTTTGATCATATAGCTATCGATATCCGATTAACATGATTTTTTACAGGCATATAGTGCTCGACAAGTTCTACGCATTCAACGGTTCAAATTATCAAAATAAGACCCGTAATGGACCCCCACAAGTCCAACAACACGGCCTATTTCGATCTTAAACTGGACCAAAGTCAAACCCCATTTACAAAATACAGTCTCCCACTTTTTTTTTTTCTTCATCTCTTGGGCTGAAGCCCTCTGCTTCGCTGAGCTCCTCTTTCTTTTTCTTTGTTTTTTTCCCTCTTCTTTTATAGGCAAAGTACTTGCAAAAGAAACAAATAATAATAATATAAATAATATAATATTGTAATAAAAAATATATATTTATATATTGTCAAGTAGTGGTTGAGCCATCCGTTTGCCCCTGTTTTTTTTTTTTTTTTTTCATCTTTCTTTTCTTTTCTCTGGTTCAAAAATTCATAAAATGCACAGTAAATTGTAATATATTAATATATAAAATATTTATATTAATTTATATACAAATATCTAAAATATATACAATCACATAAAATTATAAAATAATACAAATTATTGGATTAACAAAATATATTTTAACACGCTAAATGTATAATATTTAGACTCCGATTAAAACGGTTCTAATAGAGATCTGAATCAGACTAATTTACGGGTCAACTGATTCAACTAGTCGGTCCAATACAATTTTCTATTTAGTTTCTATTTTTTATTTTTATTTTCTCAAGAACTAGAAACAACTTTTGAAAATGATATTAAACAAGTCTTTATTAATAGTTGGTTCTAGAGAGAAATCCTATTTGAAAAATCTAGAAACCCCCTAGATGTTGATTTGTGATTATGTATCAATTTTAAGTAGTATATAACAATCCCAATTAAACAATCAAGACAAATCAACACAACGATTTTACATAGAAAAACCACAATTGGACACCTTCAATTGTGAGAAAAAAAACTACGGGCAAAAGCCACAAAATAATCCACTAAAACAACATAAAGGAATTACACAGGTATACTCTTAATTACCTAGCGAATCCACGCCCGAATTGAACCAACCCCTATGTACCTCTTCCAACCCCGTCTTCATCTCGGAATTGTCTTGATGATGAGCCACTCTAGAATCCACCAAAGCTTCAGACTCGAATTCTTCAAAATCCACTGAAGAACAGCTCTCTCTTTTGTGTAGAATAAACAAACAATGCTTTGATGTATACTTCTTAAACCATGAGTTAAATACTCAATCAAAACATCAAAGAAAACTAGCAAAATAGTCTCAGATATAAACCTTAGAACCTAAGAAGTATAGGAAATGGTTATAAAATTCTGGGTGAAACCATAATTTTTTCTTAAATTTGGTCTATTTTTTAGGTGGGCCCCGAGCGTCGTTTGTCGCGGGTCAAAGTGGTAACGCGTTCTATGTCACGTTGTGATTCACGTGGTATATTTGGTTGCTCAAAACCATTACTGAGTGAATAGGAAATTGAAGCCAAAGTGTGCTCCATGGAAATGGAGTTTTGGTGGAAAATCCTTAAAGGTTTGAATAAGGTTTGTTCCACATTGGTTTGGTAGGAAGTTTTGAATAGGTTTATAAGACATAGGTTTGGTACTTGGGGTGTGCCCCAAAGGGTACCCAAGTGTTTTAGAGAGAGAGGTTATGGAGAAAATGGGCTAGACCTATTGAACCCAAAAATCACCACACATGCGCGCGCGTGCCGCCTCCCGTCCGTCTGGTCGGGTTGGGCCTGTTCGGCCCAATACTAATCTTTTTGGGCAAAAAATATTTGAATTTAATTTTATTTTTGGTAAAATAAAATCCAGAATTCAAAATAAACTAGTTTGGTTTTACTGCACATCCAAACAGGGCCCTTCCCGTTGGAAATAAACTGGTCTGGTTTTACTGTACATCCAAATAGTGCCCTTCCCATTTTTTATCTGTTTAAATTATGAACCAAACAGATTCAAATCTGTTTGAATTCAAAACCGACAGGTTTCATACCTGTTCAATTCAAAACCTGCAGCCACCTTTACATCTATAAATAGGACAACCATCATTTGATGTTTTACATTCAGAAATTTCGTATTTCACCTCTGCAAATTCTATTATTCATTTTGCTGCATTTTATTTTTGTGAGAGAGAGTATAAACACTTAGTGTGTTCGTTAGGCAAACAATTTGTAGTGCTGCTATTGTTTGTAGTACATCATTTTATCTTGAGAGATAGATGTCCAAATTCTGAAAGCACCGAGGAGAGGACGAATTTGTTTTAAGGACACAGTGTCAAACACTGGACTTGATCAGATTATAATTCGAAGAAATTAATCAAGTAAGTTATTTAATTTATTTTCGGTGTTTTATTATTTATTTAAATTAGATTTTAATTTTGTTTTTGTAACAAAATAAAATCTGTTTTTATTTATTTATTTTTATTTTGAGTTTGATTTTTGTAATCAAACAAATTTTCTCATTTCCTTTATTTCTTTTATATTCTGTTTGTTGTTAAGTATACAAATTGAATTAATTAATTACAGTGAAGATTGTCCTACAATCGTAAGACAGATTCATTTTTTGGTATCTTCATTGTATTTAATTTTTTGATTTCATAAAAACATATTCTGGTTGGAAAAACAAATAGTATTTATGCTATTTGACAGATAGTAGTAATATACTGTCTCTTTTCTTTGACAACTAGTGGTAATATACTGGTGTCATTAACAATTGCAGAATACTAATTGTGTTAACAGAAAATTATTGTGGTATTTTATTTTTCTAGTTTTAGTAACAAGGAAAATAAAACTATTTTGTGTTATAATTTATTTTCTGGTTTTAGTAACTAGAAAATTAATTTGAGTTTTAATTTTTTTTCTTTTTGATTTTTGTAATCAGAGATTATAGCTACTACAACTGAAACTGCAACTGGTAGTGGTACTCTGATTGTTACACCAACATCGGTCCCTATCCAGAACCATGTTCATGTACCAATCAATCATGGAGAAAAATCGAAAAAATTTAATGGTACTGAGTTTAAGAGATGGCAGCAGAAGATGATGTTCTATCTTACAACTCTTAATTTGGCCCGGTTTCTCTATGAAAAGGCTCCAGCACTTAAAGAGGGTGAAAGTGATCGGTAAGTTGTTGCCGCTGTAGATGCTTGGAAACATTCAGATTTCCTGTGCAGAAACTACATCCTCAATGGCCTTGATAATATGTTGTATAATGTATACAGTCCTCTGAAAACAGCAAAAGAAGAGAAGAAATACAAGACGGAGGATGCTGGCACGAAGAAATTTGTTGTCGGTAAATTTCTGGACTTTGTCATAATAGACTCCCAAACGGTAATTTCTCAAGTTCAAAGTTTTTAATTAATTTTACATGATATTCATTCTGAGGGTATGTCTCTTAGCAAGTCTTTCCAAGTCGCTGCTTTGGTGGAAAAGTTACCACCGGCTTGGAAAGATTTCAAAAATTATTTAAAACATAAACGCAAAAAGATGACCATGGATGAACTTATTGTAAGGCTGAGAATTGAGGAAGATAACCGAAAGGTTGAAAAGAGGAATGAGAAAAATCCCATTTAGTCCAAGGCTAATGTAGTTGAACATGTTCATAAACCACATAACAAAAAGAGGAAGTTTACTGGAGATGATCCTAAACAAGGCGATAGCAGCAAGAAGTTCAGAGGAAATTGCTATAACTATGGTAAGACTGGACATCGAGCTTCTGATTGTCGCCGCCCTAAGAAGGATCATAGAAGTACAAGCAAGAAGACCCCCAATCAGGCCAATGTAATAGAATTGGATTACATCTCTGACGGAGTGAATGACATCAACCTCTCTGCTGTGGTGTCTGAGGCTAACTTGGTTGGAAATCCCAAAGAGTGGTGGATTGACACTGGAGCAACTCGTCACATATGTGCAGACAAGAAGATGTTCACTACCTACAATGAGGCTGCAAATGGTGAACAACTTTTCATGGGAAATTCTTCTACTTCTTCTGTGGCTGGACAAGGGAAAGTGATCTTGAAGATGACATCAGGGAAAGAACTGACCCTCAACAACGTACTGCATGTACCTGACATCTGGAAGAATTTAGTTTATGGTTCTTTGTTAAGTAAAAAAGGTTTTAGGCTTGTTTTTGAGTTTGATAAATTTGTATTAACAAAGAGTGGTATGCATGTTGGTAAGGGATATATGAGTGATGGTCTCTTTAAACTAAATGTAATGATAATTGTACCAAAAGTTGCTATGAATAAGAATAACACATCTTTTGCTTATATTCTTGAGTCAAATTTATGGCATGGTAGATTAGGACATGTGAATTTTGATGCTTTACGTAGATTAATTAGTTTAGATTATATACCAAAGTTTAAAATTAATCCTAATCATAAATGTGAAATTTGTGTAGAAGCGAAACTAACTAAGGCTCCATTTAAATCAATTGAAAGGAAAACTGAACCTCTAGAATTAATTCATACTGATGTATGTGATCTAAAATTTATTCAAACTAGAGGAGGCAAAAAGTATTTCATAACATTTATCGATGATTGCATAAGATATTGTTATGTTTATTTACTTAGAAGTAAAGATGAAACCTTAGAAATGTTTAAACTCTACAAAACAGAAGTTGAAAATCAACTTGGTAAAACCATTAAAATGGTTAGAAGTGATAGGGGTGGTGAATATGATGCACCATTAAATGAATTTTGTGCACAACATGGCATTATTCACCAAACTACAGCCCCTTATTCTCCACAGCAAAATGGAATTACTGAAAGGAAGAATAGAACCCTCAAAAAAATGATGAATGCCATGTTACTCAGTTCAGGCTTATCACAGAACTTGTGGGGGGAAGCAATTTTGTCTGCTAATTATGTTCTTAATAGAATACCCCACAAGAAAACCAACAGCACTCCTTATGAATTGTGGAAAAGTCAACCGCCTTCCTACAAATACTTAAAAGTGTGGGGGTATTTGGCAAAAGTTGAAGTTCATGTTCCTAAAAAGATTAAGATTGGACCAAAAACAGTAGATTGTGTGTTTATTGGTTATGCTCAGAATAGTAGTGCATATCGGTTTCTGACTTATAAATCAGAAATACTTGATATAAATGTGAACACTATTATAGAGTCAAGGAATGCTGTGTTTTTTTAACATGTCTTTCCTTACAAGAAAGGACAAGAATTAAGTTCATAGAAAAAAACTTATGATTGTACACAAAGTCAAGAGACTAATGACAATCAAACACAAGAGACTAGTAATGGTCTCGACCAACATGATTTAACTGATGATGAACCAAGAAGAAGTAAGAGAGCGAGAACACTTTGGTCCAGATTTTCTGACATACCTGTTAGAAAATGAACCTCAAAGCTTTAAAAAGAATGACAGTCTGAAGCACCTTTGTGAAAGAGGCATTAATAATGAAATTGAATCCATTATTCAAAATCATACTTGGGAATTGGTGGATCTTCCACCAGGTTCTAAACCTCTTGGATATAAATGGATATTCAAGAGAAAAATGAAAGCAGATGGTTCAATTGATAAGTATAAAGTAAGACTTGTAGTTAAAGGTTACAGACAAAAGGAAGGTCTGGACTATTTTGACACATATTCCCCTGTGACAAGAATAATATCTATTCGCATGCTTATTGCTATAGCAACGTTGTTTAATTTAGAAATACATCAAATAAATGTTAAAACAGTTTTCTTAAACGGTGATCTAAATGAAGAGATCTATATGGAGCAACCCGAAGGGTTTGTAGTGTCGGGGCAAGAAAAGAAAGTTTGTCGACTTGTAAAATCCCTTTATGGATTAAAATAAGCACCTAAGCAATGGCATGAAAGATTTGATCATGCAATGCTTACTAATGGGTTTAAGATAAACGAATGTGACAAATGCGTCTATGTTAAAAACACTGACCAAGGATATGTCATAGTTTGTTTTTATGTGGATGACATGCTTATCATTGGAAGCAGTCAAAATATGATCAAATCAACTAAGCAAATGCTTAATAAAAGATTTGATATGAAAGATATGAGGGTCGCAGATGTTATATTAGGAATGAAAATTACTAAAACATCTGACGGATATGCATTATCTCAATCACATTATATTGAGAAAATTCTTTGTAAATTTATCAAGGATGATATGAATTTAGCTAGAACACCTGTAGATGTCAATCTTTATTTATCAAAAAATAAAGGTGATGCAGTGTCTCAGTTAAAATACTCCCAAATCATTGGAAGCTTAATGTACCTAATGAATTGTATTCGTCCTGATATAGCTTATGCTATCAGTAAATTGAGAAGGTACAGTAGTAACCCCGGAGAAGACCATTGAAAAGCGATCATTCGAGTTCTTAGATATCTAAGATTCAATCGTGATCATGGTTTGAACTTTACTCGATATCCAGCAGTACTCAAAAGTTATTGTGATGCCAATTGGATATCGGATACTAAAGATTCAAAATCCACTAGTGGATATGTCTTTACTCTAGGAGGCACTGCTGTTTCGTGGAAGTCCACGAAATAAACATGCATCGCACGATCCACAATGGAATCTGAGTTCATCGCTTTAGACAAAGCAAGAGAAGAAGCAGAATGGCTTCGTCACTTCTTAGAAGACATTCCAATGTGGCCAAAACCTATGCTAGCTATTTGCATTCATTGTGATAGTTAATCTGCAATAGGCATGGCACAGAATCATATGTATAATGGTAAGTCACGACATATTCGTCGTCGACATAATACCGTAAGGCAATTGTTGTCAAACGGAATAATCTCAATAGATTATATAAAATCTAAAGAGAATATTGCGGATCCGTTAACAAAATGTTTGACAAAAGAGCTAGTGTATAGTTCATCGAAGGGGATGGGATTAAAGCCTATTACATAAGAGTCGTCATAATGGTAACCCTACTTATATGACTGGAGATCCCAAGAACTGAGTTCAAAGGGACAACTAAGTCATGTATGGCTCGCCAGAAATCACCAAGGGCTTAAAATTCCCTACCCATTCCTATGGTGAGAGTGATATCTGCAACATTTTTTGTATGCAGGGGTATAAGGATAAGCTTTACTTTTAATGATTACTTATATCTTGATTGAGGCATAAAATCAAGACGAGTATAAAAAGATACTCACAATAAGAATCACTTATATGAGTGTCGAACTGGGGTCAGTTCTATGAGAATGCAAAATGCTACATTCTCTAGAAACACTCATGAAAACCAGAAGCGTTCAAGGCCAAAATGAACACAACAGTGAGAACCACAATGTGTTAGAAGATATTTTGTGTGAAATCTATTGTCTTGGCTTATACAAACGGCTGAACAATTCAAGGCATCGTGCCCATTGGTTAGCCAGTAAGTCCGATAGGTTTTCACTAGGGAAGGTTCAAGGCCGAAAGCTACCTATCCTGATGCAAGATATTTTCGATTTATACTCTTTTGATAAAGTCTGCATATTGTTGCATTTCCGTTGTCATCAAATTCCATTCATGTGGGGGATTGTTGGAAATGGTTATAAAATTCTGGATAAAACCAGAATTTTTTTTTAAGTTTGGTCTATTTTTTAGGTGGGCCCCGAGCGTCGTTTGTTGCGGGTCAAAGTGGTAACGCGTTCTATGCCGCGTTGTGATTCACGTGGTATATTTAGTTGCTCAAAACCATTACCGAGTGAATGGGAAATTGAAGCCAAAGTGTGCTCCATGGAAATGGAGGTTTGGTGGAAAATCCTTAAAGGTTTGAATAAGGCTTGTCCCACATTGATTTGGTGGGAAGTTTTGAATGGATTTATAAGACATGGGTTTGGTACTTGGGGTGTGCCCCAAGGGGTACCCAAGTGTTTTAGAGAGAGAGGTTATGGAGAAAATGAGCTAGACCCATTGGACCCAAAAATCACCACACGCGCGCGCACGCCGCCGCTACCGTCGGTCCGGGCGGGCTAGGCTAGGCTTGGGTGCGGGTGCGGGTGCGTGGTATGTGGTTAGGCTTGTTCGGCCCGATACTAATCTTTTTGGGCAAAAACATTTGAATTTAATTTTATTTTTGGTAAAATAAAATCCAGAATTCAAAATAAACTGGTTTGGTTTTACTGCACATCCAAACAGGGCCCTTCCCGTTGGAAATAAACTGGTTTGGTTTTACTGTACATCCAAACAGGGCCCTTCCCGTTTTTTATCTGTTTAAATTATGAACCCAACAGATTCAAATCTGTTTGAATTCAAAACCGACAGGTTTCATACCTGTTCAATTCAAAACCTACAGCCACCTTTACATCTATAAATAGGACAACCCTCATTTGATGTTTTACATTCAGAAATTTCGTATTTCACCTCTGCAAATTCTATTCTTCATTTTGCTGCATTTTATTTTTGTGAGAGAGAGTATAAACACTTAGTGTGTTCGTTAGGCAAACAATTTGTAGTGCTGCTATTGTTTGTAGTAGATCATTTTATCCTGGGAGATAGACATCCAAATTCTGAAAGCATCGAGGAGAGGACGGATCTGTCTTAAGGGCACAGTGTCAAACACTGGACTTGATCAGATTATAATTCGAAGAAATTAATCAAGTTCGGTGTTTTATTATTTATTTAAATCAGATTTTAATTTTGTTTTTGTAACAAAAGAAAATCTATTTTTATTTATTTATTTTTATTTTGAGTTTGATTTTTGTAATCAAACAAATTCTCTCCTTTCCTTTATTTCTTTTATATTTTGTTTGTTATTAAGTACACAAACTGAATTAATTAATTACAGTGAAGATTGTCCTACAAGAAGAAGATCTTGAGGCGTTGACCCTAGATTTGGAGTAACAAGCAAATTTATAGAATCTAAAATCGCGAGGTCCGCTCGAGCGTGGGAATAGACGCTCGAGTGGGGACACTATATGACGTGTTCCAAACCAAGATGTACGCTCGAGCGGGAAAATGGACGCTCGAGCATGAAAACACGAATCACAGTATATTTGGAAACTCACCAAACTTCTGGAACTCAGCATTCTCTGCTCGAGCGGGGGAATGTCCGCTCGAGCGAACAGGCAACTTTGAATGCATTTTTGCATTTTGCTTCGGGGGCGCTGCCCTGGACCCGCCAAAGGACACTACCCTCGCGAGCTGACCGGGTAGTTCAATCCCCGTCATAGTCAGCGAAGTGGCAATCTTCAAAGAATTAAACACCACAAACTACTCTGCATGACACGATTCGGGTTGGATTCGCATCTAAAAAACTCATAGCCTCACTGAAATAAAAGTACAAATACAAGTACAACTGAAACGAGTTTTGTCAAATGGGATTGCCAAGAATAAAACCTAACACTATTTATTATCAATTTTATTTCACTTTGTTTCACCAGTTAGGTGGGTTGATAAAATCTAGATTTTGTGTTTGTATGACACACCATATTTAATAAATAGTAAAACTTATCATGCCATATAAATTTTTATATAGAAAGTTTAAGAGTTTTAGTGAACTATTTGATGATATATAAGCATTTGTCAATTCTAAATGAGGTCAATATTAATTTTAAAAGCATGTAAGATTGAGAGTGTATTGAGAAAGTCTATATATAATGGAGAATTCTATAATACACATTTATATATCATAAGCACCCTTAATTATGCAATTTTTTTTTAATTTAGTCATGACATTATTTTGAGATATTTGGTTATACTTCATATAATGTTTGGTTATGAATTTTTTTTTTCCCCGTCATGACTCAGAAAGTATAAAGTTGTATTATTTATTTCTATAATTATAAGATGTATATGATATGCATGTTTTAAGAGAGTGTATACTAGTCTTTCCATATATAATATAAACGAAATATATTATTTTGCTTGGTTGTTTGGTGTTTCAAATGATTTTAAGAATATCAAATATATAAATATCTTATGTATAGTTGTGCCTAAGTAGTCTACCCAATTTGTATAGTTTCCCATCCATAAAAAAACAAAGGAGAAATTAAAAAAAAAAAAATCCTTAAAGATCCATGTAAATAAATAAATTTTAAAACTTTAATATATTCTATTACTATCTAAAAGGTGCATGGTTTAACTTTTATATTGTTTACCAAGTATTCTTAATACATTATTTCATGTTAGAAATTGTATAGTTACTATATGTATATGCTACTATTTGATATTTCATCAGATATGGATAATCATGTTGGAGGTGCAGGAGATTCCCCTGGAGTTGGTGGAGGTTCCCCCATTATTGGGGCAGCAGGTATTTATCTATCTATCTATATTATATATAAAACAAAAATATTTTAGAGTTCTAAATTAAGAATTTTAATGGAGCTGTAGGGATAGTAGGGATGTGATGTTTTGGTTTTGGTTTTTTTTTTTTTTTTTTTTTTCATTGTTAAGTGTATAGAGCTCTCTTTAGAGCTCTATTTTTAGGGGATGAATAACTACCCTATATAAAATTAGTAGGTGACCAGGGCGATGTACGAAAAATTATTTTTAAAATGAAAATTTAATTTTGAGTCTTAATACTTCATGTGTAGAAAATTTTAGCAATTGAAAACTAAATACAAATAAATTTTAAATGAGGTCAATATTAATTTTAAAAACATGTAAGATTGAGAGTGTATTGAGAATGTCTATATATAATGGAGAATTCTATAATACACATCTATATATCATATGCACCCTTAATTATACAATTTTTTTTATTTATTTAGTCATTATTTTGAAATATTTGGTTATACTTCATATAATGTTTGGTTATGAATTTTTTTTTTTTTTATAGTCTTTCCCATATATAATATAAATGAGATATATTATTTTGCTTGGTTATTTGGTATTTCAAATGATTTTAAGAATATCAAATATATACATATTTTATGTATAGTTGTACCTAAGTAGTCTACCCAATTTGTATAGTTTCCCCATCCATAAAAAACAAAGGAGAAATTATAAAAAATAAAATAAAAAAAAAACCCTTAAAGATCCCTGTAACAAAATAAATTTTAAAATTTTAATATATTCTCTTATTATCTAAAAGGTGCATGGTTTAACATTTATATTGTTTAGCGAATATCCTTAATACATTATTTCATGTTAGAAATTGTATAGTTACTATATGTATATGCTACTATTTGATATTTCATCAGATTTGGATAATCATGGTGGAGGTTCCCCCATTATTGGGGCAGCAGGTATTTATCTATCCATCTATATTATATATAAAACAAAAATATTTTAAAGTTCTAAAGTAAGAGTTTTAATGTAGGGGTGGTGGGGATGTGATGTTTTGGTCTTTTTTTTGTTTTTTTCATTGTCAAGTGTATAGAGTTTTCTTTAGAGCTCTATTTTTAAGGGATGAATAACTACCCTATATAAAATTAGTAGGTGATCTGTGCAATGTATGAAAACTTATTTTTAAAATGAAAATTTAATTTTGAGTCTTAATACTACATGTGTAGAAAATTTTAACAATTGAAAGCTAAATACAAATAAATTTGCTAATGATTAATAAAAAATTTTGTTACTGTATGTGTAATCCTATGTAGAAGGCTCATAAAAGCAATTTTTTTCAAAGTTATAAAAAAAAAATATATGTATTCTCAACCTGAAATCAAATCCTTAATTTTTTTTTTTATGAAAAAAATAAATAAAGACAACAGAAAATTCTATAATATAAAAACTATGACTTGGTTATTAGTGATTAATTATGTGACACAACATAATAGCAGCAAATTTTTTATTCTAGCCAAATTATTTTTGCATATATTTTTAGGCAGAGCTCATGATTGTGCATTATCAGAAATACTATAAATTCTAAATTTTTATATAAAAATTATTCAAGAAATATCAATAAATGCCTTAAATATACACAATAATTTTTGATAAATTGTTATTATTTAATATAATACTGCACACTATTTATTATTTGACATTTGTCAATTTATTTTCTAAGGATTTGTACCATATGCACGTTATAACTATAGAAGAAAACTAGCTGTTGACCCGTGCAATGCATTTTTTTTCAAAAAATATTTGATGATACAATGTGTGTTATAAAAGAATAAAATATCATTAACAGAGTTAATATCAAAAAATGGCATTCAAAAGTTAAATTAATTATCAATGATTATAAAATAGAAGTCATAGCCTTAATTGATATATGCACAAACCTTAATTGTATTCAAGAAGGTTTAATCCCTACTAAATATTATCATAAAACTAGTGAATAACTAAATTCTGCTAATGGAATTCAAATGTATATTAAGTACAAATTACCCAAAGTACATAAAATTAAAATTAAAATTAAATTATGATTTTAATTATTTATTTTAATAATATTAGCGCTATCATTATATCAAATTAAATTATTACTTCAATACTTATATATATTAATTTTAGTTAAATTATTTGTGTATTGTGATAATTTTAGTTCTATTGTATTATAAAAGTTTAATTATTATATAATAATTTTGTATGATATATATTAAATTATAAAATAATAAAATAAATATTCATTTAGATATTAAAAATAATAGTTAAATTAGAAGAAGAATTAGAAACATAAAATTAAAAGTAATTCTAACTATTTAATTTTCTCTTTTATTCATTTGAAAAATAAAAAAATGTAGAAATAGAAATTATATAAAATTTATTAAAAAAATTAAATATAAATATGTTGTAGTTGAATTGTCATATAATAATTTTATATGATATATATATATATATATATATTAAATTATAAGATTGTAAAATAAACACTCTTCATGAAATTAACATATCAACTATATAAAAGAAATTCATAATCAAGAAAGAATCACATAATGACATCTAAATCAAAAAAGAAAAAATTAGTATAATTCAAATTGATATTGGGTATAGAGAGTCCATATAAAATTAAGTAAAATTAGTATAATTTAAAATAGGTTTGAGTTTGTATAGAACTCTATATGTAATTAAAAAAAATACATATTCTCATGGCTGTTCACCTAACAAAATATGAAGTCTTTCGAGCTCATCCTCCTCCCAAGCGTGTAAGGGTCTTCTAAAATTGAAATTCCACCTGGTGTGGCTTCTGAGTCTTGAGTCTTGATAGCTGGCCATTCAATGAGATATCATTTTCTATGCATAGTTGATACAGTATAGGGAACTTCAACTTAAGACATGAATCCCCATCCAATTGTCGGCCTTGTTTGGCATATACTAAAAAGTTAAAAAGTCACTATCCTATAACGATCCCGGGTTTACCCCTTGTTGTACAGTGATCCGGACATGTGTCCGTGGGTATTAGTAACTGATTATTATTTGGTTTACATCCTTTCCTACTTTGTATTTGAGTTATAGGATGTGCTAGGCAGGTTGGTTGAGCTTAGGAACCAAAACTAGTTGCCCAGATTTTGGCCTGTCCGCTCGAACGGAGATTTTGATGCTCGAGCGGGGACCTTGTTGTTGCTTGTCCGCTCGAGCAGGGGCTTTGGCGCTCGAGCGGGAAATACACCCATCCAGTATTTCCTGTGTAGTGTTGGACGCTCGAGCGGGGGATTGGCCGCTCGAGCGGGAGGTTGTGAGTGACGCTCGAGTGGGGAGTTGGACGCTCGAGCGAGTACCTGGTTCTGCAAAAGTTCTGAGAGTGTGTATCCAACGCTCGAGCGGCGGTTTGGACGCTCGAGCGGGAGTCTGTGAGTGACACTCGAGCGGGGGTTTCCACGCTCGAGCGGGATGTCGTGTATATCAGTCCGTGAAATCACTTTTTGAATCACTTTTTCAACTTCATTTCTCTCTCTTACTTTTCCAAAACTCCATTGGAGAGCACCTCACTCTAAAACCTAACTTCTCTCTTAGATTTGATCTAGTAGGAGTTGTTTGCTCACTTTTAGCCTTTACAAAAGTTGTATTGATCGTCGAGGGCTACATATTAATCTAAAAATTTCGGGATTTGGAGCACTTTGGTTTTGGTCTTCATCTCCGTTGGAGCTCAAACTTTGAGGTAGGGATAACCTACTCCTCTTTATGAGCTTTGTCTTTAAATTTTGGTATTTTGAGATGTTGGGGGTTGTTGCGTAATTTTGAGTGAGTTTGGGGCTTTTGTGTAATTTTACAAAAGTTGGGGTTTTATTTATAATGAACCTAGAGGCATGTTTGGTATAGAGGCATGGAATAAATGTTGAAACATTGATAAAATGGAACCTAAGGGTTGTAATGTTAATTATGGAAAATGCCCTAATTACATTGATTAATTAATTGGGATAGTTAATTGTGAGAAATGAGGAATTGAAGTGGAAATGTTGAGATTGGGAGTGTATGGGATTAAAGAGTGTAGTTGAATTACTTATCATTCACCGAATTAAAATGTTGATTATATATCCATTTGTTGCATTTATATTCTGTATAGAAATAGCTGCTTTGGACTATCGGTGGAGGATAGTCTTGATTGTTGTAGACAATGTATGATGATTAGGCAAACTAAAACTGATCATTGAAATGTGTCATTGAATGTGACAGTTGAAAGAATACATTAATTTTATGTATTGATTGGTGATGTGTATAATTATTGTTTATATGCATTGTGTTGTATTGGAGAAGATAAGGGATGTACTCCACAGTTTAGGGGATGATAGGGGATGCACCTCTAAACCGGATGTTGTTTGGGAGAAGATAGGGGATGGACTCCATAGATATAGCTCATATACTTATCTAGTAATGTGTTAACACAGCTCATACGCTTGTCTTTAGAAGTGTGATATTGCTCTTAGGCATATCTATGGAAGTGCTGATATAGCTCATATGCTTATCTGTTAATGTGTTGATATAGCTAGTATGCTTATCTTTTATTGAATTGGGAAAATGTTTAATATGAGTTACTGTCTCATATAAGTGGTTTGGCCAGGTTTTGAGCCATGGTTATGAATTGAGAATTTAAAAAGAATGGAAAATGAATTGTAACATGGACTTGTATGTCATGAAACTGTAAGATGATATAAGTGGATGTATCAGTGTCGGCCATCTATCAACTGCTAATCTTTTAGTCATTGTTCATGGTTGGTTTAGTGTATTTCTACTGGGCTGTGGCTCACCCTATATAGGAACATCATTTTCAGGTACAGGTAGCATGCCACCTCCAATGACATAGCTTGGGAGGCTTGAGGCGGACGGACTTTTGTTGTCTATCTTCTTTTGAAATATTACATGTAAATTCAAGCCAAGGGCTTAAGGTGTAGATGAGTTAGTACTCTTTTTGTAACCAAGTGTTAACTTGGAAAGCTGTAAGCCCTTAGGGCATTTGCTTTTGTTGTTAACATGTAATACCTTTTGTAATGAAACTTTGATGAATAGAAGAATGTGGATCTTTTATATATCAATGAATGTCTCTACTGATGGGTTTAATGTTGTTATTTTGAGGGCGTTACAATCCTATTTAAGTCACATCATCTTATTTAAGTCACATCACTCCTCTACCCATCACTTCAAACCCAACCCATATCCAACCCATATTTCATAAAAAGTCAAAAAGTACACTTATTTAGAACATTCCAAACCTTGGATTGGAAACTTTGACAGATACTTCAATTTATGGCAATCATCTCCCTCATTTTGATCCTTGTTGCAAATAACTTGCTTCCACAATGCATCATCCTCCAAAGCAAATCTCCACAACCATTTCATCAGCATATAATGATTTGCTAGCTTGACATCTCTAATCCCAACTCCCCATTGCTTCTTGTTCATTGTTACCTCTCTTTATTTAACCAGATGTACTTTCCTTTTAGACTCAGAATCCCCCCACAAGAATGCTACTTGTAGCCTGTCAATCTCCTTAGCAACACACTTAGGTAATCTAAACAGAGACATGTAGTAAGTAAGCAACGAGGCCAAAACAAATTTTATGAGAGTCACTCTACCAACAAATGACAACATTTTCCTTTTCCAACCAGTTTTTCTTAAAATTGTCAATATCATGCTATATAAATTTTTACTGACCTATCTGATGATATATAAGCATTTGTCAATTCTAAATGAGATCAACGTTAATTCTAAAAACACGTATGATTGAGAGTGCATTGAGAATGCCTATATGTAATGGAGAAATCTATAATACTAATTTACATACCATATGTAACCTTTAATTACGCAATTTTTTTTTCTCTAATTATGACATTATTTTGAGATCCTTGTTGTTTGTTGTAGCACCGCTTGCCAACAATGAACAAGGAGAACTGTGGAACATTCCAGGGCCTATCCCCGGCAATATTGAGGTAATTGGGGCAGACTTTGACATGGCTGCAATTTTGCTAGAACTTGGTGATGATGTCCTAGAGCTGCCTGTTATTGGTGAGCAAGGTATGGATATAAACAAAAAAATATATTTTTTTTACTAATTAAACATATTCCTTTTAGCAATAATTAGGTATAAGGGTATATTACTGTAGCATTGAAAAAAAGAAGAGAAGAGAGATATGCCATATAAAAAAAAGAGAAAAAAAACTGAACTTAAACACTACTTATATATATGTGTGTGTGTGTGTGTGTGTGTGTGTGATTTTTAATTCAATTGACTACGTGATTATCGTATACATTAGCTTTTCAAAGACAGTCTTTCTATTTCCCCAAGCGGCTTTCTTATTATGTTATTTGAACTCAATATATATAATTTTTAATGTAAGTAAGTGGAGGTGTAAATTTGGCCCGGCTTGGCTTGGCTCGACTCAGGCTCGGGTCGGCCCATATTGGGGCTCACGGGGCTTTGCCAAAATTTGGGCCGGGTTGGGCCGTAATTAGGCCTAGGCCTAGGGCGTATTTGGGTGTTGGGTAACAATTTTTTTTTTGTTTTTTTATTTTTTCCACTAAACGCTTATTATTTTTCACTAAAAATGACATTGGGCCTTGGACGGGTCAAGCCTCGGGCCAGGTTTTGAGTGGGCTTTGAGCGGGCCAATGAACCGAGCTAGGCTTCAAAATGACGGCCCAAGCCCAAGCCCAAGGTCTCGAGCCTGGCTTGGGTCCGGGCCTAACCAAGCTAGGCCCACCCTAGGCCATGGGCGGGCGACTGCTGGCCATTTTTACACTCCTATAAGTAAGGCAACATAGAAGCAAATGTTTACCTACAAATTCATTTGATATATAATTTTTAATGCAAGGCTTTAACCACGAATTGAAGCAAATGTTTAGTCGCAAATCCATTGAGTATATAATTTTTAATGCAACGAAGGCATCAACATATAGAGTTGCAAACGAGTCAAGCCAAACTTTGCTGAATTTGAGCTTGGCTAGATAAATAACTGGGCTCGTGCTCGACTCGGCTTGGCTCGATAAGAATTTTTTAATATTATTTATATTATTTAATATATAATAATGTATTTATTATATAGTTTAAATAAAGATAAATGAGTCAAACTTATTCTAGCTCGAGTTCGAGTTTGGCTTGTTTATTAAACGAGCCTAATATTGTAGCTTGAGCTCGGCTCGATTACAAAATGAGCTGAGCTGAGCATTTAACGAGCTGTGCCGAGCTTATTCGTGAACAGCTCGGTTCATTTGTAGCCCTAAACATAACTGGACCGAGTCAATAGGCTTGGCGGTTTAATCGCGAATTGAACAAAAAATCCATTTAATATATAATTTTTAATACAAGGAAGGCAGCAACATAACCAGACTGAGTCAACTTCAGTAGTTTAATCACGAAATGAAGCAAATTTCACAAAATACTCAGATTCTTTATATCAGACGGTTCTAACTGAGATCTGAATCAGACCAAGGACTAGTTGACGGGCCAACTAGTTCAACTAGTTGGTAAGGTGCTGTAACGCCCTCAAAATAATACATAGAAACCCACATTATTGACATACATAGACATAAGTAAACAAAACTTAATTCCATTCATCAAAGTATTTCTTACAAATGTATTACATGTTGACAACAAAAGTAAATGCCCAACGAGCTTACAAGTTTCCAAGCCAACACTTGGTTACACAAAAAGAGAGTACTAACTCAAAACACATTAAGCCCTTGGCTTAAATTTACATGTAATGCATAAAAGATATCACAAAAAATCTTTCAGCTTCTAGCCTCCCAAGCTACGTCCTTGGAGGTGGCATACCATCTGTACCTGAAAATGATGTCCCATATAGGGTGAGCCACAGCCTAGTAGAGATATACTAAACCAAATATAAGCAATGACTAAAACAGTAGCATTTGATAGATGGTTAACACTTGTAAACCATTTCATATCACAATCCATTTCCATGACAATCATGTCCATGCTTTATTTCAATTTTCTTTACTTATAAAAACCCGATACATAAACATGGCTCAGAACCTGGCCTACCAATTCAATAAGACTATGGCTCATATTAACACGTTTCCATATTTCACATGAGATTTACAACCCATACCCAAACACTGCCATACTTCAAATGATACACATATTTACTGTATCAACACTTCAATTTAATACACATATTGCTGTATTAATGGAGTCCATCCCCTATCTCCTCCCAAACAGGTTTGAGAGTCCGTCCCCTATCTTTCCTCAAACCATGGAGTACATCCCCTATCTCCTCCCACACAATACACATATTCCAAGTATATAAACAACTATCATATATAGGAATCAATCAATACATATATTTGATGTATTATTCCAACTATCATATTCAATGTGATTAGTTTCAGTTTTTCCTAATCAACATACAGTGCCTACAACAATCAAGACTATCCTCCACTGATAGCCCAAAACAGTTATTTCTAAACAGAAAATAAATGCATTAAACAAATATAATCTCAACTTTTACATAGGTGAGTGATAAATTAATCCAACTACACCATTCAATCCCATAACTTCCCAATTTCACAATTTCCAATTCAATTTCATATTTCCCAAATTAATTATACCAATTAACTTATCACAATAATTAGGGCATTTTTCCCTAATCCCCAATATCAACCCTAAGGTCCAATTTCATCGATAATGCAACAATAATTCCGTTTCTCAATGTCTTACATACATATGGGTTTTAATATTTGAAAACCTCTCTTTTATAAATTACATAATAACCCCAACTTTTCCAAAAAAAATTGCCCAACATCACCAACTACTCAAAATGACCAAAATTAAAGACAAAGCTCATAAGATGGAGTAGGGTATCCCTAACTCAAAGTTAGAAGCCCAAAGGAGTAGATGAGGAAAAACCAAAGTGCTCCAAATCCACTATTGTTCAGATTAAAACAAAGATGTTTAGAGAGAGAAGAGAAGCCGGATTAGGGTTTGAGAGAAAAAAAGGATGAAAAAGTGAAGTGTTTACCCGCTGCTGTCTACTAATATAACACAGGCTCACTCGAGCGAAGAAGTGGTCACTCGAGCGACCAGACACAAAGAAGCCTTGCTCGAGCCAACAATCCAAACCTTCAAGTCTGCAACCCAGAAGCACGCTCGAGCGAAGAAACCCAAAACATAGACCTCACTCGCTCTAGTGAAGGAAAGCTCGCTCGAGCCAAGAATCAAAACCATCAGGTCAAAAGAGACGCAGACGCAAGCTCGAGCGCAGGACTTCTCGCTTGAGCCACCAGACACAAAACTCAACTCTCGCTTGAGCGAAGGAAACCTGGCTCGAGCGAAGGATCTAAAACAAAGAGCTCGCTCGAGCGACAAAAGGCTCACTCGAGCGAAGAACCAAAATTCTGGGCAGCAACCATTTGCTCCCAATCACACCCAACCTACAACAAACCTGCCCGAAACATCCTATAACTCAAATACAAAGTATTGAAGGACGGAAATAAGATATATACAACAACCAACATCCAAGGAACCAAGTCCGGATTACACTAATTAATGGAGGGAAAACCAGGGTCGCTATAGGTGCAGTTTTCAAAACCATGGTATCACTCACTAGTTTTGTTGTTTTGAGGAAGACCAAGCCTAGATCACCAAACATAATTCGTTTCTAAAACAACATTTTTTCCTTTAAAAATTGGATTTTTTTAAGATAAACTTAATTATATATTCAGTTTTTTACTTTTAAAATTTGACCAACAATTTCTCAAAATAGTTTGTCAAATATTTTAGGTTTAGTTTCCATTTTTTATTTTTATTTTCCCAAGAACTAGAAACAACTTTTGAAAATGATACAAAACAAATCTTTATTAGTAGTTGGTTTTACAGAGAAATCCTATTTATTATCAATTTTATTTGACCACTTTTTTCACCAATTAGGTGTATAGATATAATATAGATTTTGTATTTGTATGACACACCGTGATTAATGAATAGTAAGACTTATCATGCTATATAAATTTTTACATAGAAAGTCAAAATTATATGATGATATAAAGCATTTGTCAATTCTAAATGAGGTCAACATTAATTTTAAAAACACGTAAGATTAAGAGTGCATTGAGAATGTCTATATATAATGGAGTAATCTATAATACTCATTTACTTACTATATGCATCTTTAGTTATGCAATTTTTTTCTTTAATTATAACATTATTTTGAGATCTTTGGTTATACCTCATATAATGTTTGATTATGACTTTTTTTATTTTTTTCAGTTATGGCTCAGAAAGTATAAAATTATATCATTTTTTTTTCCTGTAATTATAAGGTGCATGTGATATACACCTTTAGAGAGGGTGTATATTATAGTCTTTTCCATATGTAATATAAACGAACTATATTATTTTGCTTGGTTGCTTGGTATTTCAAATGATTTTAAGAATATCAAATATATAAATATCTTATGTATACTTGTACGTAAGTAGGATGGCTAGCATGGCGGGAAGTATTTATGTCTACCCAATTTGTCTGGTTTCCCCATCCAATAAAAAACAAAGGAGAAATTATCCCAAAAAAAAAAAATCCTTAGAGATCCTTAAAACAAAATAAATTTTAAAATTTTAATACATTCTGTCACGACCTGCTTCCCGTACCCAAGGGTTCAACATCGTGATGGCCAGTAACCGAGGTTACCTCCGGCCAAATCTTTAACAAATCAATAAACGCAAGCGGAAGAAATATTTAAATAAGGGTACTAAAATAATCATCGGAGCTTCTATTTTTATTACAAAATTTATTGACCCAAAAAGGCCGATATCTACATATAAAAAGTACATCAATAAAAGTGCTTTGTGCCTATCTCACACGCTGGTCCCGACATGTCACCTGAAAGTGGTAAAAAACTATAAGCTCATGGCAGAGTAAGAAATATTATACTAAGAGTATAAGGTATAAAATTCACCATGGATCATTAGTTAGGCCAAAAAGAGTTTGATACATATAATACACAAATCATTTGCCATATACCTCAGATCATTTAATACATATAATGCGCATTTAACATATAATACGAAAATCACTAAGTGCCAAGCACTACACTGGTCAATGGATCCACGATAATCACTGGACCACAGAGTGGTCAATCACTAAGCCAATGGTTATTTAAGTCCTCCAAAGGCATGGGACTCACTAAGCCAATGGTTATTTAAGTCCCCCAAGGCATGGGACTCCCGTGGTGGTATTCACAAAACATATTTTCACATAAGGTTATAATCAAATATTCTTTAAAAGTAAACAAACATATCCATGGGTTTCCTTTTAAACAAATAAGGTTCATAAAATAATCCACGTAATTGAAACCTTTATAAAACATAATAGTTTATAAACCATCACTTGTATAAAATAGATTTTGGTAAGTCAAAATATAAGTAAAATACATTTTGGTAACTCAAGGTATAATATAACTCACCTTAACTTTAATACCTCACCCTTCCTTTCCACTATCAAAGACCCTTTCAACTTCCATTATTCTTTCCTTTCTTTTCTCTCTTTCTTTGCTTCTTTCCTTCTCTTCTCCTTTCTTTTCTTTTTCTTCTTTCTTTTCTTCCTTACAGCCGAGTCACTCCCCCCTACTTATAAGGACGAAAACCCAATTCCTTACCAACGCGTGTCCGGCCTACGTACCTCTCTCCAGATTCGGCAATTAGTATATAGATTTAATCTTATCCTAAATAGATATTTAAGATAATTACTTTTTGACCCAATATTTTAATATAATTATATAAATAATTTAATTTCTAATTAAATTACACTTTATCATTTACCAATGGATAATTAATTATTTATTTATATTTTGATCCCTAAACTTTTAATAATTGTATTATTTTACCAAATTACACATAATAATATATATAATAAATAATATATTTTCTGAACTGAAATTAAATAATATTAGTATAAATTCTATAGCATAATTAAAAATTTGAGATGTTACAATCTTCCCTCCTTTTAAAAATTTCGTCCTCGAAATTTGTCATGTGTAAGTTATCCGCTGCGCACTCTGATAAATATATATTAGCTGATTAATCTGATAGAAATAGTTCCTCAAAAAAATTTTTACAAAAAATAACTCACTGTCGAGTTGTCAAAAATTGATTTGGGTCAAAATAAGAAACAATGAGCGACTTTAAAAAAACTTTTCACACGTTTTGTTTATGATAAAAATAAATAAAAATGAGAACACAAAGACAGAATTACATGCAAAAATTGAAAAATTTGAGATGAACTCTTCATTGATGGAAAATAGTTTCAAAATTAGTATTTTTATAATTTGAACCCACTTTTAAAAACATCAAAATAAATTTTTTTTTGAATACTGAACTGAAAATTATATGGATTTAATTATATTATAATTTTGGTAGGTATTTGAGCCCGACATCCTTCTTTTCTTGTCCTTCTTTTATTATATCTAATATCCTTCACGAATTAGGCACACTAAAAAAAAAAAAATTATTCTATATATATAATCATATAAAATTATAATATAATTAAATCGACGAACAAAATAATATAATTCGGTACTAATTACCCGCTATCCCACTTCTTAAATGTGCGTGTGTCCTATACTCCAATGATGAATTTTTTTTAAAAAAAAAAACCATTACTCTGATACTATTTGTCACGACCTGCTCCCCGTACCCAAGGGTTCAGCATCGTGATGGCCAATAACCGAGGTTACCTCCAGCCAAATCTTTAACAAATCAACAAACGCAAGCGGAAGAAATATTTAAATAAGGGTACTAAAATAATCATCAGAGCTTCTATTTTTATTACAAAATTTATTGACCCAAAAAGGCCGATATCTACATATAAAAAGTACATCAATAAAAGTGCTTTGTGCCTATTTCACATGCTGGTCCCGACATGTCACCTGAAAGTAGTAAAAAACTATAAGCTCATGGCAGAGTGAGAAATATTACCCGCTATCTCACTTCTTAAATGTGCTTGTGTCCTATGCTCCAATGATGAATTTTTTTATAAACCATTGCTCTGATACTATTTGTCACGACTCGTTCCCCGTACCCAAGGGTTAGGCATCGTGATGGCCAGTAACCGAGGTTACCTCCGGCCAAATCTTAAACAAATCAATAAACGCAAGTGGAAGAAATATTTAAATATGGGTACTAAAATAATCATCGGAGCTTCTATTTTTATTACAAAATTTATTGACCCAAAAAGGCCGATATTTACATATAAAAAGTACATCAATAAAAGTGCTCTGTGCCTATCCCACACGCTGGTCTCAACATGCCACCTGAAAGTGGTAAAAAACTATAAGCTCAAGGCAGAGTGAGAAATATTATACTAAGAGTATAAGGCATAAAATTCACTATGGATCATTAGTTGGGCCAAAAAGAGTTTGATACATATAATACACAAATCATTTGCCATGTACCTCAGATCATTTAATACATATAATACGCATTTAACATATAATACGGAAATCCTTATACAACCATAACCACGGTACATCACTAAGTGTCAAGCACTACACTAGTCAATGGATCCACGACAATCACTGGACCACAGAGTGGTCAATCACTAAGCCAATGGTTATTTAAGTCCCCCCAGGCATGGGACATCACTAAGCCAATGGTTATTTAAATCCCCCAAGGCATGAGACTTCCGTGGTGGTATTCATAAAACATATTTTCATATAAGGTCATAGCCAAATATTCTTTAAAAGTAAAACAGACATATCCATGGGTTTCACTTTAGCAAATAAGGGCTCAGAAATAAAACCACGTAACTGAAACCTTTATAAAACATAACTTTTATTAATATATAAATAAAACATAACTTTTATAAAACAGATTTTGATAAGTCAAAACATAAGTAAAATATATTTTGGTAACTCAAGGTATAATATAACTCACCTTAACTTTAATACCTTATTTTTCTTTTTTACTATCAAAAACCCTTTTAAGATCGACTATACTTCCTTTCTTCCTTTCTTCTTTCCCTTTTTTTTCTCCTTTCTTTTCTCTTTTCTTTTCTTCTTCTTTCATTTCTTTCACTCTTCTTGCCCAGGTGAACGGCTTCTCCCTTAAATAGAGAAGAGAGCCCACTCCCTGGCCTACACGTGGCAATCCCAACTCTCTCCCTCCAGATTCGGCAATTAGTATATAGGTTTAATTTTATCCTAAATAGATATTTAAGATAATTACTTTTTAACCTAATATTTTAATATAATTATATAAATAATTTAATTTTTAATTAAATTGTACTTTATCATATACCATTAGATAATTAATTATTTATTTATATTTTGACCCCTAAACTTTTAATAATTATATTATTTTACCAAATTACACATAATAATATATATAATAAATAATATATTTTCTGAACTGAAATTAAATAATATTAGTATAAATTCTATAGCATAATTAAAAATTTGAGATGTTACAATTTACCATGTGTAAGCTATCCGCTGCGCACTCTGATAAATATATGTTAGATGATTAATCTGATAGAAAAATAGAACCTCAAAAAAAAAATTACCAAAAATAACTCACCGTCTAGTTATCAAAAATTGTTTTGGGCCAAAATAAGAATTAAGTAGCGGCTTTAAAAATTTTCACTCGTTTTGTTTATGATAAAAATAAATAAAAAATAAAATAAAATAGGAATATAATGACAGAATCATATACAGGAGATGAACTTTTTATTCATAGGAAATAATTTCAAAATTAGTATTTTTATAATTTGAACCCATTTTTTTTTTTTAAAAAAATATCGAAATAAATTTTATTTTTGAATACTGAACTGAAAATTATATGAATTTAATTATATTATAATTTTGGTAGATACTTGAGCCCGACATCTTTTTTTTTTTTTTTTTGTTCTTCTTTCGCTATAACAATTATATCTAATATCCTAGCACACTAAAAAAAAAAAAAATTTATTATATATATATAATCATATAAAATTATAATATAATTAAATCGACGAAAAAAATATAATAATTCGGTACTAATTACCCGCTATCTCACTTCCTAAATGTGCATGTGTCCTATGCTCCAATGATGATTTTTTTTTTTTTTATAAACCATTGCTCTGATACCATTTGTCACGACCCGTTCCCCGTACCCAAGGGTTAGGCATCGTGATGGCCAGTAACCGAGGTTACCTCCGGTCAAATCTTAAACAAATCAATAAACGCAAGCGGAAGATATATTTAAATATGGGTACTAAAATAATCATCGGAGCTTCTATTTTTATTACAAAATTTATTGACCCAAAAAGGCCGATATTTACATATAAAAAGTACATCAATAAAAGTGCTCTGTGCCTATCCCACACACTGGTTTCGACATGTCACCTGAAAGTGATAAAAAACTATAAGCTCATGGCAGAGTGAGAAATATTATACTAAGAGTATAAGGCATAAAATTCACCATAGATACTTAGTTAGGCCAAAAAGAGTTTGATACATATAATACACAAATCATTTGGCATATAGCTCGGATCACGTAATATGGAAATCATTGATATATAGTTCAGATCATTTAACATGTAATACGAAAATCACTACACAACCATAATCACGGTACATTACTAAGTGCTAAGCACTACACTGGTCAATGGATCCACGACAATCACTGGACCACAGAGTGGTCAATCATTAAGCCAATGGTTATTTAAGTCCCCCAAGGTATGGGACATCACTAAGCCAATGGTTATTTAAGTCTCCCAAGGCATGGGACATCACTAAGCCAATGGTTATTTAAGTCTCCCAAAGCATGAGACTCCCGTGGTGGTATTCACAAAACATATTTTCACATAAGGTCATAGCCAAATATTCTTTAAAAGTAAAACAAACATATCTATAGGTTTTCTTTTAAGCAAATAGGGTTCAGAAATAAAATCACGTAACTGAAACCTTTATAAAACATAATAGTTTATAAACCATCACTTATATAAAATAAATTTTGGTAAGTCAAAATATAAGTAAAATACATTTTAGTAACTCAAGGTATAATATAACTCACCTTAAATTCAATACCATACTCTTCCTTTCCACTATCAAAGATCTTTTCACGTTCTACTATTCTTTCCTTTATTTTCTTCCTTTCTTTTTTTCCTTCTCTTTTCTTTTCTTCCTTCTTAACCTGGAGCACATCTTCCCTATTTATAGGAGAAAAATTGTGACTATCAACACACACGGACTGCTCCAGGCGTGCCACGTGTTCACGGCAAATCCCCTTCAGATTTGGATTCAAATCCTTTGAGATTCGTAGTTATCTAATTAATTTTTTATAATCACCTTCCAACCAAATATTTTAATATAATTATATAAATAATTTAATTTTTAATTAAATTAAATTTTATCATATATCAATGAATAATTAATAATTATAGTACCACACTCCATTATTATTATTAATATTATCTATATTATTATTATTTATATTTTGACCCCTAAAATTTTAATAATTATATTATTTTATAAAAATTACACATAATAATATATAATAAATCATATATTTTATTAACTGAGATTAAATAATATTAGTATAAATTTTATAGCATAATTAAAAATCTGAGTTGTTACAATCTTCCCTCCTTTTAAAATTTCGTCCTCGAAAATTTGCCAATAAAGTTATCATCACAAGACTCGATAAATATATGTTAGATGATTAATCTAATAGAAATAGTACCTCAAAAAAAAAAAATTCAAAAATAACTCACTGTCTAGATGTCAAAAATTAGTTTGGGCCAAAAAGAAAAATAATGAGTGACTTAAAAAAATTTCACTCGTTTTATTTACGATAAAAATAAATAAAAATTAGACCACAAAGACAGAATTATATGCAAAAATTAAAAATTTTGAGATGAACTCTTTATTGATGGGAAATAGTTTTAAAATTAATATCTTAAAATTTTGAACTCACTTTTTAAAACATCAAAATAATTTTTTTTTTTTAAATACTGAACTGAAAATTATATGGATTTAATTATATTATAATTTTGGTAGGTGTTTAAGCCCGACATCCTTCTTTTCTTGTTCTTCTTTTACTATAACAAATATAAATTATGTCTAATATCCTTCACAAATTAGGCATACTAAAAAAAAATTATTATATATATATAATCATATAAAATTATAATATAATTAAATCGACGAAAAAAAATATAATAATTCAGTACTAATTACCCGCTATCCCACTTCCTAAATGTGCATGTGTCCTATGCTTCAATGATGATTTTTTTTTTTTTTATAAACCATTGCTCTGATACCATTTGTCACGAGCCGCTCCCCGTACCCAAGGGTTAGGCATCGTGATGGCCAGTAACCGAGGTTACCTCCAGCCAAATCGTAAACAAATCAATAAACGCAAGCGGAAGAAATATTTAAATATGGGTACTAAAATAATAATCGGAACTTCTATTTTTATTACAAAATTTATTGACCCAAAAAGGCCGATATTTACATATAAAAAGTATATTAATAAAAGTGCTCTGTGCCTATCCCACACGCTGGTCTCGACATGTCACCTGAAAGTGATAAAAAACTATAAACTCATGGCAGAGTGAGAAATATTATACTAAGAGTATAAGGCATAAAATTCATCATGGATCATTAGTTAGGCCAAAAAGAGTTTGATACATATAATACACAAATCATTTGCCATGTACCTCAGATTATTTAATACATATAATACGCATTTAATATATATAATACGAAAATCATTATACAACCATAACCACGGTACATCACTAAGTGCCAAGCACTACACTGGTCAATGGATCCATGACAATCACTGGACCACAGAGTGGTCAATCACTAAGCCAATGGTTATTTAAGTCCCCCAAGGCATGGGACATCACTAAGCCAATGGTTATTTAAGTCTCCCAAGGCATGGGACTCCCGTGGTGGTATTCACAAAACATATTTTCATATAAGGTCATAGCCAAATATTCTTTAAAAGTAAACAAACATATCCTTGGGTTTCCTTTTAAGCAAATAGGGTTCAGAAATAAAACCATGTAGCTGAAACCTTTATAAAACATAACTTTTATTAATATATATAAAACATACTTGTATAAAATAGATTTTGGTAAGTCAAAATATAAGTAAAATACATTTTGGTGACTCAAGATATCATATAACTCACCTTAACTTTAATACCTCATCCTTCCTTTCCACTATCAAAGAACCTTTCAATTTCCACTATTATTTCCTTCCTTCCCTCTCTTTCTTTTCTTTTCTTCTTTTCATTTCTTTTTTTTTTCTTTTCTTTTTCTTCTTTCTTTTCTTCCTTACAGCCGAGTCACTCCCCCCTATTTATAAGGACGAAAACCCAATTCCTTACCAACACGTCCGGCCTACGTGCCTCTCTCCAGATTCATTTAATCTTATCCTAAATAGATATTTAAGATAATTATTTTTTGACTCAATATTTTAATATAATTATATAAGTAATTTAATTTCTAATTAAATTACACTTTATCATATACCAATGGACAATTAATTATTTATTTATATTTTGACTCCTAAATTTTTAATAATTGTATTATTTTATCAAATTACACATAATAATATATATAATAAATAATATATTTTCTGAACTGAAATATATTAGTATAAATTCTATAGCATAATTAAAAATCTGAAAATAAATTACATTTTATCGTATACTAACACAAAATTAATTATTTATTTTAATACCATACTCCTTGTTGTTATTATTAATATTATCTATATTATTATTATTTATATTTTAACCCCTAAACTTTTAATAATTATATTATTTTACAAAATTACACATAATAATATATAATAAATTATATATATATTCTGAACTGTAATTAAATAATATTAATATAAATTCTACAGAATAATTAAAAATATGGGTTGTTACAATCTTCCCCCCTTTTAAAAATTTCGTCCTCGAAATTTGCCATGTGTAAACTATCCACTGCGCACTCTGATAAATATATATTAGATGATTAATCTGATAGAAATAATACCTCAAAAAAAAATATACCAAAAATAACTCACTATCTAGTTGTCAAAATTAGATTTGGGCCAAAATGAAAAATAATGAGCGACATTAAAAACTTTTCACTCGTTTTGTTTACGATAAAAATAATAAAAATGAGAACACAATGACAGAATTATATGCAATAATTGAAAATTTTGAGATGAACTTTTCATTGATGGGAAATAGTTTCAAAATTAGTATCTTTATAATTTGAATCCACTTTTTTTAAAAAAAAACATCGAAATAAATTTTTTTTTTTTGAATACTGAACTGAAAATTATATGTATTTAATTATATTATAATTTTGGTGGATCTTTTAGCCCGACATCCTTTGTTTCTGGTCCTTCTTTTACTATAACAAATATAAATTATATCTAATATCCTCCACAAATTAGGCACACTAAAATTTTTTTTTATTATATATATAATCATATAAAATTATAATATAATTAAATCGACTAATAAAATATAATAATTCAGGGGCTAATTATCCGCTATCCTACTTCTTAAATGTGCAGGCGTCCTATGCTCCAATGATGTTTTTTTTTTTATTTTTATTTATATAAACCATTGCTCTGATACCATTTGTCACGACCCGCTCCCCGTACCCAAGGGTTAAGCATCGTGATGGCCAGTAACCGAGGTTACCTCCGGCCAAATCTTTAACAAATCAATAAACACAAGCGGAAGAAATATTTAAATAAGGGTACTAAAATAGTCATTGGAGTTTCTATTTTTATTACAAAATGTATTGACAAAAAATGCCGATATTTACAAATAAAAAATACATCAATAAAAGTGTTCTGTGCCTATCCCACACGCTAGTCTCGACATGTCACCTAAAAGTGGTAAAAAATCTATAAGCTCATGGCAGAGTAAGAAATATTATACTAAGAGTATAAGGCATAAAATTCACCATGGATCATTAATTGAGCCAAAAAAGAGCTTGATACATATAATACACAAATCATTTGCCATGTACCTCAGATCCGTTAATACATATAATACGTATTTAACATATAATACGAAAATCACTTTAATACCATAACTACGGTACATCACTAAGTGCCAAGCATTACACTGGTCAATGGATCCACGATAATCACTGGACCACAGAGTGGTCAATCACTAAGCCAATGGTTATTTAAGTCCCCCAAGGCATGGGACTTCCGTGGTGGTATTCACAAAATATATTTTCATATAAGGTCATAACCAAATATTCTTTAAAAGTAAAACAAACATATCCATGGGTTTCCTTTTAAGTAAATAGAGTTCAGAAATAAAACCACGTAACTGAAACCTTTATAAAACATAACTTTTGTTAAAAACATAATTTTTATAAAATAAGTTTTGATAAGTTAAAACATACGTAAAATACATTTTGATAACTCAAGATATAATATAACTTACCTTAATTTTAATACCTTAATCTTTCTTTCCACTATCAAAAAACCTTTTAATTTCCACTATTCTTTCCTTCCTTTCCTCCCTTTTTCTTTCTTTCCTTTTCTTCTTTCTTTTCTTTCTCTTCTTTTCCTTTTCTTCTCCAGATTACCTTCTCCCTATTTATAGGGAGATAAAGCCCCTGAGCCACGTGGCAACCCAATCCTTTCCGAATCTGTCTCGGATTCCCTCATAAATTTCATGATTTATCCTTATCTAATATATATATTTAAAATAATTATATTTTAACCTAATATTTTAATATAATTATATAAATAATTTAATTTTTAAATAAATTACATTTTATCGTATACTAAAACAAAATTAATTATTTATTTTAATACCATACTCCTTGTTGTTATTATTAATATTATCTATATTATTATTATTTATATTTTAACCCCTAAACTTTTAATAATTATATTATTTTACAAATTACACATAATAATATATAATAAATTATATATATATTCTGAACTGTAATTAAATAATATTAATATAAATTCTACAGAATAATTAAAAATATGGGTTGTTACAATTATATCTAATATCCTTCACGAATTAGGCACACTAAAAAAAATTTTATTCTATATATATATAATCATATAAAATTATAATATAATTAAATCGACGAACAAAATATAATAATTCGGTACTAATTACTCACTATCCCACTTCTTAAATGTGCATGTGTCCTATGCTCCAATGATGATTTTTTTTTTTTTTTATAAACCATTGCTCTGATACCATTTGTTACAACCCGCTCCCCGTACCCAAGGGTTAGGCATCGTGATGGCCAGTAACTAAGGTTACCTCCAGCCAATTTTTTAACAAATCAATAAACGCAAGCCGAAGAAATATTTAAATAAGGGTACTAAAATAATCATCGGAACTTCTATTTTTATTACAAAATTTATTGACCCAAAAAGGCCGATATCTACATATAAAAAGTACATCAATAAAAGTGCTTTGTGCATATCTCACACGCTGGTCCTGACATGTCACCTGAAAGTGATAAAAAATTATAAGCTCATAGCAGAGTGAGAAATATTATACTAAGAGTATAAGGTATAAAATTCACCATGGATTATTAGTTAGGCCAAAAAGAGTTTGATACATATAATACACAAATCATTTGCCATATACCTCAAATCATTTAATACATATAATGCGCATTTAACATATAATACGAAAATTATTATACAACCATAACCACGGTACATCATTAAGTGCCAAGCACTACACTGGTCAATGGATCCACGATAATCACTGGACCACAGAGTGGTCAATCACTAAGCCAATGATTATTTAAGTCCCCCAAAGGCATGGGACTCACTAAGCCAATGGTTATTTAAGTCCCCCAAGGCATGAGACTCCCGTGGTGGTATTCACAAAACATATTTTCACATAAGGTTATAATCAAATATTCTTTAAAAGTAAACAAACATATCCATGGGTTTCCTTTTAAACAAATAGGGTTCATAAAATAATCCACGTAATTGAAACCTTTATAAAACATAATAGTTTATAAACCATCACTTGCATAAAATAGATTTTGGTAAGTAAAAATATAAGTAAAATATATTTTGGTAACTCAAGATATAATATAACTTACCTTACCTTTAATTCTTCACCCTTCCTTTCCACTATCAAAGACCCTTTCAACTTCCATTATTCTTTTCTTTCTTTTCTCTCTTTCTTTGCTTCTTTCCTTCGCTTCTCTTTTCTTTTCTTTTTCTTCTTTCTTTTCTTCCTTACAGCCGAGTCACTCCCCCCCTACTTATAAGGACGAAAACCCAATTCCTTACCAACGCGTGTCTGGCCTACGTGCCTCTCTCCAGATTCGGCAATTAGTATATAGATTTAATCTTATCCTAAATAGATATTTAAGATAATTACCTTTTGACCCAATATTTTAATATAATTATATAAATAATTTAATTTCTAATTAAATTATACTTTATCATTTACCAATGAATAATTAATTATTTATTTATATTTGATCCCTAAACTTTTAATAATTGTATTATTTTACCAAATTACACATAATAATATATATAATAAATAATATGTTTTCTGAACTGAAATTAAATAATATTAGTATAAATTCTATAGCATAATTAAAAATTTGGGATGTTACACATTCTGTTATTGTCTAAAAGGTGCATGGTTAACATTTATATTGTTTAGCAAATATCTTTAATACATTATTTAATCTTAGAAATTGTATAATTACTATTAGTCAGTCATACTTTTTTAAAAACTGTTATTAGTTATTTTTTTTATGTTGCATATGGTTTGAATTTCTCTTTTCATGCTACTATATGATATTTCATCACATATGGATCCTCATGATGGAGGTGTTGCCGATCCTCCCATTATTGGGATAGCAGGTATCTATCTATCTATCTATATTATATATAAAACTAGAAGGTGACCAGTGCGATGCACGGAAAATTATTTTTAAAATGAAAATTTGATTTTAACTCTTAAAACTTCATGTATAGAAATTTTTTACAATTGAAAACTAAATACATAAGTAGGATGGCTAGCATGGTGGGAAGTATTTATGTCTACCTAATTTGTATGGTTTCCACAAAAAAAAATATATATATATATCCCTTAGAGATCCATATAACAAAATAAATTTTAAAATTTTAATATATTCTATTATTGTCTAAAAGGTGCATGGCTTAACATTTATATTGTTTAGGAAATATACTTAGTACAGTATTTAATGTTAGAAATTGTATAATTACTATTAGTTAGTCTTATTTTTTTGTAATTGTTATTAGGTATTTTTTTTTATCTTGAATTCATGCTACTATTTGATATTTCATCATATATGGATCCTCATACAGGAGGTGTTACCGATCTTCCCATTTCTCTGGCAGTCGGTATTTATCTATCTATCTATCTATATTATATATAAAACTAGTAGGTGACCCGTGAAATTATTTTTAAAGTGAAAATTTGATTTTAAGTCATAATACTTCATGTATAGAAATTTTTTATAATTGAAAACTAAATACGTAAGTAGGATGGCTAGGATGGTGGGAAGTATTTATGTCTACCCAATTTGTATGGTTTCCCAATCCAATAAAAAAAAAAAAAAAAAAAACCTTTAGAGATCCTTATAACAAAATAAATTTTAAAATTTTAATATATTCTGTCATTGTCTAAAAGGTGCATGTTTTAACATTTATATTGTTTAGCAAATATTCTTAATACATTATTTAATGTTAGAAATTGTATAATTACTATTAGTTAGTCTTATTTTTTGTAATTGTTATGAGGTATTTTTTTATTTTTATTTTTATTTTTATGTTGCATATAGTTTGAATTTATCTTTTCATGCTAATATTTGATATTTCATCAGATATGGATCCTCATGCAGGAGGTGTTGCCGATCCTCCTATTTCTCCGGTAGCCGGTATTTATCTATCTATCTATATTATATATAAAACTAGTAGGTGACCCGTGAAATTATTTTTAAAGTGAAAATTTGATTTTAAGTCATAATACTTCATGTATAGAAATTTTTTACAATTGAAAACTAAATACGTAAGTAGAATGGCTAGGATGGTGGGAAGTATTTATGTCTACCCAATTTGTATGGTTTCCCAATCCAATAAAAAAAAAAAAAAAAAAAAATCCTTAGAGATCCTTATAACAAAATAAATTTTAAAATTTTAATATATTCTGTCATTGTCTAAAAGGTGCATGTTTTAACATTTATATTGTTTAGCAAATATCTTTAATACATTATTTAATGTTAGAAATTGTATAATTACTATTAGTTAGTCTTATTTTTTGTAATTGTTATGAGGTATTTTTTTATTTTTATTTTTATGTTGCATATGGTTTGAATTTCTCTTTTCATGCTAATATTTGATATTTCATTAGATATGGATCCTCATGCAGGAGGTGTTGCCGATCCTCCCATTTCTCCAGTAGCCGGTATTTATCTATCTATCTATCTATCTATCTATCTATATTATATATAAAACTAGTAGGTGACTCGTGAAATTATTTTCAAAGTGAAAATTTGATTTTAAGTCATAATACTTCATGTATAGAAATTTTTTACAATTGAAAACTAAATACATAAGTAGGATGGCTAGCATGGTGGGAATTATTTATGTCTATCCAATTTGTATGGTTTTCCCATCCAATAAAAAACACAGGAGAAATTATCAACAAAAAAAAAAAAACCCTTAGAGATCCATATAACAAAATAAATTTTAAAATTTTAATATATTTTGTTATTGTCTAAAAGGTGCATGGTTTAACATTTATATTGTTTAGCAAATATACTTGGTACAGTGTTTAAGGTTAGAAATTGTATAATTACTATTAGTTAGTCTTATTTTTTTGTAATTGTTATTAGGAATTTTTTTTATCTTGCACATGGTTTGAATTTCTCTTTTCATGCTAATATTTGATATTTCATCAGATATGGATCCTTATGCTGGAGGTGTTATACCGATCCTCCCATTTCTCCAGCAGCCGATATTTATCTATCTATCTATCTATATTATATATAAAACTAGTACGTGACCCGTGAAATTATTTTTAAAGTGAAAATTTGATTTTAAGTTATAATACTTCATGTGTAGAATTTTTTTTACAATTGAAAGCTAAATACGTAAGTAGGATGGCTAGCATGGTGGGAAGTATTTATGTCTACCCGATTTGTATGGTTTCCCCCAAAAAAAAAAAAAGAAAAAAAAAACCCTTAGAGATCATTATAACAAAATAAATTTTAAAATTTTAATATATGCTGTCATTATCTAAAAGGTGCATGTTTTAACATTTATATTGTTTAGCAAATATCCTTAATACATTTTTTAATGTTAGAAATTGTACAATTACTATTAGTTAGTCTTATTTTTTTGTAATTGTTACAAGATATATATATATATATATATTTTATGTTGCATATGGTTTGAATTTCTCTTTTCATGCTATTATTTGATATTTCTTCAGATATGGATCCTCATACTGGAGGTGTTGCCGATGCTCCTATTTTTGGGGCGGTAGGTATCTATCTATCTATCCATATTATATATAAAACTAGTAGGTGATGCACTTGTATCAAAATAATTTTTTTTTGAAAAAAAATAAAAACAAATGAAAATTCTATAATATGTAAATTATGACTTGATTATAACTTATGATGTATTATTTTGGTTATTAATCGAAAAAGTTTTTGCTAATTTTTCATATTTTTGGCTTTGTCTAAAGTGGTGCATCTTGTTTTTAATTATGTTTTAAAATAAATATAAATGCTTTGTAATAAAGAATTTCATTGTAAATAGAAAACTAAATATAAATTAATATTAAGATATTAATAAGGTAGATCGTGGCAGAAGGTGCATCTGCGTCCAATGTTCTTTGGAGGAGTGACTCGAGATGATGAGGGTTCCTTCCTGTATGCTTTCTAACGTTGTCAGCTAGGTTGACTGGGTCTCATACCATAGCTTTAGGATTTTTGCTTTTTTACATTCGTATTTTTCTCTCTTCTAAAAAACTTTGTATAGGATGCTTGGGGATGTTAGTAGATGCCACCACAACCACCTGTGGCACAGATCTTGATGTGGGTTTGTTGGAGTCCATAAGCATAAAAAGCCAAGAGGCTACACGAATATCTTGCTCTTTTCTGCATTTCAAGAACAAGTGACATATGTAAGTAAGCAACTTGTCACGGACTTGGTTATTTCCAAGCTATCCGTGCGGCACTTAGACAATCTCAAGTTTTACTTGATGATGCTAAGTCAGCCTAATTCACACAGTTGTGGGAAAGAGAAGTTTAGAAGAACACAAAGAGAGAGTTTGAGAGAATGCCTTGTATATACTTTGAGAAAGCTTACAACTCTTGGATGCACTTGGGTTACTTGGGTTTTCTTGGGTAGTTTGGGCAAATGAGGCCCTCCCCATTTTATAGGCTACATAAAACATTCTAGAACTCTAGACATTTTCTCCTCCTACATCTAATAGACTATTCTAGATCTACATGCATGGAGAGGATTCTAGATCCTTTCCTTATCCTCTCAAAGAACCTATTCTAGAATATACAAGAATTATGTACAAGCTTCTAGTCCTATGTACAATTGTCTACAAGACTCTAGGGAGTTCTAGAAGCTTCTAGCATCCTGCATGGTCTTCATATTTTCTCAAGTCTTCTAGGAGCTTCCAGAATATTCCCTTAGCCTCTCTTCCATGAGACTTTCTTTTTGTATGTAATTCTGCATTGATAATTCGGCGGGACGTGACAAACTGCCCATAAATGATGCCATGATTCCCAAATAGCTGGTTCATAGTTAAGTAGCAATGATTAGTTCCACATTAACACTTCTTTTGTCTTTTTCCCCCCTCAGTTGTTTCAACAAAAAAATTAAGACAACAAAGAAACAGTGTCTATTTTATTAAGAGAAAACATTTTGGTATCAAACTAACAGAAAGGCATCATAATAGTACATATGCACCTGCATGCACATAGACAAAGAAAATAAAATGCAGAGAGGTGCTCTATAGCATGTAATGAGCATAATAGCTTCAACTATTGGCAAAAAAGAAAATTATTTTATTTATTTATTTGTTCTAACCACTTATCTTTTCTCACATCAACACCATCACATATGAAAGACCAAATAACAATCACAAAAGTAAATTACTGAATTTTCTTGGGAAACAAACCAACTGTAATGGGAAACCATACAACTGTAAGAATAGCACCTTCATGCATATGATAAGTGAAAGAATTAAAAAATGGGAAGGAAAAAAAAATAGAGAGAAAAATGTGAATGCACTTCAGCATGTTCCTTCACAAGTTTTTTTTTTTTCCCTTTCTTATCCTTCTGTTATTAAAGTGCAGCACAATGAAAAACAGTAAATCGTATGGAAAAAATAATTCACAGTTGGCTTAAATTTTGTCAGTTGTCTCACACACCTTTTTTTTTTTTTTTGATTGGCAGTTGTCTCACACACCTTTAATCACGACGAGGACAGAGTGCATCAATTTCATCAATAAAGATAACCTACGGCTTGCCCGATTTTGCATGAGAAGATGCTTCAACAAAAGCCTTCCATAAGATTCTCTCACTTTCTCCAGCATATGCTCTGTGAACAGAATGAGGACTACAAGAGGAACCCAACAAACCAAAATCAATACAAATTAACAACCAAATAAAACAACTTTAGGGATGGCTGGAAATATAAAATTCCACATTTCAACCCTCCATCTGGCAGAGGCCATTGAAGACAAAAAAAAAAACAAAAAACAAAATAGGGGAAAAAAGGACCTATCGTGGTGACTGTTATTTCAATCTTCAATATCTACTTCTACAATTACTGCCATTTCATGTAATGTTCATATTCAGAATGCTATTCAATGTTAGATTTAACATACAGCACCACAGTTGATTCGAATTTCACCAGACATGCAATTTTTCCCTTAAGAAGCTATTGAAGTGTGGAAGGAATGAAACAATTGCAACTACGTAAATTATTTCACCAATATGATGGAAAAATTCAGTACGAAATTTTACAAGAGTCAGAGCAACATCGTGTGGAAAACCAATAACAAGACTTCCTAATAATATTAACAATTTTAATAGAGACAAATAAACAGCATGTGCAGAAACCAACAATGAAATTACCTAATAACAGTTAAATGCGCATCACATTCACGAACAACTGCTCGAACCAAGCTTGTCTAACATTGCAAGAAAAATAAATACAAATTAACAACCTCAAATGCTAACGAATACATAAGCTAATATACTTCTCCATACTGTCCAAAAAAAATTAATAAATGCTCCCCCATACTGTCAATTATCAAAAAGGTTCTACATATATACGAATGTATGAATATATAAGGGCATGATTAACTGAAAAATAAAGAAGTCTTAAACCAGTTCATAATTTTTTACAATTTCACATTTCACAAAATCAACTATTAGATTGAATACTTCTCTTATCATGGATGCCAAACACAGTATTACTATTAGGATTAAGGCACACTCAGAAATCAATCACACACACAAAAAATGAGACACAAGAGATTTACGTGGTTTGGCAATTGCCTACGTCCACAAGGTTGAGATTTCTCTATAGAATTTCCCAGAGGGAGTTTACAATACTCACACCTCTCTCTCTCTCTATAGCACTCTCACTCACAGATTACGCTCTTTGCTCTGTCTGTGTTGTCTCATCCCTTCCTCATCACCTCAATTTATACACAAAAAAAAAGAGAAAACAAAGTCAAGAGAAAGAAGTAATTGGGCTGCCAACTGCCATCTTCTCTCCTACTTCTTGACTTGGAGCCAACCCTTATTAATTTCTCCATGTGGGCTTCTCACTTGAAGTCCATCCCGGTCAGATTTTTGCAAACTTCCAGTTTGTCTTTGGTGACAACCTTAGTCATCATGTCAGAAGGATTCTTTTCTGTGTGAATCTTCACTAGTTTCATCAGTTGCTTTTCCATCACTTCTCGTATCCAATGATACCGGACATCAATGTGATTTGTATGTGAATGGTACGTGGAATTCTTACTCAAATCAATTGCACTCTGACTATCACAATATACCTTGTATTCTTTCAGCTGTAGACCAAATTCTTAGAGAAACCGCTTTAACCATAACATTTCTTTTCCAACATCTATGGCAACAATGTACTCTACCACTGTTGTAGATAAAGCAACACACTTTTGTAGTTTGGACTGCCATGAAACAGCCCCCCTACAAAGGTGAATGGAAATCCTGATGTAGATTTTCTACCATCAAGATCACCCATCATATCGGCATCTGTAAATCCCTCCAAAATTGGTTCAGCTCCCCTTAAACACAGACACATCTTTGAAGTTCCCTTCAAGTACCGAAGAATCCATTTGACTACCTCCCAATGCTCCTTTCCAGGATTGGCAAGGAATCTGCTCATAACGCCAATTACGTGAGCTGTATCTGTCCAGGTACACGCTATTGCATACATCAAACTTCCTATTGCGGAAGAATAAGGGATTGCCTCCATTTTTTTCTTTTCAGAGCTGGTCATAGGACACGAATGCTTTGTTACCTTGAAATGGTTGACTAGTGGTGTGCTGACTGGCTTGGCGTCTTTCATGTTGAACCTTTCACACCCGTTCAACATATTTCTCCTGTGACAACCATATCTTTTTGGCTTTCCTGTCACGAGAAATCTTCATGCCCAAAATCTACTATGCTAGGCCTAAATTTTTCATGTCAAAATACTATGGTAAGTCCTTTTTCAACTTGTTAATCATAGCAATATCATGTTCGATGATCAGCATATCATCGACATACAACAGTAGGATGATGAAGTTTCTATCTGAAAACCTTCGAAAATATACACACTGGTCTGCTACCATTCTTGTGTACTCATGATCCACCATGAATGAATCAAACTTCTTACACCATTGTCTCGGCACCTACTTCAGGTCGTAGAGACTCTTCTTTAGTTTGCAGACTAGATTTTGTTTCCCTTTAACTTCAAATCCTTCTGGCTACTCCATGTAGATCTCTTCCTCCAAATCACCATGGAGAAAGGCAATTTTAACATCCATCTATTCTACCTTCAGATTCAAGTGAGTTGCTAATCCCAGAGCTACTCGAATGGAAGTCATCTTCACAACTGGGGAGAAGATCTCATCAAGATCAATTCCCTTCTCCTACCCAAAACATTTGACTACCAAGCGAGCTTTATGCTACAATAGTTTACTATTGCCATTTGTCTTCAACTTATACACCCATTTATTCTTCAAGGCTCTCATGTCTCTTGGAAGTGGAACAAGCTCATAAGTGTGGTTCTTCTGCAAATAACTCATCTCCTCTTTCATGGCTTGTATCTAATAGTCTTTCTCTGTATGACACTTTGCTTTCGAAAATCTCTTGGGCTCCCCCTTATTAGTAATCAGAATATACTAACAAGCGAGATATTTGGTTGATGGCATGGCAGCTCTTCCAGATCTCCACAACTGAGGCCCAGTTGCCTCAGGTTAAGGGGGTTGCTCCCCCTGCTCAACACCCTCTTCATCCAGGTCTTCATCTATTTCCTCTTGATCCTCATCTTCTAGCATTGGATACTGCAACTTTGGCACTTCTTGTTGTACATCATCATATCTAGCATTTTATGATGGCTTAGAAGATGGTAACAAGTCTGGAGTGATGACATCTCTAGATTTTACAGATTTCTCAAAATACTATGGTCTGATCTTCATGGAACACAACATCTCTGCTCCTAAACATCTTCTTATTCACTAGGTCCCACAAGTTGTACCCAAATGTTGCATCTAAGTAGCCCACAAGTATGCATGGAGTGGACTTTTCATCAAGCTTCTGTCTATTTTCCTTAGAGATATGTGCGAACGCCTTACACCCGAAGACTCTCAAGTGAGAATATGATACTTTTCTTCTGGACCAAACTTCCTCAGGTATCGCAAAATTCAACGGAACTGAAGGCGACCAGTTGATGAGATAATAGGTTGTACGGGTGGCTTTAGCCCATAATGACTTTGGCAACTTTGCTATTCTGAGCATGCATTTGACTCTTTCAACAATAGTGCGGTTCATCCTCTCAGCCACACTATTGTGTTGTAGGGTACTGGGAACTGTTGTCTCGTGCCGGATAATTTAGCTGGCACAATATGCTTCAAAATCATTGGAAGTATACTCACCACCATTATCTGTGCAAAGGCACTTTAACTTCTTCTTGGTTTCTCTTTCCACAATTGCATGGAACTCCTGAAAGAGCTGAAATACCTCATCATTCGTCTTTAGGAAATACACCTACAACTTCCTTGATGCATCATCAATGAAAGTCAGAAAATACTTGTAGCCACCAAGTGACTCCACTTCGATTAGGCCACAAACATCCCAGTGTATCATGCTGAGCACTTCTGTTTTCCTCTTACTCATTGAACTGAATGATACTCAATGCTGCTTGCTATAATGACAATGATCACACGGCTTTAGGGCACTCCCTTTGGATAAGGGTATCATGGATTGCTTTGCCAAAAGATGCAAATCCCTTTTCACTCATATGAGCCAGTCTTCAGTGCCATAAGTCCGGTGACTCCTTGTCTTCTGTGTATTAAGACTTCCTAGACAGATCTTCATTTGAGTCTTGTACAGTGTTGAAGACATCTCTCCTCTGGCAATTGTCAGAGCTCCTCCTGTTAGCTTCCAGCTACCATTTCCGAATGTACTTGTATAGCCTTGTCGGTCTAGGCTGCTTCCGGAGATAAGATTGAGGCACAAATTTGGAACATGCCTCACATCTTTGAGAACCAACTTGTGTCTGACATTAGTCTGAATACTAATGTCTACAATATCCACAATTTTCGAATAGCTAAAATTCCCCATTCGAACAGTGCCAAAATCTCCAACGTTGTATGAGCTAAAAAGTTCTTTGTGGGAAGTGGCGTGATAGGATGCAGCTGTGTCTATTACCTACTTTGTACAGCTGTGGTCAGCCACGTGAAGGCAATCCTCCTCTTCATCAACTGCAAGAAGTATTTCATCAGTTGTTGTGGCTGTCGTGTTCTTATCTCCCTTCGACTTACTGCTTTGGCCTTTATCTTTCTGGCTTGGGTAGTTCCTCTTTATGTGACTCTTCTGGCCACAGTGAAAACAAGTAAAGCTGGAGTTTTCTCGACCTTTGTTGTTTCTTGATTTACTCTTATTATTCCATTTGCCTTTGCTCTTTCCGCTACCTTTCTTTCTGTCTCTACCTCTGCCTTCTGTGACAAAAGCATGGGTCTGATTACCTCCCATGTCTTTTCTCTTTATCTTTTCATTGTACATGGTGCCTGTGACCATGCTCATGGTCAATTTCCCTTCTGGTGCAGAGTTGCTGAGAGAAACCACCAACGTCTCCTAGTTGTCTGGTAAAGAACTGAGCAGTAGTACGGCTTGCATTTTATCGTCCAAGGGCATCTTGATGGTTGCAAGCTGATTCACTAGATTTTTGAATTCACTTGTGTGCTCGGCAACAGACACACCATTCTTCAACTTCAGATTTACAAGCCTTCTTATCACCAAGGCTTTGTTTTGGGTGCTCTTCGACTGGTATATTCCTTCTAACATTGTCCAGAGGATATATGCATCTGTCACCAGTGGCGGAGCCAAGAAAATAAATCAGAGGGGGCACTTCTTAATTACAACATTAAAAATATTTACAAAAATATTTCATATAAATTTTTACGATTGACTTCAAGAAATATATAAAAAAAAAAAAAAAAATCAATGTGTTTGGTTTGAGTTTTTTGAATTAAGTTTTTTGAAAATTAAGTTTTTTATTTTTTATTTTATTTTATTTTTGTTTTTAGTGAATATTTTTAAAATTTTAAACATTTTTTTTTTTTTTACTTTTTTAGATACATGATGTATCTTAAAAAAAATAAAATATTTGTGAAAATGACTTTTAAACAATATATACTTTGCAAAAAAATATAAAAATTCTCATTTAGAATTATCTTGAGACTATGAAACATGGGTATGTCGACAAACATGTCATACCCGTACCAAGTAGTTACTGAATTATGAAATTTTTTTTCCCACTCAATTCTAAAATTACTATTAGTTAATCAAGTCTATTGAAATTAATTAGATTAATAAACTAGTTACAATTGCGCGCGCACACACACATAGTACCCAATAAATTTTTGCCAAAAGTCGCCAAAAGTCATATTTTAGTCGCCCAAACCTTTTGCCGACTAAATGTTTTGGTCACCAACTTTGTCATTGAATGATTGTCGGGAAAGGTAATTGGCGACTAAAAATAAATCTAAAATAGAGATAGGTGATCAATTGCAATCGTCACTTTGGGTTAAGACTTCAAAATTAATTGAGAGAGTTGAGAGTTCAGAGAGAATAAGAGTTTGAGAGAGAGATTTGTTTGTGAGAAATAAAATGAGAGATGGGTGGTATATATAGGACCTGGGAGGGAGTGGTTAATTTATATATAAATAAATAAAATAAAATTGGCTATTGATGGAATTAATGGTTATATGACTGTTTCAAAATTTTTTTTTTTTTTTAAATTTTTGACCATTGCACTGACAAGGGGCAAGGAGCCGTTGGGGTTAGGTTGGGCCAGATGGGGAAAAAAATTTCGAGCCGAGCTCACGAGATAGGTCACGTTCCATAACACACCCAAGCTGGGCCGGGCTCCGGAACACATAGCCTAGGGTCTCGGGTTGGGCTTAGGCTTAGGCCTAGGCCTGGTTGGGCCCACCCAGGGCACGGGCAGACTTTGGATGTGTCGTGAGCTCGTGGGCCAAAGTGGGTAGTGGTTATGAGATATGTGATGCTGGTTATGATTAAAGTGGTATGGTTATAAGTCAAATGATATTGCTTATGAGATATATAGGTAGTGGTTATGAAATATGTGATATTAGTTATGATCAAAATGGTGTGGTTATGAGTCAAAGGGTGTTGATTATGAGATATGTGATTAGTGTTTATAATATATGTGATGTTGGTTATGAGGCAAAGGGTGTTGGTTTTGAGATGTGGTTATGACATATGTAGGTAAAGGTTATGAGATATATGATTAGTGATTATGAGATATGTCATTGTGGTTATGAGCAGAGTGGTGTAGTTATGAGCAGAGTGGTGTTTGGTTGTGAGATATGTGATTAATGGTTATGATATATAATGTTAGTTATGATCAAAGTGGTGTGATTATGAGATATGTGATTAGTGGTTATGATATATGTGATGTTGGTTATGCACCAAAGAGTGTTGGTTATGAGAAATGTGGATAATTGTTATGAGATATTTGATTAGTAATTATAAGATATGTGATTTTGGTTATGTGCAAAGTGGTGTAGTTATGAGTCAAAGGGTGTTTGGTTATGCTATATGTGTTAGTGGTTATGAGATATGAGATATTGGTTATGATCAAAGTGGTGTGGTTACGAGGAAAATAGTATTAGTTATGAGATATGTGAGTAGTGGTTATGAGATATGTGATGTTGGTTATGACTTAAAGAGGTTGGTTATGAGATGTGGTTATAATCCATGTGGGTAGTGGTTATGAGATATGTCATTAATGGTATGAGATATGTGATATTGATTATAATCAAAGTGGTGTGGTTATAAACAAAAAGGTGTTGATTATGAGATATGTGACTAGTAGTTATGAGATATGTGATGTTGATAATGACTCAAAGGGGTTGGTTATGAGATATGGTCATGATTCATATGGGTAGTAGTTATAAGATATGTGATATTGGTCATGATCAAAGTGGTGTGGTTATGAGCCAAAAGGTATTGGTTACGAGATATGTGATTATGGTTATGAAATATGTGATATTAGTTATGAACAAAATGGTGTTGGTTATGAGATATGGTTATGATTAAGTTATGATCAATTTAATTATAGTTATGAAGAAATATTTTTTTGGCTCATAACTATAAAAAGTGACCTGTTTATCATGTCACTTTTAATGATGTGGCTCAATCTTAGCCATTGAAATTTTATGTACCATACATTTTTTGAACAAAATGTACTATAGACTTTCTTATTTTTAAATAAAAGCAACAGATAAATAGGTGCTAACAAACAATTTTATTGTCACTAAGCCTTACACGACCTTTTGGCTTAATTTGTTTGATATTTATTTTTTTGGTAAATTGGATTTTTTATGGGTTGAACTGCACTATTTCTTTGTTTTTGGTTTTGGTTTTGTTTTCTAAGTTATGAATTTACTTTTATTTTTTCTTTTTTAGAATTTAGGATCATTAAATGTAATTATTGAATGATTGCTTTTATTGTAGTGGATTTTGAGGCCGAAAATAATGCCAATGGTGAAGTGAATAGCAATGGAATCAAAATTGAATTCACCAGTAACGCAGGGCAATTCGAGATAACCATCTCTTTCATCTTCCGAATCCAAAAGTTGTTCTTCACTGTTCTCGAACACACACACACACACACACACAAGATCTGTGATCTCAAACATATGTACACTAGATTTGATGATTTAGTTTTAGGGTTTTTTTTTTTTTTTTATTTGTTCAAATTTGAACGTTCAACATATTGTTGTTATTGTTGTTGTTGATGACGATGAAACAATTAAAATACATGTATAAGATTTGATCTGTACAATTCAAATTTTTGCAATTAAAACAGATAGAGAGAGAAACAGATAGAGAGAGAAAAGAAGTGGATAAAGGAACAAATTGAGAGAAACTTTAAAATGGGGTGAATTTGAACAGGCAGAAAAAAATAGATCACAATAAAATTTGGACAGATAAGGGTAAAAATTTGAACATATTGGGAAAAATTTTCAACAAATAAGAAGATTTTTTTGATAGATATGGAAAAATTTTGAACAAATAGGAAAAAATTTGAATAAATAGTCAACGTAAGTCAACACAAAAGGATTTCTCACCAAACTATTTCACAAATGGTGAATATTTCACCAACAAAAAAAATCTATTGGACCTAATGTCTTAGACACTCTCTAAATTGGATTTATCATCCATTTACTCTAAATTTTATCAAATTATGAATATCATTAGAGCTGTAAACACATTGTATCGTGTCAAGTGATAGATTATTCAAATTTAACGAGTTTCAAACACAATGAATCAATTTCAAACAATCTAAACACGAGTTAGACTTGAACAGTTTGATTTTTTTATAATACATGTAAGTTTATCGGGGCAAATAGTAAGTTTATAATACATGTAAGTTTAATTTTTTTATAATACCTATTAGTTGATTGAAGAATAACTTTAAATAATTATCAAGTATTTACATAATAAAGAACATAAATTTGCATAAAATTATATATATATATATATATCACAAACTAATTTTACGTAGTCCCTCCGTTAAAAAAAAATTAGTCTCTTATTTCATTTTTTATTGTCTCAAAATAATAGTCCCTTTTCAAAAATTAAGAACTAAAGTAATACAAATTTCTTATTTTACCCTTCTTTTAAATTTATTCACATTAATATTTTTAAAATGCAATAATTGTACTATATAAAAATAAATTTTTGAAAAGTGACTAATATTTTGGGACGGAGAAAGTAATGGTTTTCATATATATAACACTATTTATACTATATTTCACATCTCAATCTTTCTCACATTAATTTTTATTTTGATATTTCATCAAAAGTAAATATATATGTTAACTATAGCGAGGTCGAGCTGTTTCAAAAATGGATTATAAATTTCAAATCATAGATCAAATCAATTTATAGCCTTCGTTTGGTATGTAAGCTAATTTAGCTTTTTGACTAAATTAGTCATAAAAAGACAAAATAGATTAAAAAATTAATAAGAAAAATGTTACATCCAAATCATAATTATTTCACTTTTTATTTCACCAAAGTAAAAAAAACTCAACCTAAACGAACTTTTTAATCTTAAGCTAAAATAGTCAAAAAGCAACCTACTTCCAAACGAAGCCATAGTAAGCTAGCAAATCGGTGTAGATTGAGCTATTTTAATGGATTGGCCAATATTTTATACGGCCCTACTTTTAGCTTAGGCAGCATGAAAATAAATATTTACTTTTTAATTATCAACTTTTAAGTTTACAAAAATTGACACCAAATAACCCTAGTATCTTAATTTTTTACATTTAAATGAATACACAAGCCCATTTAAGTAAATGCAGGAGCTTTTAAATAAATTAAAATTCACTTTATTTTTTACATTCACTTTATTTATATTGTAAATTTTATACTTAAAATAAATAAATAAAGATGGGGATCAGCTGACCAATTGTTAATTACGTGGCACTGATGTTCACCATTTGATGTATTCAAAATGCACTAGTAACATCAACTTTAATGGTTCATTATGAAATTTAAATTTGATAAAAAATAATATTTTTCTTATTGTAATGGTTTCATTAAATTTGTATCAAATTAAAGATATCAAAAATCTTTCACTAAATTGAGGACACCTGTGAGCTTTTATCAAATCATTGTTCATAGTCGTTAGATTTTCACCACGAATGTGTCTGGATGTCTACCTTTAGGCAAAAATTTGTGAAAAAAATACATTGGCTGGTCGACCGGCCGGACATCCGCCCGATAATCGACACTGGTCAACCGATGTTTTGATGAGAAGTCTAACTTCTCCGTTAGAGCACTTGATATCAAATGAAATTTTTACTCAAATTTGATAGGGGAAAAAAAAAATGAATAGTTGGAGATACCCTAATATTTTGATGGATTCATTTTATAGATTTGTTTGGATTAAAAATCTTTTATTCTCATTAGTTCAAATTTTTAAATAGTAAGATGAAAACAAAGTGACAACAAAATCAAAAAAATAAAATCTTAAATAAATAAATAAATAAATAAAAGTGGGAAAATTTTATTTTTAAATATAAGTTTTCACTTTTTTCTGTCTCCACCAACTGACTATCTTTCAATGACTCTATTGACTAGTTGATAATCATTGTGACATTTAATAACTCAGCAAACATATTTCTCCATTTTTATATTTATAACATCTTTGTATGCCAAATAATTTTTTTTATATAGATTTTCACCGGCTTGTTGAGCCGAGCAAAGCCCAGTAGGGCTCAAGGCTTAGGACCTAGCAATGTGAAGACATTTCACACACTACGACCAAAGCACAAGTGTTGAGCCGAATGGGGCCATGGGTATCCGACGATGATATTGGACCAAGTAGGAATTATGCCAGGTCGAAGAGCATTTAGCTCAGTGTTGGGCCGAATGGGGTTGTAAGTATCTAAAAATGATATTGGACCGAGCAGGAGTTATGTCGGGTCGAAGAGCATTTAGCTCAGGTGAAACTTAGCATGGATCCTCAGTCCGTTACTCAAATGTCTTTGTGCTAAGATGAGTAAGGAGCGGCTAAGTATACAATGACTACATGAGCAACTAGGATGAATGCGTTAGCCGAATCCGATTGCCATCTAAGATTAATTTGTGCAAACCTACAAAGTTAGGGTGCTTGAGGATAGGATTTATCCTTAAGAAGTAGACCGGTAATGGGTTGTCTTATGAGTGAAAATTATAAACCCACTAGGACTCCACTATGCTAGAAACGTCAAAAAAGCCACAGAGTTCATCCAGAACAAGGGAATGCAATTCTGAACTCTCGAACTTCTAGTGCTCCCTTGATATTGATCCTAAAGCTAACTTAGGCATGGAAAGGGATTTTTCTAACGCACTTGTACACACTCGTCGGTAGTCATTTGATCTATATTTTGGAGATTAAACGGTGTCATTCACAAGGATCTGGATCTGAGTTCGATCACAAGGTGTTCGCGTGTACAAAAATTCGAGATTTGTACAATAATTTTTTATTTAAAAAAAAATGAGAACACGGTCAAACAATGTGACTTTTTTTTTTTCTTTTCCTTATATTATATTGCTTAGAATGTATCAAATCATTGAATTTGGACCATTGGTAATACAATAATCGATATCTTTCGATGTGGGATCAACTAATGCTAATGACATGACATTTTGAAGTGTTTTTTTTCCCCTATGGTATACTACTTAGTGCGGTGATGATTTTGAGCTCTAAAGCGGCGACTCTAAATCCAACTCTAATGGCATGGCAAATCAAAAAAAAAATAAATAAATAAAACAAAACAAAAAAAAAACAAAAAACAAAAAAAGGAGGGTAATGATAGAGAGCTATAAAACTAGAATTTTAATATGGACTCTAGTGATGTAGCAAAAAAAAAAAAAAAATCAAAACATCACATCACCATATGAGACCCACCATTAGAGCTTTCAAATTAAAGCTCCCAAACATTATTAAAAAAAAAAAAAACATCATATCACATCACATGATACCCATCACAAATTAAAGCTCTCCGCTAGAACTCCTAATCATTTTTCCTACTTAGTGTTATAGTGCAGTAGGGGGAACAATAAAAACAAGATGCCCACTTTTTGTGCCTAATTTTGATCATAACTCATGAATTTGAGGATATATTTTTAATTTACAAAAATGTTGAAAACAGTCCTAAGTATTATTGTTAGAGTTAAAAAAATGTATAAAAACTAAATCAAAATTTATTTACATGTCTCAAAAAAATTTGAGATATGTGAAGATTATAAATATGTTGGAACATTTTGTTGTTTTCCTTTCAAAAACAAGAAAAACAAAAACAATACCAAATAATTACAAGCCCTCTCCTGCTTAAAAAGACTTTTATAATGGTGCACAATCAGAACATTTTGACCTTATTGTCTTAGAAACTTAGCTAATATTCATACAATATAAGTTATCGAGAGAGAGAGAGAGAGAGAGAGTTTTATATGCTTATATTCCTCTAGGCACTCAATTTAATAAATAAATAGCTATACTATATTTTGATCATGAAAGAGAATCCAAGATCCCCACCACTGAACTACCAAGATTTTGTTTGCCAATGATAGCAATACTTCAAACCATATAAAGATTAAATGCAAATATAAGGCATATAGATCTATGCATACATTTATAGACATAATACATGTAAAAATGTATATCTGCTTACATTGCTGGAATCATTTCGCACCCTATGTAATCTCTAATCGCTTCAACAACCAAGGCACTCAGTCCCACACATTGTGAAGCATTTACATTTACATAACAGATATCACTGTCAGATGCATATTCATAACCTTGCATCTCAAGCACTGAAACATTACATGTGAAAGCATATAAATTTCATTACATAACCAGTCTATAGTAGAGTAGCGATTCTAAGTTGTATGTACACTGAATCGATCATAACAAGAAGCAGCAAACGACAGTAATGATGTAAATCTGTATAGAGAAGACCAAACTGTGATAGTTGACGATCGAACGGTCGGGTCTTTAAGATCGAATAATCATAGTTCGATCATGCACTGAAACCCTTTTGAAGAGCTCCAATGACTGGAAGGAATGGTGATGCAAGCTTGCGCTGAAGCCTCAGCCATCTGATCCTTCTGGATTCCAGCATTGCAGATGTTAGTGATGGAGCGCATGGACTTCATTCCATATTGGGATAGTGATCCACAATGTGTCTCATATGTCCTCACCTGCAAAAACGGCAAAAACACTTGGGCTATGTTTGGTAGAGGGGAAAACAAAGGTAGGGAAGGGAAAATAAAATGCTTGGTTAGGTAGGAAGAAAAGGGAAGAGAAATTTTCTCCTCCTTTCCTCTGGTTACAAGAGAAAGTTTGGGGGAAATTTAAAATTTCTTGTACCTTAAGCATTATGTATTGAACCTCAATTCAAATTTAGGATTTCTCTTCAAAGAGAGCATGTAAAAAACTATCAGATCCCTTATAATTATATGAAGTTTGCCCTTCAAAATTGCTTGTATGTACAAAGATTTTATTGAGCGGAGGGAAAAAAATTTACTTACTTTCCTATATTATTTTCTTTTTCTCTCCTACCAAGTCAACCATTACTGATGAGGGTTTGAATCCCCTCTTGCTTGCACAGTTCATTGGCGTAGAGGTGGCCTCTGAATCTTGAGTTTACCATCCTGAGGTGGGTCTAAAGGGCCCCTGCCTAGGATGCATTCTCAGTCATTAAAAAAAGATCGACCAAAGAAGAAAAAATATTTTTTTTAAATAAAAATAAAAATTCCCTCCTCTTCCCTTCTTTTTCCTCTTACCAAATATACCACCACCTCTATAAATGTTGCTAACATCATTATTGGGAAGCTTTCCCATACAAGTCAAATGGGTTCTTTAATGGAGCAAAGTAATATATAGTGATTTAGATAAAATGGAAAAGCATAAATGGTGGTAAAGAGTATGCTGAGAACTAAAATTTTACCAGAGTTTTGAGGCAATCCCAGTCATCAACAAGAGGCTGCCCTGCCGGGCCTCACAGTTTGAAGCACCTCTGGACCCTTTTCAATTCCAAACAAAAGCTTTCCAATCATTTTCATGCTATTGTCTATGTGCATTCTATGTGACATAGCCTCAACAAGCTCCTTCTGAGCTTTAAGTTTCCTGGGAGAGCCTTCTGGAGCCTTTTGGAACTGGCTACATTATAAAAAGTAGAAATCCCAAAGCTGGTCAGATAATGAAAGGAAGAAAGTTCATTGTCCTACAATTTACAGATTTTTAGAAGCATGCATAATAATTCGATATGGTACAGAAAAGGTTGTGCAAAACCTTGTGCCAGAAATGTAAAAGATCAGCATCACACTGGTTAACAACTTTTGATCAAGATGGTTGCAGAACGTTGTCATCCACAAAAGTGTAGTTATCATTTGCAGGATTTGTGCCCATATACAGGAAAATATGGTCTGCGTTAAGGCCTAGATCGCCATATTGCAGACATGGGAACCATAGGCAGAATTGTCATTTGAAGTTCCATCTTTAACCTGCAAAAGCAATGTACTATAAAATCAATTTGAGGGATTCACAAAAACCCGAATACTCCTCTATACAATATTGATTCATGGTAACAAACATCAACTACTTTCAAACTTCTTTTAAGATGTGTAACGAGCTTTTACTAATTTTTTTCAAGTGTTGTATATCATTAGCTCTTACCAGTTCATACTGCTGCCACAGAGTTTCTGTCTGCAGGTTGTGGATGTCACTGTTCACAAGGTCATAATTAATTATCACCTTGCAGAAAATTTAAAATATATAAATAGTGCATGACGATTTTTATTTTCACATGGTATAACATCTAAATATTGAAGCCAATCAAGGTAGAAGTTGCATGAATGGTGTCGATATAACTCAAGTCAGATGCATACCATCCAGCTACATATTATAATTATCATTCCTTTGTTTGAGTGGAGTGGAATTGTGAATCAACACAAAACATGTAAATTGAATTTCTGTGTTAAGTTTCCAACAACTCAGCCAAACCACAAACAGATAACTACCTTCAATTTCTAGAGCTGTGCATTATCAGTAAGATTACTCATAATATTGGTTATCGTGATCCTCATATTAGTTGGGTACTTATTTTTTGTTCCTTCCTCAATGACAGAACCCAGAAAATCAGAAAAGTAATGCATACCAGTCCTCCATCCAGGCAACACTACACAAATCACCCAAACAGGTTTCATATTCTACGGGAGGACTGGGATACTCTCCAGGGCAGTAGGTTCCCCAGCTACTCTCTTCTGCATTGGATGCTGTGGTTGCACATATATTTAAACCTTCAGGAAGCAGACCCTCGAAGATATTCCCAGACTCGCAAGCTTCAAGATAAAATACCTGCAATTGTACAAAAAATGGTCCAAAATTTTTTTTATTTCACCAAGACTAATGTTAAAATGCATTTAGCAAATGATCGTAAAGTTCTAACTTACCAAGCTTTTGTAGGTCCCAGAAGCATGCTTCTTTTTCAAGACATCAATCAGATTGTCTGCATAAATATAAGGACTGGTAGGCATCCCTGAGAACATATTCACAAGATGAATACCAAGCCGTAAGCAATTAGATAATTATCTAAAAGCCTAAATACACCAAAGATCAATTTCAATAGAGAAAAATAGTCATCCAAAAACCTTAGCCTTCTAAAAATTAAGAGTGATAATGACTAAATGCACACAAATATAGGGCACCCAATAATTAAATTATATTACATTTTTCTTCTTTTCCAGTGTATTAGCAGACAATTCTGAGTTCACTCCTATGTATAAAGTACAAAAGACAGATTTCAGGTTTGCCATAGTCTAGGACCCCAATTCCTAAGCCAGATCTTAACCATAGAAAACTGCCAGCAGGGACGGAGCTACATACGGTCTAGGGGGGCACGTGCCCCCCCTTACAATTTTACCTTTAATTAGAAAAAAAAATCATTTAACTCGCTTTTAATTTTCAAATATGTTTCAAAATGTTTATATCTCATCTTTCTTTTCACTTTCTTTTTAATAAATTCCTTATAATTTACCATTATAAATGTTTAATTTTATCAAAATATTCTCTTATAAGTATTTCTATCTCTCTCATTTCTCTCTTGTTTTTCTCCACATCTATCTTCTTCTTCTTCTTCTTCTTCTTCTTTTCTTTTTTCTTTTCTCTTTTTTTTTTTTTTTTTTTTCGTATGCATGTTATTACATTTTAAATTGTGATTATCACGATACTTAGTAACTAAAATAGTAAATAAAAAAATCTTCGGTTAATTAAAACATATCTAAGGCACATAATTTTGACATCACGTTGATCTTTAGTCATTCTATCACTAAATGAAAATTGGATTTGGTTAAGTTTTCTAATTGCATTATTGCTAAGGATCAATGGTGCCCCCATGAATTAAAATCATGGCTCCGTCACTGACTGCCGGTGATCATGATCAAACTTACTGTGTACTTTCTAATAACTTGCTTTTACTGTCAAGAAAAATGCAAGGGATCTTTAACAAAATTAATATTTATCATCAAAATTAGAGCCTAGTTGTTTATATTAAAATCTTGAATTCCTTGCCTACCAATAACATGGTGAAAAAAAGAAAATTTCATTAACTCTCTCTTTTTCCCCCACTTTGCAAGATAAGTATAACAGAGCGGCACTAAAAGAGATTGAAAATGGGAAATTTCTAGACTGGAAAATTCCAAAAGTATCCAGTTTGCAATTTTCTGAATTGATGAGAGGCCAAGATATTTGAAAATATTGTGGTTCCTATTTGCTCAAATATAGATATAGACCAATAATCAATTTAAGCTAGCTGCCAGCGAAATGCAGATCGAAGAGCATTTATGAAACAGAAAGAGAGAATCCTACTAACCAAGCACCCCAGGACCCCCATGATCCATGTAATATATGAAAATATGGTCATTTGGACCACTATCCACAACCTTTCCACTGCCCCTGTAAGTGCAGTTTTGTTTCCAAGAATAACGGCAAAAAAGTTGTTCACGGTAACATCATCACCAATATAATCCTGCTCACATGAAAATCAACCAAATGAACAAGAGAAGCAAAATTTCATGATTTCACAAGTGGGTTAAGTTATGAAAAGATACAAACCTTTGGCACTCCACTGTATACATCACTACCATGTGGGCTGTTAATGATGACTCCAGCCTGGGGTTTTCTTCATTGAAAGCAATGTCGATGATACATGAAAAAGACAATGTTTTCATCTTTAAGCCCACCTTTCTTCAGGAGTTGATAGGCATGACAAACATCAGCCTGAAAAGGAAAAACCAATCAATTAAGGCAAAAACACATATGTAGAAGACAATTTACATTAACGACAAAAATAATCTTCACATCATGTAATAATTTTGAGTACATGCAATCAGACTAAGCTCTAGACAGAAGACATAAAATAACATATATGTACATACATATATATGACGTACAATTCATGGTCACTAAACCATGAAATAAATGGAGTTAAGGATATATTTTGACCCCCATTACCAGTCTTTAACTTTGGTCTCCCTCTAATTATTCTTTAAAAAAAAAAAAAAAACCTAGCATCCATTACTTTTATTTTTTATTTTTTGTAAGCAAGTAATTCATTACTACTTAAAACAACAACTTGTTTCTTCCTCCATTCCACCAACATCATCAACAAACAAATTGATTTTCTGATGAGTTGATTTTTTGTATTTTTTTTTCCTTTTTATATAAACAACAACCAACTATATGTGCACTTACATACAACAAAATATGACCTAGTAAAGAACACCCATTAAATTACTCCAAAACAGTGGCTGTTGGTTCTTGATACCAAATTAGAACCAACCCACATTAGGAAGTGGAAAGAATCAGACAAATTTAAAGAGTGTTATGTCAGACAAAAGCATACATAGAAAGCATACAATGGTATAATTAACATAAACAACAACATCAGTAACAATGTCTCATTATATTAAATACAGATAGTGCCATGCTATCACCAAATATGCTGTGTAGCAGTAATCAATGGAGGTTCACTAACAAAAGCTACCTATAAAAACCAAGTGGCCATCCAATTAAAAGGCAAAAAAAAAAAAAAAAGACAACCATCAAGTTTCTAACCATGGGACCCACAAAGAGCTCAACTTTATTCGAGGTCCGCTGAGCATGATTAATGTCACGCCCTCAAAATTATCCCATAACATACACAATAATAAGATACATTACTGAAGTAAATAAATCACAATTCATTTATCAGAGTATTTCTAATTAAAGATATTACATGTAACATCAAAATAAATGCCCTGGAGGCTTACATCTTGCCAAGCCAACACTTGGACACAAATTTTATGAGTTCTAACTCAAATACAAGTAAAGCCCTAGGCTTGAATGTTTACATGTAATTCAGATAAAAACAAATAACAAAATCAAGGCTTCAAAGTCCAATTCCTTCCAAGCTAATTCCTTGGAGGTAGTGAATCACCTGGACCTGAAAATGATGTTCCCATATATATGGTGAGTCACAGCCCAGTAGAAATATACTAAACCAAATATAAGCATTGAATAAAGTAATAGCATTTAATAGATGGTTAAACATGATAATCAGTTATATCAATATACAATCTTAAGACACTAATGTCTATGACACTTATCAATATCCATTATTATCAATGTGGCTCAGAACCTGGCCAAACTTACAACAGTGAACTATATAGCATATTCACATTACTTCCAATATCAACAACACAAATGAGACTCAGGCTCATATCAAAACACTTCATACTTCCAGATTGATACACATTTTAGTGCTGTATCAATAAAACACTTCAATATAAATAAGCACACATAAAGTGATGCTAATGGAGTCCATCCCCTATCTCCTCCCAAACAAAATCCGGTTTAGAGGTCCATCCCCTATCTTCTCCTAAACCGTGGAGTACATCCCCTATCTCCTCCCACACAAAACAATGTATGTAAACACATAACATATACAACACACAATCAATACACATAATGTCTGTATTAATTCAACAGTCAAAATTAATGACTTAACCAATGATTAGTTTCAGTTATCCCTAATCCACATGCAATGTCTACAACAATCACGACTATCCTCCACCGATAGCCCAAAACAGTTATCTCTAGACTTGGAAATAAATAATTCAACAATTAAATAGACGAGTGATTTAAATTAACCAACTACCCCATTTAATCAATAAATTCCCCAATCTCATGAATTTAATTAATTTCCCCCAATGTTCCTTAAATTAAATGTACAATTCAATTTATTTAAACAACTATGGTTTTTTTCCAAAATTACCAAAATACCCCCAACATATTAAAATGCCAGAACTTAGAACAAAACGTATACATTGGAGTAGGAAATCCCTACCTCGAAGAAATCAACAAAAATGGAGAAGATGGAGAGTGCTCCAAATCCACAAACGTTCGGATCAAAACGAAGCCCTCGACTCACTCTAACTTTTTAATAAAGGATCTAGGGTAGAAACACCCTAAAACTAGATGAAACCTAGGGTAGGTGTGTAGAGGAAGAGAGAAGTCGGACCTAGGGTTTGGAATCAAAAAGGATATGAAAAACTGATTTAAAACCCGCTGCTGCCTATTTAAACCTGACAGGCTCGCTCGAGCGAAGACATGGTCGCTCGAGCGACCAGACACAGAAAACCCTCGCTCGAGCGAAGAAAAGCTCGCTCGAGCCAAGAACTCGAAGCTTCAGGTCTGCAACCCAGAAGCACGCTCGAAAACATACACCTCGCTCGCTCGAGCGAAGAATCACCACTTTCAGGTCTATACTAGACGCAATCGCTCGCTCGAGCGAAGAAAAGCTGGCTCGAGCAACCAGAAACAAAATACCCTTGCTCAGGCGACCAAGCCCTCGCTCGAGCGACCAACCCAAAAACTGGACAGCAACACTAGATTTCCGAACCCAACCAACCTGAAACAACCTGCCCAATACATCCCATAACTCCAAGAGAGAAAATAAAAGATGACAACAATAATTATTCAATGACAGCATCTACGGAACCTAAGTCCGGATACAATAATCAAAAGGAAAAGACCGGGGTCGCTATAACCTCCCCCCCTTAAAAGAATTTTGTCCCCAAAATTAAGCATAAGTTTTTGAAAACAGGTTTTTCTTCAATTCTAACAACATGACAATATAATAATAAACCACTTGACCCAATACCGGTCATTTCATCTCTTATCAAGAGGCATCTCACAATATGTATATCAAACAACATATATTACAACCTGCAACAATATTATGCATTTTTCCTTTCAATCTCAACAGTTTCAATATCATATTCAATTTCATGATAGAACTCGAATTCAACAATATATTCAACATAATTAATGTTATACTAAACTTCCATTATAAGGCAAGTTTCAAATTATTAACATTAAACCAAAACATTCTCAATGTTTTCCAACTTAAGACATATATAAAGTTCTTAAGTTCAACAATATTACAAAATCTCAATACAAAATTACAAATCACTAAACATGTCCGGATATTTCTCGCGGACTTCCAATTCACGTTCCCAAGTGGCTTCCTCCACCCCGTGATGTTTCCACAGAACCTTTACCAAAGGAATGGTCTTGCCTCGCAAAACTTGATCTCGTCTATCCAAGACTCGAATCGGTCTCTCCTCATACGAGACATCCTCGTCAACCACTAAATCAGTCCAATCCAACACATGTGATGGATCCGGCTCATACTTCCGAAGCATACTCACATGAAACACATCATGAACTCCGGACAACTGCGGTGGCAAAGCTAAACGATAAGTAGCTTCGCCAATCCTCTCGAGGATCTCAAAAGGACCAATGAACCGAGGGGACAACTTCCCGCTCTTCCCAAACCTCATCAATCCCCGTCTAGGTGATATCTTCAGAAAGACATGATCACCCACCTCAAACACCAAAGGTCTCCTCCTACGGTCGGCATAAGATTTCTGACGACTCTGGGCTGTAACAAGTCTCCTACGGATAAGCTCAACTTTCTCCGTCGTTTCCCTCACTAACTCCGGACCCAACAAAGGTGCATCACCCACCTCGGCCCAACAAACTGGAGACCTACAAGGTCGGCCATACAAGGCCTCAAACGGTGCCATACCGACATCGATCGAAGCTTGTTGTAGGCAAACTCTACCAAAGGCAAGTGCCTCTCCCACGACCCACTGAAATCAAGAACACAACCCCGAAACATATCCTCAAGGATCTGAATAGTACGCTCGGACTGCCCGTCAGTCTGAGGATGATAAGCCGTGCTAAAGGTCAACTTGGTGCCTAAAGCACTCTGCAAACTCTGCCACAACCTAGCAGTAAAACGAGGATCTCTATCTGAGACAATCGTTCTTTGGGACCCGTGCAACCTCACTATGTCCCGGATATACAAGTCAGCTAGATGATCTACTGAATCTTTCACGCGCATAGGAATAAAGTGCGCTGATTTAGTCAACCGGTCTACAACCACCCAAATAGCATCACTATCCCGTTGAGTCCTCGGAAGGCCTACAACGAAGTCCATAGTGACATGCTCCCACTTCCACTCTGCAATAGGCAAGGGTTGCAACAAACCCGCTGGCCTCTGATGTTCGGCCTTCACTTGCTGACAAGTAAGGCACCTTGACACGAAAGCTGCCACATCTCTCTTCATACCCCGCCACCAAAACTGGCAACCCAAATCCCGATACATCTTAGTGCCTCCTGGATGCACCGCAAGGCGCGAATGATAAAACTCTCGGAGTACCTCCTCTCGGCAAGACTCCGACACAAACAGACGATCTCGGTATCTCACACTCAGGTCGGGATACACCGTCAAACCCTTCTCAACCTTCCCACTGGAGATCTTCTCTCGGAGGGATTCTACCTCAAGGTTACCCCTCTGAGCCTCTAACACTCGGGTCACAAGTGTAGGCTGCGCAACAACAAAAAACAAGGCCGCAGCCTCAACGGATTGGCCCAGAAGCAAATCAAACTCTCCAAGTGCACCCAACATCTCCCACTCCCGGATGGCTATACTAGCTATGTCACCAACAGGTTTCCTGCTAAGGGCATCGGCCACAACATTGGCCTTCCCCGGATGATAATGTAACTCGAAGTCATAATCCTCAATAAACTCCATCCACCTCCTCTGCCTCAAATTCAAGTCCTTCTGTGTAAACAGATATTTCAGACTCTTATGATCCGAGAATACCTCGAACTTCTCACCATAAAGATAATGCCTCCAAATCTTCAAGGCAAATATCACAGCTACTAACTCTAAATCATGCGTAGGGTAATTCTTCTCATGAATTTTCAACTGACGTGAGCCATAAGCAATCACTTTCCCCTCTTGCATCAACACACAACCCAGACCCTCTTGTGAAGCATCACAATAGACTGCATAACCCAACCCTCTCTCCGGAATAATCAATACTGGAGCGGTGGTCAGTCTAACTTTCAACTACTGAAACGACTTTTCACAAGTCTCACTCCATACAAATTTGACTCCCTTCCGAGTCAATCTAGTCAAAGGCGAAGCTAACCTGGAGAAATCTTTCACAAACCGACGATAGTACCCAGCTAATCCCAGAAAACTGCGGATCTCAAACACACTCTTAAGCTGTGCCCAATCTTGCACTGCCTCCGTCTTGGATGTATCAACAGATACCCCTTCCCCAGAAACTACATAGCCTAAGAACTTCACCTCTTCTAGCCAAAACTCACACTTCCCAAACTTAGCATAAAGCTTATGGGCTCTAAGTAACTCAAGCACCACTCTCAAGTGTTCCTTATGCTCCTCCTCTGACGGTGAATAGATAAGAATGTCGTCTACAAAAACGACTACAAAACGATCTAAGAATTCTCGAAAGATCCGGTTCATCAAATCCATAAACACTGCCGGTGCATTGGTGAGCCCAAATGGCATCACCAGAAACTCATAGTGGCCATACCGCGTACGGAATGCCGTCTTCGGAATATCCTCCTCCCTGACTCTCAACTGATGATAATCCGATCTCAAGTCTATCTTAGAAAAACAACGGGAACCCTTCAGCTGATCAAACAAATCATCTATACGAGGCATAGGGTACTTATTCTTAACCGTAACCTGATTCAATTTCCGGTAATCTATACACAGTCTCAAAGCACCACCTTTCTTTTTAACAAAGAAGGCCGGTGCTCCCCACGGCGAAACACTAGGACGGATATAGCCCTTATCTAACAACTCCTGGAGCTGAATCTTCAACTCAACTAACTCGGCTGGGGCAAAACGATAAGGTGCCATAGAAATTGGCGCCGTGCTGGGCACTAGGTCAATAGAGAACTCAATCTCTCAATGTGGTGGCAAACCAACAAGATCCTCGGGAAAGACGTCCGGGTACTCACAAACCACCCTTGGCAACACAATCTGAGCCTCATCAACCTCACTAATCGAAAGATTAGCAAGTAGACCACTAAGCTCACTCCGCCCTCGTGAAACATACTCCGGTGGCAAAACACTACCAACCCGATCCCCCAGAAAATGGAAACACTCTCCGCTAACGGTACAACAAGTGACTCTCTGACGGTAGCAATCAATAACTGCCCGGTATGACGATAACCAGTCCATACCCAAAATAACATCAAAGCCCTTCATAGGCATAACTACAAAAGAAAATGGGATTCTATGATCATCGACCTCTATATCACAACCCCTAACACCTTGTTTCAAGATCAATTCACTCCCAAGAGGTGACACTACACAAATAGGAGATGCTAACTGTGCTAACTTCAACTCCAAAACAAATGCAAATGCAGCAGACACAAAGGAATGAGATGCACCCGTATCAATCAAAACACTAGCAACAGAATTGCAAAACAAGAAGGTACCTCTCACAACAGATGGAGCCGGTACCAGATCCTGCGCGGTAACAGCATACACGCGCCCAGATGACCTCTGATCAACCTGCTCACCCCTAGGAGCATACGACTGCTGTACGAACTGGGACGATGAAGCCCCCTGATTGGCCCTCGAGGCCTGACCCGACTGAGCTGGCTGCTGACCCTAAGTCTGCCTCAAACCAGATGCACCAGATGTGCTACCTAACTGAGGGCAATACCTCTTCATGTGCCCTGCCTGACCGCACTGAAAACAAGTGAGCGGTTGTCCTCTACTCTGACTTTGGCTCTGAGATCGAGCCGAAGAAGATGCTGTTCTCTACCTTCCTCCCTTCTGAGGACAAACTGGAGACTTGTGGCCCAGCTGGCCACACTTGAAACAGGTAATGTCTCCCTGGCTGCCTTTCCCCGAACTAGCACTCGGCACAGGAAAAGTCGATCTAGAAAAGCTACCCTGAGACTGCTGAGGGTTAAAACCCTTCTGTCTCCTACCATCACTCTGACCATCCTGACTCCTCTTGGAGCCTTTCTGCCCTTCCTCCTCTTCCTGCATCATGATCTCAGTATGGGCTGCAGCATCCACCAGACGCCCATAATCCCGAATCATAGACCCTACAACTCTCAGCTTGAGGCCACGCCTCAACTTCTTCTCAAACTCAATGCAACGGCGTTCCTCAGACGCCACCAACTCAGTGCAAACTCGACAAACTAGTGAATCTGACCTCAAACTCGGCCTTTGAAGAACTCGATTGCTTAAGGTGTGAGCGGTCTCAACTTCTCTCGACTCTAGAAGATAAGAACCTCTCCTAGAAAGCATTCACAAAAGCCTCCCATGTACCTCCTAAACGACCTTTGGTGAACTTCCACCATCGACCGCATCCCTTCACCGAAAGATGCCAAAGTCACCTTCAACCCTCGTCTTGATGCCAAGCATCTCAAACGTTTTGGTTATGCGCTCGAGCCATTCATACGCTTTAAGCGGCTCTTTAGGATCACCAACATATTCATCTGGATTAGACCGGAAAAACTCCCTCTTCAGAAAGGAGGGTCTGCATCATAACAACAACCGAGCTCGATTCTCACCGAGAATGCCTCTTGACTCCTGAATGCCCTGCTATCTCTAGGCTAAAGCGCCCATAGCTCTGGCCCTCTTGGTTCGGCCACATTGGCTCGACCAACACCCTCACCGCTGACCGGAATCTCCTCTGGCACAGGCACTTCCTACCTACCCGGCCTACCACGCCTACCGCGTCCTCGTCCTCGTCCTGACATCCTAATACAAGAAACAAAGACGTTAGCACATTAATAAATGTACCGAAGCTAAACACCCGCGTCCTAATGCATTGGACAACAATAATTTATTCCACGTAAGCACATAATCACATAAGCACCTACGAATTTCATTCCTGGATAATGATAGTCCCAAAGCGTTACTATAGTTCCGGTTGGAAGCAGCAGTGATCAAGTGCCTTTCCAACAAGACTACTAGAAACTCAAGGGTCCAATCAACATCCTAGAAATTACGTTCCATACCCACATAATCACATAAACATGTTATCAAATAAACATATAACATTACACTAAGTCTCTATCAAACAAGACGAACCCATTGTGATACTAATCACTTCCCACGTACCCAAAGTATTCAAACCTGGTACGCTCTGATACCAAGTTGTCACGCCCTCAAAATTATCCCATAACATACACAATAATAAGATACATTACTGAAGTAAATAAACCACAATTCATTCATCAGAGTATTTCTAATTAAAGATATTACATGTAACATCAAAATAAATGCCCTAGAGGCTTACATCTTGCCAAGCCAACACTTGGACACAAATTTTATGAGTTCTAACTCAAATACAAGTAAAGCCCTAGGCTTGAATGTTTACATGTAATTCAGATAAAAACAAATAACAAAATCAAGGCTTCAAAGTCCAATTCCTTCCAAGCTAATTCCTTGGAGGTAGTGAATCACCTGGACCTGAAAATGATGTTCCCATATAGGGTGAGCCACAGCCCAGTAGAAATATACTAAACCAAATATAAGCATTGAATAAAGTAATAGCATTTAATAGATGGTTAAACATGATAATCAGTTATATCAATATACAATCTTAAGACACTAATGTCTATGACACTTATCAATATCCATTATTATCAATGTGGCTCAGAACCTGGCCAAACTTACAACAGTGAACTATATAGCATATTCACATTACTTCCAATATCAACAACACAAATGAGACTCAGGCTCATATCAAAACACTTCATACTTTCAGATTGATACACATTTTAGTGCTGTATCAATAAAACACTTCAATATAATAAGCACACATAAAGTGATGCTAATGGAGTCCATTCCCTATCTCCTCCCAAACAAAATCCGGTTTAGAGGTTCATCCCCTATCTTCCCCTAAACCGTGGAGTACATCCCCTATCTCCTCCCACACAAAACAATGTATGTAAACACATAACATATACAACACACAATCAATACACATAATGTCTGTATTAATTCAACAGTCAAAATTAATGACTTAACCAATGATTAGTTTCAGTTTTCCCTAATCCACATGCAATGTCTACAACAATCACGACTATCCTCCACCGATAGCCCAAAACAGTTATCTCTAGACTTGGAAATAAATAATTCAACAATTAAATAGACGAGTGATTTAAATTAACCAACTACCCCATTTAATCAATAAATTCCCCAATCTCATGAATTTAATTAATTTCCCCCAATGTTCCTTAAATTAAATGTACAATTCAATTTATTTAAACAACTAGGGTTTTTTTCCAAAATTACCAAAATACCCCCAACATATTAAAATGCCAGAACTTAGAACAAAACGTATACATTGGAGTAGAAAATCCCTACCTCGAAGAAATCAACAAAAATGGAGAAGATGGAGATGACGACCCAAATTCCAAAGTGCTCCAAATCCACAAACGTTCGGATCAAAACGAAGCCCTCGACTAACTCTAACTTTTTAATAAAGGATCTAGGGCAGAAACACCCTAAAACTAGATGAAACCTAGGGTAGAAGGTGTGTAGAGGAAGAGAGAAGTCAGACCTAGGGTTTGGAATAAAAAAGGATATGAAAAACTGATTTAAAACCCGCTGCTGCCTATTTAAACCTGACAGGCTCGCTCGAGCGAAGACATGGTCGCTCGAGCGACCAGACATAGAAAACCCTCGCTCGAGTGAAGAAAAGCTCGCTCGAGCCAAAAACTCGAAACTTCAGGTCTGCAACTCAGAAGCACGCTCGAAAACATACACCTCGCTCGCTCGAGCGAAGAATCACCACTTCAGGTCTATACTAGACGCAATCGCTCGCTCGAGCGAAGAAAAGCTGGCTCGAGCGACCAGAAACAAAATACCCTTGTTCGGGCGACCAAGCCCTCGCTCGAGCGACCAACCCAAAAACTGGACAGCAACACTAGATTTCCGAACCCAACCAACCTGAAACAACCTGCCCAATACATCCCATAACTCCAAGAGAGAAAATAAAAGATGACAACAACAATTATTCAATGACAGCATCTACGGAACCTAAGTCCGGATACAATAATCAAAAGGAAAAGATCGGGGTCGCTATAACTAAAGTTAAAAGTGGTCCTCCCATATACAACATAATTAATACCCATGATCGGTGATGGTTTAAAGGATCAAACTTCCCCAAATAAATACTAATATATCAAAATGCTACGGAAGTAGATTGAATCACTTATTATCTATATTTTTTGCACTTCCAAACATAGATCTTACCAAATATGGAGTTTTTGTGTTTGAAAATTAAAGACTCAGCTCCCAAACAACCGTACTAGGTTTAGCCTGATTTATTTAAAGTTATGCAAACCCAAAAAATGGAACAAAAGGTTTGGAGTTTCGTTTAAAGCTTCACCACTGAATATTTTCCTCCACACCCAACAGAATTAAATTTCACGGTTTCCACAACAATTTGTCCAACTAGTTTGTAGAAAAAAAAAAAGCACAGAAATCTACAACGACAACAGCAGCAATACTTCTACTTTTTGCCTGAAGTAATGAAGTTTATAATAATTATACCGTTTTGAGCTCATTTGATCAAACAAACTGCCTACAAAATCATACATACAGCAAATAAATGTTTAGAATTTTGAATCCTCTGGGTGATGTTCTTCTGGTTCCAAAAGTTTCAAAATAATTCAAAATTTAAAAAAAAATTAAAAAAAATAGACATGTTTTTCTTTTCCCACCTTTTCTCAGCAACCAAACAAAACATAACTGGAAACTAAAATCAAAATTAAGACAGACAAACAAACAAAAAGGTAAGAAAATCACCCAGCTAATATCGAAACAACAACAACAACAACAACAACAACAAAAAAAAAAAAAAAAAGAAAAAGAAAAAGAAAAAGAAAAAGAAAGAAAATACTGAAACCAAGTGCTTAAATTATGCATATAAACTATAAATAACGCTGATAATCCACATAATCGAGTGTAAATCAGTAATAAACACCTAAGACTCAAAGATCACAACCACGAACAAAAATTAAGATAGTCACTCCAATTCAAATTTCTTTTCCCACCTTTTCTCAGCTACCAAACAAACCATAACTGGAAACTTAAATGAAAATCACGACAAGCAAACAAACAAAGTACGAAAATAACCCAGCTAAGATCGAAACTCATAAATAACCAAAAAAATACTGAGACCAAAATTATGTATATAAACAATAAACAATACCGATTAGCCACATAATCGAGTGTAGAATCAGTAATATACACACCAAAATTAAGATAGTCACTCTAATCAATTTTTTTTTTTTTTTTTTGCAGATAAATTAAGCTCAGATTAGTTGAAAAGCATGATCACGTGGTGCCTGTAATTCCAGTAACCACTAGATCCCTCAAGAAGAACCGCCCATCTCGTCCCCACGGAATCATCGTCGCCGTCGTTGCTAACATCGCCGGAGAAGAATCTGGAAGTTTCCGACGGTAATCTGACCGTGTCACGGCCATCGACGGCCATCGAGGCGGCGAGGAGGAGGAGCACGGCTGCGGAGAAATGAGTCATGGCGGTTCCCGGCGAGTGGTGGGGTGGTGGGTTGTGATGTGGTGTGGTGGGAGAAGAGTTGGGTCAATGGGTGGGCTAAGGGTGATAGTGAAGATTGTTTGACTTTGATTGAAGGTGTTGGATGACGTGGAATGTTGATAGCCGTTGATCGGAGTAGTTGCTTTATGATTGGCTTGTTTAGTGGGTCCTACTATGATAGCCTTTCATTTATTTGATACAACCATGTTGCAATTATTATCATCTATTATTATTTATTTTTTAAAATAATGTTATATGTATCCATTAATGTAGAAAAAATTAGTTTAAAACCCCTTCTTCTATTTTTCATCATATAAAAGATTCATAATATTATTTGATAATATCTAAAGTCCCTCAACCTATACCCCCACACCCTTCGACTCTTGCTGACACCTCTAACAAGAAGGCTTCGATGTCACTTGCCTTTCATTCGATTCTGATGGAATCGTCAATCTCGATCAACTCTGGTCATTCAACTGATGGATGAGATTGGAAAAATTTGCAGGGAATTGAATGTTCCGCTACACACAAATGTTGCGCAGGATTTGTAGAAAATTTTGATCTCTCTCTCTATGTATATATGTATATATCTTCATCCTCAATCTCCATCTTCCTCTATCAGCTGGTTCATTCTATATCTTGTATTATCCATCTCTTACCCAAGCAAATTGACCCAATTTTCCGTATAAATGTGCATCACCTAATGTTAAAAGTTCCGTACAAATTGTAGAGTCTTATATCAACTATTAATCCTAGATATACAAGCCTCTCAATAGCCTATTCTCAACGAAGAAAGCTTACAATAAAAATATAACATCTTTCATCTCCTTTGACTTTTAGTGCTATGGTGTCATATGCATCCAAATCACTAAAGTCATCAAATTACAAACAACACAAGTGAATTCCTCTAAGTTGGAGGGGAATTTTCTCTGAATTTGAATGAATTTCTCTGGGGTGAAGAGGGGAATTTCTCTAGTTTTGAAGAATTTCTCTGGGTTAAAGTGAATTTCTCTGGAAAATCCAGAGAAATTCTTCCGGTTAGATTTTCTCTGTGAAGTTGAATTTTTGTTAAATCAATTTGGCAGACTTTAGACATTATTAAAATATTGAATATCCTTTATACTATAAAATTTTAATATTAGGAACCTTAAAAAAATCTCTCATTAATGTACTAATTAGTATACTAATAGATGATGTGATATAATTTTAGAGGTTTTAGATATTTATAATTTGTATAATAGGTAGGGTCAAGAATAATGACATAACACTAATTAGTATATTAATATGTATCTTGATTGATACATGTAGCACCGTTATTTATTTATTTATTTATTTGGACATTATTATCATCTATTATTAATTCGCATGTTTTAGTCCATCATGATGTGAACCATTATGTATTTAATCATACATTTTTGCATAATTTTATAAAAGACGCTTTTGTAATATTTAAAAAATTATAAATATGAATTATGATTAGAAAACTAATTTTTGTCAGGGATTATACAAGTAATTTATATTTTGTTTTAATTTGAGAGTTTGAATCAAATTATTATAATTTTTGTTTATAATTTAAAAAAATTAATTTTTCAAAAATTAACTCAAATAAACTCAAAAAAATTAACTCAAATAAACTCAAAAAAATTAATTTTTCAAAAATTAAGAAAGAGATACTTTTAACTTTTGATTTCTTATTATTAAATTTTAACTTAACGGAATTTTCACCAAACACCCCATACTAAAAAGGGATATGCTTCTCTATGATTTAATTCAACGTGTGAAAGTTATAAGCATTGTATATATTATGTTTATACGTACTTAATATCTTTTGGATTAAAACAAGAGAATTAATTAGTGTGTTTGATTTTAATTTTTTAAATTTAATAATCTAGAAATTGAGTTTTTTATTTTTTCGTATTTTTTATATTTAATGAATATTTTTAAAATTTTAAGCAATCTTTTTACTATTTTAGATGTTCTTTACTTAAATGTATTTAAATAGTAAAATATTTGAGAAAAAATATTTTAAAAAATTAATAAATATACAAAAATATGAAAAAATACTGAATTTTCGTATTTTTTTTTTATATTTTTGGTATTTAGTGAATTTTTTAAAGATTTTTTTCACAAATATTATACTTTTTAGTGTATTTATGTTAGGTGTGTCTAAAAATTTTAAAAAATTGATTAAAATATTAAAAAAATTCAGTGAAAATAAAAAAATATATAGAAAATGAAAATATATTATTTTTTTTAAAAGCGAATCTTGAAAATAAAAACCAAACAAAGTTAATAGAATTTGAGTTGCTTCGATTGTGGAAACTTTTATCTAATCTAGGTGAAATTTTATTTAAATTAAATTTTAGTTCAAATTCAAACTAAATTTGTAATTGTACTTAAGACTAAAAAATGTTACAAGTTGAACTTGAATAATTCAAATTAGATATGTCCAAAAATCACACCGTGAGTTTACTAAAAACAAATAAAAATTTACACACTAAGTATGAGGTTTGAACTTGGCAAGTAGTTGTTTAGAGTTTTTGATTGTGCATGTTAACAAATGAATATCTGGATTAACCAAAAACAAAAATCTATACTTATGATTGAATTCTCTCTAAAAATAGGGTGATAGCCTTTGGGGAGGAATTTTTAAATGAAAATAACTTTTTCTCCTCTCAAGCTGAAATTATAACAATATATCCTCTTTTATAGAAGGTCAAGTATTCACTACTATTTCATCATTTGAGGTCAAAACTACTTTGTTTAGTTAGCTTTTTTATCTTAATTTTTTTAAAAAATTGGTGCCTTAATTATTATTAAACAATTTTTTTTTTCTTTTTGATGAACAGATATGTTTAGATTTCACCCTACCCGTTTATTATTATACAATATTGTTACCCAAAAGACAACCTAAGAAGGGTGAATTAGGTTTTAATAATTAAAAATTAATAATACCCTAATAAAAGTTATGACTAGCACAATAGATAAATATAATTAATGAAATAAAAATAATTAAAACAAGTGTTCTAACAACTATGCTAGTTAATGATTTTAGCACAGTGAAAATGTGAAATATAGTTACAGCAATTTAAATAAAATAAAGAGATAAGGGAGAGAGACAAACAAATTTATAGTGGTTCGACTTCAACTCGGCCTATGTCCACTCATCAAACTTCACTTGAGATTTTTCATTATGCTCTAGCTTCACGGGGGTGCTAGCAACCTCTTTACAAATGGAACAATCCTCCACGGATTTTGCACAGACTTTCTAAGTCAAGAACACTGAGTGTACTACACTCTTACAAGGTTGAAAAGAAGGTATTTTTGCTTTCACAGAAAACTACAAGAATTATCTCTCAAAGATAGATATAAAAATGAAGTTTTGGTTTTTCTGTAAACCTCATACAGGAAAGATGGATTTAAAGTTATAAGGCTCAGTGCATAATATCTGAGAATAGATGTGAGTGATTATAGATCAAAGAATATTTTCAGATTTTTTGTAACTTGTTTATATTAGAGGTTTTGGTATATATAATGAAAATTATAGCCGTTTATAACCGTTGTAGTCATTTGAATTTATAGCCGTTTATAGCCGTTGTACTCCATCATTACTAATTTGAATATCTTCCACTATATTATTACAAATTTGAATATCTTCCACTTGAACCTTTTGAACTGCTGCTGTGCTAGGCTGTTTGAATCTCTGTTTTGGGTTGTTTGAACTCCTGATTTAATCAAATATCAAATACATTTTAACAACATTTAGGATAAAGGTTTAGGTAAAAAATAATTGGACAAAATAAATTTTGATTCTATTTTTCTCTTCAAAATAAATTAAAAACATAATTAAATAAATTATTAAAATAAATAAGTCTAACAATCTCCCACTTTTTTTATGATGGCACACAATAATGTTTTGATTTGATTTGGGAGTAAGAAAAGCTCCCCCTCAAGTCATGCTCTTTGAATTCATTTCTAAAAATATAGGTTAGCACATGTGTAATAAATAAACTTTAATTAGAAATATGATATGAGACTAAGATATTAAACTATAAATACATAACATCAGATTAGTTTGAAAATAATACTATAATTTAAAAATAATATCATAATACATAACATCATATAATTTCTCCCCCTATAACATTATCAAAAGGAAATCATGGGTCAGAATCTAGAAGAGAAAGATGAGGAGGAAGAGGAAAATGATAGTGATAAATGGCATCAAAAAATAGATAATCAATATATAGTTATACAATATATATACATATATGCATACACATACAACTCTCCCGCGTCTCTCTCTTTTTTTCTCAAAATGCGGTTGCCATGCGGCCTGGCTTTTGCTTCAGTGGCCGACAAAAGCAGCTCTCCTCGATTGCCGCTCGCCTCGGCTATCTCTCCCTCCTTGTCTTCTTCTCTTCAGCCTTCTTCTTAATCACACTCGTCCATTTTCTTCTTCACCATTCTCTTCTATCTCTTCTGCACCACTCTCTTCTGTTTCTTCACAACTTATTTCTTTTACACCTCTCACTTTTAAACCATGGCTTCCTCATCCCGTCCCCTCATTTTGTTTCCGGACCTGAATGATCCCATAAGCTCTGCTGGGCTGAGTGCCTCGGCTTCTACTCTTCTCAACCTTCTTATGATGTCGATTGAGCAAATAATGGCAGCTTAATCAGACATTGAAGCCAAACATTTCACACTGACGTCCTGTATGGAGACGGTGATTGCAGTCACAAAATTGGCTCACTGACTGTAGAATAGGACGAGTGAGCTCCATCAGGTCAACGTCCAACTCTTTCTGCTCCAGCGCATGTACAATGATGCGCGAGCAGAGATAGGCGCACTGAAGGCCGAAAATAAAGAGCTTAAACGGAAGACCACATCCATGGCCTGATTTGGAGCAATGTTGTTCTTGGCCTTTGATAGTCAACGGGGAGTGCCTGCTCTCGACAAAAGCACGGGGGTAGGGGCGTCAAGGGTCGCCCGAGGTGATAAAAAGAAAAAGAAAATGATGGAAGAGGCGAGTAAGTAAGATCGGCAGATGGCCGTAAAAAAATGAAGTTTTTTTTTTATATGTAAATATGTTTATTTTGAGTGGCGTATGATCGTAAAAAAAAATGAAGGGTGTTTTTTTTTTTTAATGTAAATATTTGTATTTTGTTTTTGTTTTTGTTTTTATGTTTAAGTACTGAAAAATAAAACTAAAAAGCAAAAAAAAAAAAAAAAAGAAAGAAAATTAAGCTCAAACAAAAAAATAAATAAATAAAAGAAATTAAGTTTAATAGCAAAATAAAAAAATAAAATAAAGTAAAATAAAATAATATCAGTAGAAATTAAACTTAATGGGACGTTGGTATTGCTGAAATGGTAATGCAAAAAAAATACCATGAGGGTTTTAAAAAAAATCAATGTATGCAAAGTTAATTTTACCTCAAGATGCAAAACTTAAAAAAAATTAAACAGTTGAGAATAGCAAGCTGTTAAGGAGAATAAATGTATGAAGGACTTGAGAGCATTCAACTGATATAAATATTTCCATATCAATGTAGCAATACACATATATCATTTTAACAAAAATCAAGATCCACAGTTATAACAAAATTTTTTAAGTAGAAATCGACATTCCAAGCTCGCCACGAATAAAATTGAAGCGATCCTCGTTTAGGGGTTTTGTGAAAATATTCGACAATTGCTTATCGGTGTTTACAAATTCAAGTATAATATTCCCTTTTTGAACATGATCTCTTAAAAAATGATGTCAAATTTCAATATGTTTTGTTCGTGAGTGTTGAACCGAATTTTTGCTTAAATTGATGGCACTAGTATTATCACATTTAATAGGGATATGATCATAATGCAAATCAAAGTCCTCCAATTGTTGTTTCATCTAAAGTATTTAGGCACAACAACTTCCGGAAGCTATATATTCAGCTTCGGCCGTTGATAAAGCAATAGAATTTTGCTTTTTGCTAAACCGAGATACTAATGAGTTACCAAGAAAGTGACAAGTGCCACTGGTGCTTTTTCTATCAAGTTTGCATCTGGCAAAGTCGGCATCTGAGTAACTAATTAAATCAAATGCAACACCTCTAGGATAAAACAGTCCCAAATTTTGAGTAACAACAAGATATCTAAAAATTCTTTTAACAGCACTGAGATGTGATTCCTTAGGATTTGATTGATATCTAACACACATACAAACACTAAACATAATATCGGGTCTACTTGCAATTAAATAGAAGTGAGTCGATCATACCTCGATATTTTATTTGATCAATGGATTTACCTTTTTCACCCTTGTCTAGCTTAATGGATGTGCTCATAGGTGTTCCAGCTATTTTTGAGTCATATATACCAAACTTTTTGAGTAGTTCTTTTGTGTACTTAGCTTGGTAGATAAAAATTCTTTCCTTATATTGTTTGATTTGAAGCCCAAGAAAATAATTTAGCTCTCCCATCATGCTCATCTCAAACTCATCTTACATATACTTAGCAAATTCCTTACACAAGGTTTCATTAGTAGCACCAAATATAATGTCATCCACATATATTTGCACAATAAGTAAATCATCATTTTTAGTTTTAACAAAAAGTGTTGTGTCAATCGTTCCTCTAGAAAAAATTATTTTCAATCAAAAATTTACTTAATCGTTCATACCATGCACGAAGTGCTTGTTTCAAACCACATAAAGTTTTTGATAGTTTAAAAACATGATTTGAAAAAGTGTGATCTTCAAAACCTGGGGGTTGTTTAACATAAATTTCATCATTTATAAAACCATTAAGAAAGACACTTTTTACATCCATTTGATAAAGTTTGAAATCTCTAAAACATGCAAATGCAAGTAACATGCGAATGGCTTCTAATCTAGCAACCGGAGCAAAGGTTTCATCAAAATCAATACCTTCTTCTTGATTGTAGCTTTGTGCAACAAGTCTAGTCTTGTTTTTTATAATTGTGTCGAATTCATCAAGCTTGTTTCGAAAGATCCATTTGATACCGATAATGGTATGATCTTTAGGTTTTGGCACAAGTTCCCACACTTTGTTTCTCTCAAATTGGTTAAGCTCTTCATGCATAACTAACATCTAATGTTCATCGAATTCAGCTTCTTGAAAGTTTTTAGGCTCAATCTGTGAGAGAAAAGCCAAGTTACTACAAATATTTCTAAGTGAAGAGCGAGTTTCAATATCTTTTGTAGGGTCACCTAGGATTAAATCCTTAGGGTGATTATGAACAAACTTCCATTCTCTTGGCAAATCATCATTGTTTCCTCCTTCTTCTTGAGGTGAGAGAATAGGTTGTTCAATCTCTTTGTTTAACTTACATGGTTGGTTCTCTTCTTTGTAGATACTTGAATCTTTCACATTTGGTTCCAAATCTATATTATCACTAACAATTTGCTTTTGAGCAGAGATGTTAATTTCATCAAATATCACATGTATAGATTCTTTTACAACAAGAGTTCTTTTATTAAAAATATGATAAGCTTTGCTAGTTAAGGAATAACCAAGAAAAATTGCTTCATCAGATTTTGAATCAAATTTACATAAGTTATTCTTACCATTATTATGCCCAAAACATTTACAACAAAAATCATACAAGTGACTAATGTTGGGCTTTTTATCATGCCAAAGTTTATAAGGAGTCTTTTTAATAATATGTCTAATTAATGCACGATTTAAAATATAGCATGCGGTGTGAACGGCTTCAGCCCAAAAATATTTAGGAAGATTATTTTCGCAAAGCATTGTTCTACTTATCTCTTCTAAAGTTCTATTCTTCTTTTCTACTACACCATTTTGTTGAGGGGTTCTAGGTATTGAAAAATTATGTCTAATACCATGCTCATCACAAAACAATTCAAATTTCTCATTTTCAAGTTCTCTACCATGGTCGGTTCGAATATTAGTAATAAGAAAGCCTTTTTCATTTTGAATTCTACGATAGAGTTTTGTGAAAGAAAAAAAGGTTTCATCTTTGTGTGCTAAAAACATAACCCATGTAAATATTGAATAATCATCAACAATAACAAAACAATAACGTTTACCACCTAGACTAGATGTCCTTGAGGGACCAAATAAATCCATATGCAATAGTTGTAAAGGTCTAGTCGTGGAAATATGAGATTTTGATTTAAATGATATTTTAGTTTGTTTTCCTTGTTGACAAGTACCACAAAGATGATCATTTTTAAATTTAATTTTTGAAAGTCTAATGACCAAATCCTTTCTCAAAAGTTTAGCAATTAAATCCATATGAGCATGACCAAGTCTTTTATGCTATAACCAACTATTTTCATTATTAACATATAAATATTTAACATCACTAGTATAGAGATCATTAAGATGAAAAACATAAATATTATCATGGCGATTATCAACGAATAAAGCTTTATGATCATATGTACTTTCAATTGTGCAATGTAATTTATCAAAAATAACTCAATTACCTTTATCACATAATTGACTAATACTAAGTAGGTTATGCTTAAGTCCATCAACAAGTAAAACATTTTCAATAGAAGGGTTAGCAGAAATACCGATGCTACCAATACCGATAATTTTTCCTTTCTTGTTGTCTCTAAAAGTAACAAATCCTCCATCTTTCGATGATAGTTTAGTAAAGAATGATTTATCTTCGGTCATGTGTCTAGAGCATCCACTATCAAGGTATCAATTCCCTTCTTTAGCTTTAGACTTAAAACAAACCTACAAGATGACAATCAAGTGTTGGTTTTTGGTACCCATAGTTTCTTGGGTCCTTCTTGGTTAGTTTTGTTAGATCCTTTAACAATCCAAATTTTTTTAATTCCTATGTTTATATTATTTTTGAATGGACAAGAAGATATATAAGTACTTTTCTTTCTACAATAATGACAAGTAATATGAGGGTGAGTCATGAGAGGTGCCTCTTCAAAAATTGTATTCAGTGTGTTTGGTTTGAGTTTTTTGAATTAAGTTTTTTGAAAATTGAGTCTTTTGGTTTTCGTGTTTTTTTGTTTTTAGTGAATATTTTTAAAATTTTAAACATTTTTTTTTACTTTTTTAGATGCACCTTACTTAGATGTATCTAAAAAGTAAAAAATTTGTGAAAAAATATTTTTAAAAATTAATAAATACATAAAAATAAAAAAAATGTAATGAATTCTCGTATTTTTTTGTATTTTTGATATTTAGTGAATTTTTAAAAGGTTGTTTTCAATATTTTTTTTTTTTACTTTTTAGGTATATTTATGTTAGATATGTCTAAAAATTAAAAAAATTGCTCAAAATATTAAAAAAAACTCAGTAAAAACAAAAAAATACGGAAAATAAGAAAGTAGAATTTCCTGAAAAGTGTTTTTGAAAAATGATAACCAAGCATATGGATTGAGATTATTTTGTTTTTTAATAGGGTCATATCCAATGCCCGCCTTATCGAAAACACATCTTTGATTTCCAAGAAACATGTTAAGATTGTCTCTACCTTTTACAAAATTTTTAAGTGTTTTTGTTAAATCATCAACATTATTTTGTAAAGCAGTTTTCTCATTAGAGATGGTGTCAAAATCATTTTTCAAAACAATTTTTTCTTTCTTTAATTCTTCTACATTAATAGATAAAGATGCAGCAGATTTTTTCAACACATTATTTTTGGCACAAACTTTTCTAAATTCATCTTGTAGTTCATGGAATGCACTTTCAAGTTCTTCATAAAGAGTTGTTACCTCATATAGAGTAGAGTATTCATTTTCAAGAGCCATGAGACACAAGTTGGCTACTTCATTTTCAATTTCATCACTTGAGCTTTAATTTTCACTTTCTCCCCAAGCTGCTATCATGGCCTTTTTGTTTCTTTTGTAGTCTTTTCCATGATTCTTTAATTTTGGGCAATCCATCTTCATATGTCAAGGATTTTTGCACTCATAGCAAATTATAGGCTTTTTCTTGTTATCTTTGTTGTACTCTTTTTTTGAAAGGTCTTCTTTCTCCATAATTATTTTTTTTAAGTGCTTTTTGAGATTTCTACTAAACACGGCATAACTTTCATCCTCACTGGAGTTTTCATGTTCTTCTTCATTTGATGAGACTTTGAATGCAATTCCACTTTTCTTTTCGTTTTCAACATCTTCATGTCCTTTCATGGTGATCTTATGAGTCATAAGAGAACCCATAAGCTCATCCAATCCAAATGTGGAGAGATTTTTGGCTTCTATAATGGCCGTCACCTTTACTTCCCAATTCTTTGGTAAACACCTAAGAATTTTTCTTTCCAACTCACTGTCAGTATAAGTTTTGCTAAGAGATTTCAAAGAGTTTACAATTTCAGTAAATCTAATAAACATACTTCAAATAGATTTGTCAGAGTTCATTTTAAACAATTCATAATTATGAACAAGCATATCAATACGAGATTCCTTCACTTGGTTTGTACCTTCATACGTTACCTCAAGTTTGTCCCAAATTTCTTTTGCCGAATCACAAGTTGAAATTCTATTATACTCTTTAGAGTCTAATCCACAAACAATGGTGAGTTTGGCTTTAGCATTGGTCTGCAATAATTTATGATCCCTCTCATCACATTCATCTTCAGTTTTAGGTACACTAATATTGTTTACTAATTTAGTAGGAATTTTTGGACCTTTAGTGACAATAATCCACATGGCATAATCAGTGGCTTGTAGGTATAGGGTCATCTTATCCTTCCAATGACTATAGTTATTTCCGTCAAATAATGGTGGCCTATTTGTGGCTTGTCCTTCAGCTAAGGTTGCTATGGATCGAAACTCCTAGATGGTTAAATCTAAAATAAGAGTCTAGATTCTGATACCAATTGTTACCCAAAAGACAACCTAAGAGGGGGATGAATTAGGTTTTTACAATTAAAAATTAATAATACCCTAATAAAAATTATGACTAGAACAATAGATAAATATAGTTAATGAAATAAAAATAATTAAAATAAGTGTTCTAACAACTATGTCAGTTAATGATTTTAGCACAGTGAAAAGGTGAAATATAGCTACAGCAATTTAAATAAAATAAAGAGATAAGGGAGAGAGAGAGAGAGAGAGAGAGAGACAAATAAATTTATAGTGGTTCGGCTTCAACTCTGCCTATGTCCACTCCTCAAGTTTCACTTGAGATTTTCCATTATGCTCTAGCTTCACGGGGGTGCTAGCAACCTCTTTACAAATGGAGCAATCCTCCACGGATAAAGTTGTAGGGATAGTAGGGATGATATGCATGTTTTATATGTTTGGTTATGAATTTTTTTGTTTCCCGTCATGACTCGGAAAGTATAAAGCTGTATTATTTTTTTCTATAATTATAAGGTGTATATGATATGCATGTTTTAAGAGTGTATACTATAGTCTTTCCCATATATAATATAAACGAGATATATTATTTTGCTTGGATGTTTGGTGTTTCAAATGATTTTAAGAATATCAAATATATAAATATCTTATGTATAGTTGTGCCTAAGTAGTCTACCCAATTTGCATAGTTTCCCCATCCATAAAAAAACAAAGGAGAAATTATAAATAAATAAAAAAATCCTTAAAGATCCATGTAACAAAATAAATTTTAAAATTTTAATATATTCTCTTACTATCTAAAAGGTGCATGGTTTAACTTTTATATTGTTTAGCAAATATTCTTAATGCATTATTTTATGTTAGAAATTGTATAGTTATTATATGCTACTAGTTGATATTTCATCAGATATGGATAATCATATTGGAGGTGCAGGAGATTCCCCTGGAGTTGGTGGAGGTTCCCCCAATATTTATCTATCTATCTATATTATATATAAAACAAAAATATTTCAGGGTTCTAAATGAAGAATTTTAATGGAGCTGTAGGGATAGTAGGGATGTGATGTTTTGGTTCTTTTTTTTTTTTTTTCTTATCTTTATTGCTAAGTGTATAGAGCTCTCTTTAGAGCTCTATTTTTAGGAGATGAATAACTACCCTATATAAAATTAGTAGGTGACCTGTGCGATGTACGAAAAATTATTTTTAAAATGAAAATTTAATTTTGAGTCTTAATACTTTTTGTGTAGAAAATTTTAGCAATTGAAAACTAAATACAAATAAATTTTAACTGAGGTCAATATTAATTTTAAAAACACGTAAGATTGAGAGTGTATTAAGAATATCTGTATATAATGGAGAATTCTATAATACACATCTATATATCATATGCACCCTTAATTATACAATTTTTTTATTTATTTAGTTATGACATTATTTTGAAATATTTGGTTATATTTCATATAATGTTTGGTTATGAAACTTTTTTTTTTTATAGTCTTTCCCATATATAATATAAACGAGATATATTATTTTGCTTGGTTGTTTGGTATTTCAAATGATTTTAAGAATATCAAATATATACATATCTTATGTATAGTTGTACCTAAGAGCATCTCCAACCCTGAGCCAAAATTTTCATCAAATCTGAGTAAAAAAATGACTTTTTCTTCAATCTGATACCGAGTGCTCCAACGGTTGATTTTCATCAAATTTTCATCAAATCTGTGTCGGGACAACCGGTTGGTCGACCGATTAAGCTAAATTTTTTTTTTTTCAATTTTTTTTGAACTGTTTGAACCTTTTAGTGGTCAACCGGCCGGTTGACCAGAGGCAAAATATATATATATTTTTTTAACTGGTTGAACCTTTTTTTGGAATTGTTTGAACCTTTTGGTGGTCGATCGGTTGGTCAATCGGCCGGTCAACTGGCTGGTCGACCGGTTGGTCTCCCCTAACGGTCATGCACAGTGTTTTGGTGAAATGCGGAGCCTGTCCTCATTTTGGTGAAACGTTTGGTGAATTCTCGATTTGATATCAATTTGGTGAAACAGTTGGAGCTCCAAACAGTGCTTTTTTTTTAACAAATTTCAAATTTGATACTAGGTTTGGTGAAGGGTTGGAGATGGTCTAAGTAATCTACCCAATTTGTATAGTTTTCCTATCCGTAAAAAACAAAGGAGAAATTATAAAAAAAAAAAACCTTAAAGATCCCTATAACAAAATAAATTTTAAATTTTAATATATTCTGTTATTATCTAAAAGGTGCATGGTTTAACATTTATATTGTTTAGCAAATATCCTTAATACATTATTTCATGTTAGAAATTGTATAGTTACTGTATGCTACTATTTGATATTTCATCAGATATGGATAATCATGTTGGAGGTGCAGGAGATTCCCTTGGAGTTAGTGGAGGTTGGGGTAGCAGGTATTTATCTATCTATCTATATTATATATAAAACAAAAATATTTCAGAGTTCTAAATTAAGAATTTTAATGGAGTTGTAGGGATAGTAGGGATGTGATGTTTTGGTTTTTTTATGTTTTTTTTCATTGCTGAGTGTATAGAGCTCTCTTTAGAACTTTTTAGGGGGATGAATAACTACCCTATATAAAATTAGTAGGTGACCTATGCAATATACGAAAAATTATTTTTAAAATGAAAATTTAATTTTAAGTCTCAATACTTCATGTGTAGAAAATTTTAGCAATTGAAAACTAAATATAAATAAATTTTAAATGAGGTCAATATTAATTTTAAAAACACATAAGATTGAGAGTGTATTGAGAATGCCTATATATAATGGAGAATTCTCTAAAACACATCTATATATCATATGCACCCTTAATTATACTGTTATTTATTTATTTATTTAGTCATGACATTATTTTGAGATATTTGGTTATACTTCATATAATGTTTGGTTATGAATTTTTTTTTTCGTTATGACTCAGAAAGTATAAAGTTATGTTATTTTTTTTCCTGTAATTATAAGGTGCATATGGTATGCACGTTTTAAGAAGGTGTATACCCTAATCTTTACCATATATAATATAAACGATATATATTATTTTGCTTGGTTGTTTGGTATTTCAAATGATGATTTTAAGAATATCAAATATATAAATATCTTATGTATAGTTGTACCTAAGTAGGATGCCTAGCATAGTGAGAAGCATTTATGTCTACCCAATTTGTATAGTTTCCCCATCCCAAAAAAAAAAAAAAAAAAAAACTGAAGGAGAAATTATAAATAAAAAAAAAACCCCTAAAGATCCATGTAACAAAATAAATTTTAAAATTTTAATATTTTCTATTATTATCTAAAAGGTGCATGGCTTAACATTTATATTGTTTAGCAAATATCCTTAATATATTATTTCATGTTAGAAATTGTATAGTTGCTATATGTTACTATTTGATATTTCATCGGATATGGATAATCATGTTGGAGGTGCTGGAGATTTCCTTGGAGTTGGTGGAGGTTTCCCCATTATTGGGGCAGCAAGTATTTATCTATCCATCTATATTATATATATATATATATATATTTTAGAGTTCTAAAGTAAGAGTTTTAATGTAGGGGTGGTGGGGATATGATGTTTTGGTCTTTTTTTTTTTTTTTTTTTTTTTTTACAGGGGATGAATAACTACCCTATATAAAATTAGTAGGTGATTTGTGCAATGTACGAAAACTTATTTTTAAAATGAAGATTTAATTTTGAGTCTTAATACTACATGTGTAGAAAATTTTAACAATTGAAAGCTAAATACAAATAAATTTGCTAATGATTGATAAAAAATTTTGTCACTGTATGTGTAATCCTATGTAGAAGGCTCATAAAAGCAATTTTTTTCAAAGTTATAAAAAAAAAAAAAAAATGTGTATTCTCAACCTGAAATCAAATCCTTAATTTTTTTTTTATGAAAAAAATAAATAAAGACAACAGAAAATTCTATAATATAAAAATTATGACTTGGTTATCAGTGATTAATTATGTGACACAACATAATAACAGTAAATTTTTTATTCTAGCCAAATTATTTTTGCATATATTTTTAGGCAGAGCTCATGATTGTGCATTATCAGAAATACTATAAATTCTAAATTTTTATATAAAAATTATTCTAGAAACATTAATAGGTGCCTTAAATATACACAATAATTTTCGATAAATCGTTATTATTTAATATACTACTGCACACTATTTATTATTTGACATTTGTCAATTTATTTTCTAAGGATTTGTACCATATGTACGTTATAATATAGATAGATAGATAGATAGATAGATAGATAGATAGATACCTGCCGCCCCAAAAATAGGAGGATCGGCAACACCTCCAGCATGAGGATCCATATCTGAAGAAATATCAAACAGTAGCATGAAAAGAGAAATTCAAACCATATGCAACATAAAAATAAAAATAAGAAAATACCTTGTAACAATTACAAAAAAATAAGACTAACTAATAGTAATTGTACAATTTCTAACATTAAATAATGCATTAAGGATATTTGCTAAACAATATAAATGTTAAAACATGCACCTTTTAGACAATGACAGCATATATTGAAATTTTAAAATTTATTTTGTTATACGGATCTCTAAGGGTTTTTGTTTTTTTGGATTGGGAAACCATACAAATCGGGTAGACATAAATACTTCCCACCATGCTAGCCATCCTACTTACGTATTTAGCTTTCAATTGTAAAAAAAATTCTACACATAAAGTATTATAACTTAAAATCAAATTTTCACTTTAAAAATAATTTCACGGGTCACGTACTAGTTTTATATATAATATAGATAGATAGATAGATAAATATCGGCTGCCGAAGAAATGGGAGGATCGGTATAACTCCTCCTGCAAGACGATCCATATTTGATAAAATATCAAATAGTAGCATGAAAAGCGAAATTCAAACCATGTGCAAGATAAAAAAAATTCCTAATAACAATTACAAAAAAATAAGACTAACTAATAGTAATTATACAATTTCTAACATTAAATACTGTACCAAGTATATTTGCTAAACAATATAAATGTTAAACCATGCACCTTTTAGACAATAACAAAATATATTAAAATTTTAAAATTTATTTTGTTATATGGATCTCTAAGAACTTTTTTTTTTTTTTTTTTTTCTTGTGTTTTTTATTGGATGGGGAAACCATACAAATTGGGTAGACATAAATACTTCCCACCATGCTAGCCATTCTACTTACGTATTTAGCTTTCAATTGTAAAAAATTTCTATACATGAAGTATTATGACTTAAAATCAATTTTTCACTTTAAAAATAATTTCACGGGTCACCTACTAGTTTTATATATAATATGGATAGATAGATAGATAAATACCGGCTACAGGAGAAATGGGAGGATCAGCAACACCTCCTGCACGAGGATCCATATCTAAAGAAATATCAAATATTAGCATGAAAAGAGAAATTCAAACCATATGCAACATAAAAATAAGAATAAAAATAAAATTAAAAAAATACCTCATAACAATTACAAAAAAATAAGACTAACTAATAGTAATTATACAATTTCTAACATTAAATAATGTATTAAGGATGTTAGCTAAACAATATAAATGTTAAAACATGCACCTTTTAGACAATGACAAAATATATTAAAATTTTAAAATTTATTTTGTTATAAGGATCTCTAAGGGTTTTATTTTTTATTTTTTATTGGATTGGGAAACCATACAAATTGAGTAGACATAAATACTTCCCACCATGCTAGCCATCCTACTTACGTATTTAGTTTTCAATTGTAAAAAATTTCTATACATGAAGTATTATGACTTAAAATCAATTTTTCACTTTAAAAATAATTTCACGGGTCACCTAATAGTTTTATATATAATATAGATAGATAGATAAATAAATACCGACTGCCAGAGAAATGGGAGGATTGGCAACACCTCCTGCATGAGGACCCATATCTGATGAAATATCAAATAGTAGCATGAATGCAAGATTAAAAAAAAAATACCTAATAACAATTACAAAAAAATAAGACTAACTAATAGTAATTATACAATTTCTAACATTAAATACTGTACTAAGTATATTTGCTAAACAATATAAATGTTAAGCCATGCAACTTTTAGACAATAACAGAATATATTAAAATTTTAAAATTTATTTTGTTATATGGATCCCTTAGGGATTTCTTTTTTTTTTTTTTTGATAATTTCTCGTGTGTTTTTTTATTGGATGGGGAAACCATACAAATTGGATAGACATAAATACTTCCCACCATGCTAGCCATCCTACTTACGTATTTAGTTTTCAATTGTAAAAAATTTCTATACATGAAGTTTTAAGACTTAAAATCAAATTTTCATTTTAAAAATAATTTTCCGTGCATCGCACGGGTCACCTACTAATTTTATATATAATATAGATAGATAGATAGATAGATAGATAGATAGATAGATAGATAGATACCTGCTATCCCAATAATGGGAGGATCGGCAACACCTCCATCATGAGGATCCATATGTGATGAAATATCATATAGTAGCATGAAAAGAGAAATTCAAACCATATGCAACATAAAAAAAATAACTAATAACAGTTTAAAAAAAAATATGACTAACTAATAGTAATTATACAATTTCTAAGATTAAATAATGTATTAAAGATATTTGCTAAACAATATAAATGTTAACCATGCACCTTTTAGACAATAACAGAATGTATTAAACAAATATCCTTAATGCATTATTTAATGTTAAAAATTGTATAATTACTATCAGTTAGTCTTATTTTTTTGTAATTGTTATAAGGTATTTTCTTATTTTTATTTTTATGTTGCATATGGTTTGAATTTCTCTTTTCATGCTTTGATATATTTCGATATGGATCCTCATCATGTCGAGGTGCCGATCCTCCTCCTATTTTTGGGGGCAGTGCATTCATCTATCTATCTATCTATCTATCTATCTATCTATATTATAACGTGCATATGGTACAAATCCTTAGAAAATAAATTGACAAATGTCAAATAATAAATAGTGTGCAGTATTATATTAAATAATAATGATTTATCGAAAATTATTGTGTATATTTAAGGCACCTGTTGATGTTTCTAGAATAATTTTTATATAAAAATTTAGAATTTATAGTATTTCTGATAATGCATAATCATGAGCTCTGCCTAAAAATATATGCAAAAATAATTTGGCTAGAATAAAAAATTTACTGTTATTATGTTGTGTCACATAATTAATCACTGATAACCAAGTCATAATTTTTTTATTATAGAATTTTCTGTTGTCTTTATTTATTTTTTTCATAAAAAAAAAAATTAAGGATTTGATTTCAGGTTGAGAATACACATTTTTTTTTTTTTTATAACTTTGAAAAAAATTGCTTTTATGAGCCTTCTACATAGGATTACACATACAGTGACAAAATTTTTTATCAATCATGAGCAAATTTATTTGTATTTAGCTTTCAATTGTTAAAATTTTCTACACATGTAGTATTAAGACTCAAAATTAAATCTTCATTTTAAAAATAAGTTTTCGTACATTGCACAAATCACCTACTAATTTTATATAGGGTAGTTATTCATCCCCTGTAAAAAATAAAATAAAATAAAATAAAATAAAATAAAAAAAAAGACCAAAACATCATATCCCCACCACCCCTACATTAAAACTCTTACTTTAGAACTCTAAAATATTTTTTTTTTATATATATATATATAATATAGATGGATAGATAAATACTTGCTGCCCCAATAATGGGGGAACCTCCACCAACTCCAAGGAAATCTCCAGCACCTCCAACATGATTATCCATATCTGATGAAATATCAAATAGTAACATATAGCAACTATACAATTTCTAACATGAAATAATATATTAAGGATATTTGCTAAACAATATAAATGTTAAAACATGCACCTTTTAGATAATAACAGAAAATTTTAAAATTTTAAAATTTATTTTGTTACATGGATCTTTAGGGGTTTTTTTATTTATTTATAATTTCTCCTTTTTTTTTTTTTTTTTTTGATGGGGAAACTATACAAATTGGGTAGACATAAATACTTCCCACTATGCTAGGCATCCTACTTAGGTACAACTATACATAAGATATTTATATATTTGATATTCTTAAAATCATCATTTGAAATACCAAACAACCAAGCAAAATAATATATATCGTTTATATTATATATGTTAAAGATTAGGGTATACACCTTCTTAAAATGTGCATACCATATGCACCTTATAATTATAGGAAAAAAAATAACATAACTATATACTTTCTGAGTCATAACGAAAAAAACAATTCATAACCAAACATTATATGAAGTATAACCAAATATCTCAAAATAATGTCATGGCTAAATAAATAAAAAAATTTGTATAATTAAGGGTGCATATGATATATAGATGTGTATTATAGAATTCTCCATTATATATAGACATTCTCAATACACTCTCAATCTTACGTGTTTTTAAAATTAATATTGACCTCATTTAAAATTTATTTATATTTAGTTTTCAATTGCTAAAATTTTCTACACATGAAGTATTAAGACTTAAAATTAAATTTTCATTTTAAAAATAATTTTTCGTACATTGCACAGGTCACCTACTAATTTTATATAGGTTAGTTATTCATCCCCCTAAAAATAGAGTTCTAAAGAGAGCTCTATACACTTAGCAATAAAAAAAAACATAGAAAAACCAAAACATCACATCCCTACTATCCCTACAACTCAATTAGAATTCTTAATTTAGAACTCTAAAATATTTTTGTTTTATATATAATATAGATAGATAGATAAAGACCTGCTGCCCCAATAATGGGGGAACCTCCACCAACTCCAGGAGAATCTCCTGCACCTCCAACATGATTATCCATATCTGATGAAATATCAAATAGTAGCATATAGTAACTATACAATTTCTAACATGAAATAATGTATTAAGGATATTTGCTAAACAATATAAATGTTAAACCATGCACCTTTTAGATAATAAAAGAATATATTAAAATTTAAAATTTATTTTGTTACAGGGATCTTTAAGGGTTTTTTTTTTTTTTATAATTTCTTCTTTGTTTTTTATGGATGGGGAAACTATACAAATTGGGTAGACTACTTAGGTACAACTATACATAAGATATGTATATATTTGATATTCTTAAAATCATTTGAAATACCAAACAACTAAGCAAAATAATATATCTCGGTTATATTATATATGGGAAAGACTATAAAAAAAAAAAAATTCATAACCAAACATTATATGAAATATAACCAAATATTTCAAAATAATGTCATGACTAAATAAATAAAAAAATTGTATAATTAAGGGTGTATATGATATATAGATGTGTATTATAGAATTCTCCATTATATATAGACATTCTCAATACACTCTCAATCTTACGTGTTTTTAAAATTAATATTGACCTCATTTAAAATTTATTTGCATTTAGTTTTCAATTGCTAAAATTTTCTACACATAAAGTATTAAGACTCAAAATTAAATTTTCATTTTAAAAATAATTTTTCGTACATCGCACAGGTCACCTACTAATTTTATATAGGGTAGTTATTCATTCCCTAAAAATAGAGCTCTAAAGAGAGCTCTATACACTTAGCAATGAAGAAAAAAAAAAAAAAAGACCAAAATATCACATCCCTACTATCCCTACAGCTCCATTAAAATTCTTCATTTAGAACCCTGAAATATTTTTGTTTTATATATAATATAGATAGATAGATAAATATTGGGGGAACCTCCACCAACTCCAGGGGAATCTCCTGCACCTCCAATATGATTATCCATATCTGATAAAATATCAACTAGTAGCATATAGTAACTATACAATTTCTAACATGAAATAATGTATTAAGAATATTTGCTAAACAATATAAAAGTTAAACCATGCACCTTTTAGATAGTAACAAAATATATTAAAATTTTAAAATTTATTTAGTTACATGAATCTTTAAGGATCTTTTTTTTTTTAATTTATTTATTTATAATTTCTCCTTTGTTTTTTATGGATGGGGAAACTATGCAAATTGGGTAGACTACTTAGGCACAACTATACATAAGATATTTATATATTTGATATTCTTAAAATCATTTGAAACACCAAACAACCAAGCAAAATAATATATCTCGTTTATATTATGTATGGGAAAGACTATAGTATACACTTTCTTAAAACATGCATATCATATACACCTTATAATTATAGAAAAAAATAATACAGCTTTATATTTTTTGAGTCATGACGGAAAAAAAAAAATTCATTAACCAAACATTATATGAAGTATAACCAAATATCTCAAAATAATGTCATGACTAAATAAAAAAATTGTATAATTAAAGGTGCATATGATATATAAATGTGTATTATAGAATTTTCCATTATATATAGACATTCTCAATACACTCTCAATCTTACATGCTTATAAAATTAATATTGACCTCATTTAGAATTGACAAATGCTTATATATCATCAAATAGTTCACTAAAACTCTTAAACTTTCTATGTAAAAATTTATATGGCATGATAAGTTTTACTATTCATTAAATATGGTGTGTCATACAAACACAAAATCTATATTTTATCAACCCACCTAATTGGTCAAACAAAGTGAAATAAAACTGATAATAAATAGGATTTCTCTCTAGAACCAACTATTAATGAAGACTTGTTTAATATCATTTTTAAAAGTTGTTTCTAGTTCTTGAGAAAAAAAAAAAAAAGATACTAAATAGAAAACTATATTGGACGACTAGTTGAATCAGTTGACCCGTAAACTAGTCTGATTCAGATCTCTATTAGAACTGTTTTAATTGGAGTCTAAATATTATACATTTAGCCTGTTAAAACATATTTTGTTAATCCATTTATAGTGATCCCGGGTTTTACCCATTGTTGTACAGTGATCCGGACTTGTGTCCGTAGATGTTAGTAGTTGTTTATATCTTGTTTACATCCTTTCATACTTTGTATTTGAGTTATAGGATGTGTTGGGCAGGTTTGTTACAGGTTGGTTGTGTTTGGAAACAAATGGTTGTTGCCCAGAATTTTGGTTCTTCGCTCGAGCGAGTTGTTGGGTTTGTGTCTTGTGGCTCGAGCCAGAGTTTCTTCGCTCGAGCGTGAAACTGCGTCTGGTTCTGGACCTGAGAGTTGCATTTCTTGGCTCGAACGAGCTTTCCTTCACTCGAGCGAGCGAGGTGTATGTTTTAGAGTTCTTCGCTCGGCGAGCATTACATCGCTTCGGCGTGCTTGAGTTGCGGACACGAAGCTTGAGTTTTAGCTCGGCGAGACTTTCTTCGCTCGGCAATGGTTTCGTTTACGGTCGCTTGGCGACCAAGTCTTCGCTTCGGCGAGCTGTTTTATATCAATGAAGCGGCGGCGATTTTAAACATCACTTTTCTTTCTCTTTCATTTTGTAAACCCTAGCAGCCGACACTCTCTCTCTCTAAATTTGTCTTCTCTCTAGATTTCATCTTCTTCTAGTGGGTTCCTAGCCTAGCCTCTTTGTTAAAAAGATAGAGGGTGTTGAGAGCTTTGTTTTAATCTGAAAAAGTTGGGATTTTGAGCACGTTGGGTTTTCGGTCTTCATCTCCATTTGAGCTCAAACTTCGAGGTAGGGATACCCTACTCCTCTTTATGAGCTTTGTCTTTGAATTTTGGCATTTTGATATGTTGGGGTTGGTTTGGTAATTTTGTGAAAGTTTGGGGCTCTGGTGTAATTTTACAAAAGTTGGGGTTTTTTTTTAAAATATAAATCTATATGCATGTTTAGCATTGAAGGAAATGAGATTAATAATGATCTATTGAAGAAAATGGAACCTTAGGGTTGTTATGTTAATTATGGGAAATGTCCTAATTACATAGTTAAATTAATTGGTATAATTAATTTGGAGAAATGAAGAATTGAATTGAGAAAGTGAAATTGAAGATGTATGGAGTTAAAGGGTGTAGTCGAATTTAATTCTTGCTCACCTAGTTGAAATGTTGATTATATATCCATTTGATGCATTTATTTTCTGTTTAGAGATAACTGCTTTGGGCTCTCGGTGGAGGATAATCTTGATTGTTGTAGACAATGTATGTTGATTAGGCAAACTAAAACTAATCGATTGAGCATGCTATTGAACATAGCGATTGGAATAATACATTAATTTTATGTATTGATTGATTGATTGTATATGACCTATGTGTATATACATTGTGTGTGTGGGAGGAGATAGGGGATATACTCCACGGTTTAGGGGAAGATAGGGGATGGACCTCTAAACCGGATTTTGTGTGATATTGATACAGCACTACAATGTGTATCAAGTTTTGATTATGGAAGTGTTTAAATTGATTTGATATAGCACTAAAATGTATATCGTTATCAATTGTGAAATATAGAAGTGTTTCTATGTTATGTTGATATAGCACCAAAATGTGTATCTTCAGTAAAGTGCGAAAGTGTTTTAAAGATGAGTTGCATTCTCATTAAATTATTTGGCTAAGTGTTGAGCCTAGTTTCAAACTCAAAGTTGAAAAAAAAATGGAAGGTGAATTGTATCATGGACTTGAATGTCACGAAACTGTAATGTGATATTTGTCGGAATATAAGTGTTGACCATCTATCAACTGCTAATCTTTTAGTCAATGTTCATAGCTGGTTTAGTGTTTTTCTATTGGGCTGTGGCTCACCCTATATGGGACACCATTTTCAGGTACAGGTAGCATGCCACCTCCAAGGACATAGCTTGGGAGGCTAGAGGCGGACAGACTTATGTTGTCTTACTTTCTTTTGATGTATTATATGTAGATTCAAGCCTAGGGCTTAATGTGTAATTGAGTTAGTACACTCTTTTTGTAATCAAGTGTTAACTTGGAAAGTTGTAAGCTCGTAGGGCATTTGCTTTTGTTGTTAACATGTAATACTTTTTGTAATGAATTACTCTGATAAATAGAAGGATGTTGATCTTTTATATATCAATGCATGTCAATGTTGTTGGGTTAATGTTATTATTTTGAGGGCGTTACAACTTGGTATCAGAGCGTGCCGGGTTTGAATACTTTGGGTACGTGGGAAGTGATTAGTATCACAATGGGTTTGTCTCGCTTGTTAGAGACTTATGTGTGACATTATGTGATTGTTAGATAACATGTGTATGTGACTATGTGTGTATAGAATTTAGTTTCTAGGATGTTGATTGGATCCTTGGGTTTTTGTGAGTCTTGTTGGAAAAGCACTTGATCAATGCTGTTTTTAATCGGAACTCTAGTAACGCCTCGGAACTATCATTATCCGGAAATGAAATTCGTAAGTGCTTATATGTTTATGTGCTTACGTGGAGTGAATTACAGTTGTCCATGCATTAGGATGTGAGTGTTCAATTTCGGCACATTTATGAATGTGCTAATGTTCTTTGTTACCTTTATTAGGATGTCAGGACGAGGACGTGGTGGTAGGCGAGGTAGGCTTAGGAGGCAGGAGGTGCCTATCTGGGATGACATTCGGCCTGATGAGGAGGGTTGGCGAGCCAATATGGCGAGCCAACAGGTCGAGGCTATGGGCGCTTTGGCGAGAAATGTCGATGCTTTGAGGAGTCTATGGGAATTCTCGGTGAGAATCGATTCGAGCTCAGTCTTGAGCCCGAGTTGTTGAAGCGGTACGTAATAACCCCCACACTGATTACCGATAAATCACTGATTGATTACCGATTACTGCTAAACTGAACTGATTATGACTGATAATTGAGCTGGATAAAATACTGAATTGACTGACTGAAAACTGGAACTGAATCGATTGAATATATATATGCTAATTTGCATAATACCTGTTTGATTGTTTAAGTATCTGTTTATGGTTTATATGTTTGAACTGTAAATTAAAGGCCTTATCGGCGGCCGAATCCAAAATTTATTGATGTTCTGTGTTAATTAGAAGTTATGTGATTTTATGGTGTATTTACCTGAAATGTGGTTTGGTATGATTAAAGTAGATTAAATATTGATAAACTGCACAAGTTGGACCTAATTACCATATTGCCATCTAGTGGGCCACTACCTAGGCATATTGAGCTACACCACACTTGAATCAAAACATTTCCTCAGCCTTGTTTGAGCACTCAGTCGAATTTAGAGAGAGAGGAAGTGAGAGACTTGAGTTCACTTGTAGAATTGCTTGGAAATTGAAGGATTTAAAGCATAAAGTAGCATAGTTGAGCTTGTTCATCTTGCATTCAAGACTTAGGTATGATTTTCAACCCCTCATTGTTGTCTTTAAGATTGTTCTTGCATGATTCTTGAGCCTCTAGTGATCTAAGGCATATTTTAGTCTTATCATGTTGAATTAGAGCTCAATTGTTGCATGCATGTGCATATTGACAAGTTTTGAGGTTGTAATTCACCATTCTTCACATGCATGTTCATAATTTTGTTATAGTCCATGCTGTCATCATGCTTTTGAAAGATTTGAGCTCATAGGAGTAAACATTGAAGCTTTAATTGGATTTAAATTCATGCATGATTGCATGTTCTTCATGTTCATGAAAATGGGTTTGAAAATTGGTTTTAATTGATTCATCTTTGGGCTTTAAATTCCCAAATTGAGCTTTGAAACTTGTTGCTTATGGAGTTTAGAGGTGTTTTCCAGAATTTGGGCCCAAGAGGTCGAGTTTTGAGCTTTGGAATACTTGGTTTGAGCTTGGGAGGCAAATCTGGAAATTTCATAATTTGGCTCCTACGCTCGAGCGAAGGATTCTTCGCTCGAGCAACCATTGTTTCTTTCGAGTTCCGCTCGAGCGAGGGAATGGTGGCTCGAGCGGAAATTTCAAGCTTTCAGCATCTTAGTGCAGCAGCGTCTGGCTTTCAGCGAGGACTTCGCTGAGACGTGTCTTATGCTCGAGCGAACATCGAGCGAGCATCGGGCGTAAAATCTGAGCATCCAGCATTTTTACTGTAGCACGCAGTCCGCTCGAGCGAAGGGATCCACGCTCGAGCGAAGCTCCTTTGTCTGCATGTCCGCTCGAGCGAAGGAATCCTCGCTCGAGCGAGACCCCTGTTTTCAGCAAATTTTGTAAAGTGTTTCTAAGTGCATCTTTGCATCCTCTTTCCATCCTAGGCATTCCTAGGGCATATTTAAGACATCTTAATGAGGATATAGATGTAGAACACACCAAGGCAAATTAGGGATTAGATTACTGTCTTTCCCAATTGTGTAGCTTAGTGTGTGTTCATTCTGTACTGTATAGGGTTGGCATTCCAGGGAGACGCGCTCTAGCTTACCGTAGCCCAGAACTCTGTGAGTAACAACTGTGTAAAGATATGTTCAAAATAATTATCTTCTGAATATTGAACTGAACTGTTTACTGAACTGATATCGTTTACTGAATGAATGTATGTCCTATATTCTGAACTGTACTGTGGCATCCTTAGCAACTACTGTTTACTGTTACTGATACAGAAATCTCTGTCGGTTCCCTCGTGGGACCACTACTGTTTACTGATTGATGGCCATCATTACTGTTCGGTCTTTAAGACCCTCATTTCTTGTCTTTGTTATGTTAATGGATGTACCACATATGACTGATTGACTAAAAGACTGGAATACTGATTTAATGAGCTGTTTTCATTACTACAAGGACATTCATTCTAAACCTCTTTCGCATTGTGTTATTCAGGGCTTTAGCTCCTGCTCATATATATATGTAGGTGTCTGAGCACGGACACTGGGGCGTCGGGGTAACTCAGTTTTGTCAAGCCAACCACTTTGTGCCTCCTGCGAGGTTAGAGCACTTAAGCTGGGCTTAGGGGTGTTTTATTTCCCCGTCCGTGTTAGACTGTTTTTGTAACACTGTTACTGTAGTGTTTAATAGGGATTAAGTCCCTATACTGTATGTTGTAAATGACGTATGTACCGTTCTACACTGTGAATATATATATATATATATGTATGAAAAATCTTTTTGGCATATAGACTGTCACAGCTCATTGGACATAGTTTATTTACTGTATTGGCTTTCGCCATGCCCACGTACTACTGTTTCTTGTCTTCTTTGTTGATAGGCCTTGATAATCTCGGATTCTTGGCGATTCTGATACTAAATCCATAGGGGCGGGTTTGGGTCGTGACAGAGTGGTATCAGAGCGATATTTCACCACGAGTTATACCACACACACGTGTCCAACGAGCTATAGGGTGTCCTAGAAAAGCGATTAGGGCATTCATGAGCATGATAAGTGTGTGGTGACCGAATATATGTTAATGTGTTAATCTGTTTAAACACCTGACTGCTTATGTGATAAACCATTTAAGTATGTAATTGCTTATGATTGAAACTGTTATAACTGTTTATAGAAAGATGGATAATGCAAGCACTGCAAATGAAACTGAATCCTCATCCTCTGAGGCCAGGATGGCCAGACTAGAACGAATAATGGAACTGATGATTGCAAGACTGGACCAACAACTGAATCAACAGCCCCTACCTCCTCCTCCTCTGGCTGTACCAGAACAGAATGTAAATGTACAAAATGTGAATGCTAATGACAGGGATATTATTGCTCTCATCCATAAGTTCAGCAAATTGAAACCGCCATCCTTTCAGGGAGGCCTTGAACCGTTAAAAGCTGAAGCATGGGTTCTGGAGACTGAAAAATTATTTGAAGTCTTTCCGTGCTCTAAAGCACACAAGGTACTGTTGGCCACCTTTACCCTCCAAGAAGAGGCCAGAAGGTGGTGGATGCTCATCCGTGATGAAACTACCGTAATGACTTGGGCTCAATTCAAAGGAGCCTTCTTTGAAAAGTATTTCCCGCAATGTGTCAGAGACAGGAAAGTAAATGGCGAGTTTGAACAACTGAAACAAGGCACCATGTCGGTAGCAGAATATGAGACAAAATTTACTGAACTTGCCCGTTATGCACTGCACATGGTGGACACCGATTACAAGAAGGCCAGAAAATTCGAAGGTGGCCTGAATGTTGCAATCCTTGACAGAATAAATGTCTTGAAATTACCGAGCTATGTGAATGTTCTTGACCGGGCTTTGATGGCTGAGGCAAACATCGAAGCATTGAAAATTGAAACACTAGCGTCTGAATGGCGTGGTAAAAGGTAGGGTTTCAAGTTTAAGAAGGGCAAGCATAATCCAGTGAGCAAGAAATAGAATACGGGGTCAACAACTAGCCCAGCCAAGGGAGTGGTTCCATACCACCCTGTTCTGTATGTGGTAAGAACCATAAGGGAGTTTGTTATAAAATTTCTGGTGCTTGTTACAGGTGTGGAAGGGTGGGCCACATGGTAAAGATTGCCCATCCATTGCTCCGAGCAATAGTAAAGCTGCAGGTAGCGCCGCAGCATCAACTGTAACACCAAAGCCTAACCCCAAAGCTACCGGGAAAGAGCCTATGAGGCAGGGCCGAGTGTTTGCCCTAGTACCGGGAGACGTGCAAAATACTGAGATCGTTGTGTCAGGTATCCTCTCTATTTGTGCTCAAAATGCATATGTACTGATTGATTCGGGATCTACACATTCTTATGTATCGCATGCTTTTTCGCGAAAATTGAATAGACCCTTAGAACCCATGAACTATGTGTTAGCTGTATCATTACCTATTGGGGGATCCATGACATGTGCATATATGTATCCTGCTTGTGAGATTATTGTTGGGGATATGCATTTGTTTATTGATTTACTGCCACTGAACATTGATCACTTTGATGTAATATTGGGGATGGACTGGCTACAAAAATATCATGCTACCATTGGTGTGTGTAGCCGAAACAAGTAGTTTTTAAGTCTCTAGGGTTTACAATTTGTGTTTAATGGGGTTGGAGTAGTACCCCCTCCGTATTTGATTTCTTCTGTGAAAGCTGTTAAATTGATCAGAAAGGGGTGTAAGGGATATCTGTGTTCTATACTGACTGTGTCTACTAATGATAATGTTAAAACTGATGTGAACTGTATTCCTATAGTCAGAGAATTCCCAGATGTGTTTCCAGATGATGTGCCAGGGGATTTGATTGACAAGGAGATTGAGTTCACCATCGACGTGATTCAAGTACCTGACCAATATCTAAAGCTCCTCTGAGAATGGCTCGTGAGGCGGAAGGAATTGAAAGTACAATTACAAGAAGCTGTTGGACAAGAAGTTTATTAGGTCGATGCTTCCGTGGGGCGACCGGTTTTGTTTGTGAAAAAAGAAAGGCGGCTCACGAGATGTATTGATTACCGTGAATTGAACAAGGTAACCGTGAAAAATAAATACCCATTGCCTCGAATCGATGATTTATTTGATCAGTTACATGGTGCTCAAGTGTTTTCCAAGATTGATCTCAGATCTGGATATCACCAACTGAAAGTTAAACCAGAAGACATCGATAAAACTGCTTTTAGAACGAGGTATGGACACTACGAATTTTTAGTTATGCCTTTTGGAGTTACCAATGCACCTGTAGCATTTATGGACCTCATGAATAGAATTTTCAAACCGTACCTTGATGACTTTATTGTTGTATTCATTGATGACATCCTAATTTATTCTAAGACTAGAGAAGAACATGAACATCATCTGAGACTTGCCCTACAGCCCTAAGAGAATAGAAACTGTATGCTAAACTGTCTAAATGTGAATTTTGGTTTGACCATGTTATGTTTTTGGGACATGTTATTAGCAAAGATGGGATTTCAGTTGATCCACAGAAAATTGAAGCTGTAGTGAACTGGCCTAGACCAACAAATGTGACAGAGGTCCGAAGCTTTTTGGGATTGGCTGGATATTACAGAAGATTCGTCAAAGATTTCTCCAAAATTGCCTTACCATTGACTCAACTGACACAGAAAGGGATATCATTTGATTGGATTGACCAAAAGGAATCAGCATTCCAAGAGTTGAAAACTCGGCTTGTGACTGCACCGGTTCTTACTCTACCTTCAGGTACGGATGGTTACACTGTATTTAGTGATGCTTCTCATAAGGGTTTGGGATGTGTTTTAATGCAGAATGGGAGAGTTATCACCTATGCTTCCCGACAACTGAGACCGCACGAAAAGAATTACCCAACCCATGATCTGGAACTTGCTGCAGTGGTATTTGCCTTAAAAATCTGGCGTCACTACCTGTATGGGGCAACATGTGAAGTTTATACCGACCACAAGAGTCTGAAATATTTCTTCACACAAAAAGAACTGAACATGAGACAGCGGAGATGGCTAAAGCTGATTAAAGACTATGACCTACAGATATTGTGCCATCCGAAAAAAGCCAACACCGTTGCCGATGCTTTGAGTCAGAAATCGATTGGGAACCTAGCCTGTTTGCTTACCGGGCAGAGAGAGTTGCTTTGTGACCTTGAAAAATCTAGAATTGAAGTTGTTTTGCGAGAACAAGGTGGAACCTTAGCTGCTATTTCTGCTCAACCGGCTTTGATTGAAGAGATTAAAGAGAAACAGCAACAGGATGACTTCTTGAGGAGGATCATCGATGAAAGGGAATCTAAACCAAGACCGGGATTCAAGTTTGAAAATAATGTACTGAAATTTCAAGAAAGACTGTGTGTACCGAATGATTCTGAATTGAAAAGAAGAGTCCTGCAAGAGGGCCACAACTCAAAATTTTTTATCCATCCGGGGAATACGAAAATGTATCAAGATTTGGCCGAATTTACGGTGGCGAAATGAAGAAAGAAATTGCTGATTTTGTATCGAAATGTCTTCATTGCCAACAAGTCAAAGATGAACATCAGCGACCCGCAGGCTTACAGCAACCCTTACCTATACCGGAGTGGAAATGGGAACACATTACCATGGATTTTATCGTTGGATTGCCTTGCTCCAGTAAAGGTATGGACTCAATTTGGGTTATTGTTGATAGACTGACTAAATCTGCTCACTTTTTACCTATCAAGACAATTTATAATGCCGACAAGTTGGCTGTAATTTATATTGATGAAATTGTTAGACTGCATGGAGTGCCTGTATCCATTGTTTTTGACAGGAATTCGAAGTTTACATCAAGATTTTGGCAAAGCCTACAGACTGCATTGGGAACTGAACTGAGACTGAGTAGTGCCTATCATCCTCAGACAGATGGACAATCAGAAAGGACCATCCAAACTCTGGAGGATTTATTGAGAATGTGTGTCCTTGATTTTTAGGGAAACTGGGAAAGCTTTTTGCCCTTAGCTGAATTCGCCTACAACAACAGCTACCATTCAAGTATTGGTATGGCGCCTTTCGAGGCATTGTATGGCAGGAAATGTAGATCTCCGATTTGCTGGGCAGAAGTTGGAGATGGGCCTTTGCTTGGGCCCAAGATTGTTCTGAAACAACGAAAAAAGTGAAACCGATACATGAGACGGTAGCGCACAGAATGAGAAAAGTTATGCAGATGTTAGAAGGTGAGACAGAGAATATGAAGTGGATGATCACGTTTTTGTGAAAGTGACACCGATGAAAGGCCAGACTCGTTTTGGAGTCAAAGGCAATTTAGCGTCGAGATATGTCGGGCCGTATGAGATTATTGAGAAAATCAATCCGGTGGCGTATCAAGTTGCGCTTCCTCCTGAAATGGAGCATATGCATAACGTCTTCCACATTTCGATGTTGAGAGATTATCTCCGGGATCCTTTCCATGTGATTGAGCCTACTTGGATAGTGTTGAGTGATGACTACACTTACGAGGAGCGGCCTATACAGATTGTAAACAGACGGATCAAGAAACTGAGAAACAAGGAGATCCCGTTAGTAAAAGTTGACTGGCAAAACCATGGTGGCGTGTATGCCACTTGGGAAAAGGAAGACGACATGGCTAAGAGATATTCTGATTTGTTTCCACTGAATCCTGTCTTCTTCCAGAATAAAGGTAACTTGAGTTTAGAGGACTAAACTCTTTTTAAGGAGAGGAGACTGTAATAACCCTCACACTGATTACCGATAAATCACTAATTGATTACCGATTCTTGCTAAATGAGCGATTATGGTGATAATTGAAATTTGGATAAAATCTTGAATTGATTTGGCTAGGCCAGAATCGATTGAATATATATATGTTAATTTGCATAATACCTGTTTGATTGTTTAACTATCTGTTCATGGTTTATATGTTTGAACTGTAAATTAAAGGCCTTATCAGCGGCCGAATCCAAAATTTATTGATGTTCTGTGTTAATTAGAAGTTATGTGATTTTATGGTGTATTTACCTGAAATGTGGTTTGGTATGATTAAAGTAGATTAAATATTGATAAATTGCACAAGTTGGACCTAATTACCATATTGCCATCTAGTGGGCCACTACCTAGGCATATTGAGCTACACCACACTTGAATCAAAACATTTCCTCAGCCTTGTTTGAGCACTCAGCCGAATTTAGAGAGAGAGGAAGTGAGAGACTTGAGTTCACTTGTAGAATTGCTTGGAAATTGAAGGATTTAAAGCATAAGGTAGCATAGTTGAGCTTGTTCATCTTGCATTCAAGACTTAGGTATGATTTTCAACCCCTCATTGTTGTCTTTAAGATTGTTCTTGCATGATTCTTGAGCCTCTAGTGATCTAAGGCATATTTTAGTCTTATCATGTTGAATTAGAGCTCAATTGTTGCATGCATGTGCATATTGACAAGTTTTGAGGTTGTAATTCACCATTCTTCACATGCATGTTCATAATGTTGTTATAGTCCATGCTGTCATCATGTTTTTGAAAGATTTGAGCTCATAGGAGCAAACATTGAAGCTTTAATTGGATTTAAATTCATGCATGATTGCATGTTCTTCATGTTCATGAAAATGGGTTTGAAAATTGGTTTTAATTGATTCATCTTTGGGCTTTAAATTCCCAAATTGAGCTTTGAAACTTGTTGCTTATGGAGTTTAGAGGTGTTTTCCAGAATTTGGGCCCAAGAGGTCGAGTTTTGAGCTTAGGAATACTTGGTTTGAGCTTGGGAGGCAAATCTGGAAATTCCAGAATTTGGCTCCTACGCTCGAGCGAAGGATTCTCCGCTCGAGCGACCATTGTTTCTTTCGAGTTCCGCTCGAGCGAGGGAATGGTGGCTCGAGCGTAAATTTCAAGCTCTCAGCATCTTGGTATCTTGTGATGCGCTTCGGCGAGGACTTACGCTCGAGCGAAGAGCTGTGTCTTATGCTCGAGCGAACATCGAGCGAGCATCGGGCGTAAAATCTGAGCATCCAGCATTTTTACTGTAGCACGCAGTCCGCTCGAGCGAAGGGATCCACGCTCGAACGGAGCTCCTTTGTCTGCATGTCCGCTCGAGCGAAGGAATCCTCGCTCGAGCGAGACCCCTGTTTTCAGCAAATTTTGTTAAGTGTTTCTAAGTGCATCTTTGCATCTTCTTTCCATCCTAGGCATTCCTAGGGCATATTTAAGACATCTTAATGAGGATATAGATGTAGAACACACCAAGGCAAATTAGGGATTAGATTACTGTCTTTCCCAATTGTGTAGCTTAGTGTGTGTTCATTCTGTACTGTATAGGGTTGGCATTCTAGGGAGACGCGCTCTAGCTTACCGTAGCCCAGAACTCTGTGAGTAACAACTGTGTAAAGATATGTTCAAAATAATTATCTTCTGAATATTGAACTGAATCATTTCTTGAATCGATATCGTTCTTGAATGAATGTATATCCTATATTGTGAGGCATCTTGTGGCATCCTTAGCAACTCATTTCTTATTCTTGTCTGAGATCTCTGTCGGTTCCTCGTGGGACCACTCTTGTTCTTGATTGATGGCCATCATTCTTTTAGGTCTTTAAGACCTCACTTCTTGTCTTTGTTATGTTAATGGATGTATCACATATGGTGATTGGTGAAAAATTTGGAATCTTGATTTAATGAACTATTTTCATTACTGCAAGGACATTCATTCTAAATCTCTTTACGCATTGTGTTATTCACTGGTCTTTAGCTCACTGCTCATATATATATATATATAGGTGTACAGGCACCAGACCGTAGCTAGGGGCGTCGAGGTAACTCCAGTTTTGTCAAGCCAACCACTGTGCCTCACTGCGAGGTTCCGAGCCTGCCAAGCTTGGGCTTAGGGGTGTTTTATTTCCCCGTCCGTCTTAGACTGTTTTTGTAACATTGTTACTGTACTGTTTAATAGGGATTAAGTCCCTACACTGTATGTTGTAAATGATGTATGTCTTGATTACTTGCCTTTGTGAATATATATATATATATATGTATGAAAAATCTTTTTGGCATACAGACTGTCACAGCTCATTGGACATAGTTTATTTACTGTATTGGCTTCCGCCATGCCCCTGTACTCTGTTTTACTGTACTGCTGTTCAGTAGGCCTTCGGTAATCTCGGATTACTGGCCGGTTACGGTACTAAACCCATAGGGGCGGGTTTGGGTCGTGACAAGGGCCTTCCTTCTTGAAGAGGGAGTTTTTCCGGTCTAATCCGGATGAGTTTGTTGGGGATCCGAAGGAGCCACTTGGGGCTGACGAGTGGTTAGAGCAGATGAGTAAGACGTTTGAGATGCTTGGCATCGAGGACGGAGCATTGAAAGTGACCTTGGCATCTTTCGGTGAAGGAGATCTTGGTCGATGGTGGAAGTTTGTGAAGGGCCGCATTGATGGCACTTGGGAGGCTTTTGTGAATGCTTTCCAGGAAAAGTTTCTATCTTCAGCAGTCAGGGAGAAGCTGAGAGATCGGTTTGCGGCTTTTGATTGAGTTCTTGATGGTAAGTATGAAATTGCTTTTACTAGCTTGTCCAGGTTTGCACCCAAACTTGTGGCGTCTGAGGAACGCCGCTGTATTGAGTTTGAGAAGAGGTTGAGGCACGGCCTCAAGATGAGAGTTGGGGGTTCTATGACCCGAGACTATGGGTGCTTGGTTGATGCTGCAGCCCATATGGAGATCATGATGCAGGAGGAGGAGGGACAGAGAGGCTCCAAGAGGAGCCAGGATGGTCAGAGTGATGGCAGGAGACAGAGGGGTGCTAACCCTCAACAGTCTCAGGGTGGTGTTACTAGATCGACCTTTCCAGTGCCGAGTGTAGGCTCGGGGAGAGGCAATCAGGGAGAGTTCACCTGTTACAAGTGTGGCCAGCTAGGCCACAAGGCGTCGGTTTGCCCGCAAAGGGGAGGAGGTCAGAGAGCTGCTTCATCTTGACTAGACCCATGAGCGAGTCGAGGCGAGGCGATCCTTGTCTTGTTATCGGTGTGGTTAGCTGGGCACTGAAGAGGTTTTGTCCGATTGAGTGCCACCGGGGCGTCGAGTTCTAAACAGATCAGGTTTTCAACGGCTTAGTCTGTGCGAGCCTCGAGGGCCAATCTGGGGCTTCATCCCGTCGATCTGTCTGTGATCGTATGCTTGAGGGGTGGCAGTGGATCGAGGCCTATAGGCGGCGTGTATCTTTACCTTGAGGATCTTGTACCTGCTCCATCAGTTGTGAGAGCTACCTTCTTGTTTTGCAACATGGTTGCTAGTGTTTTGATCGATACGGGTGCATCTCATTCTTTTGTGTCTGCTGCATTTGCATCTATTTTGGGATTGGAGTTGGCGCAGTTAACATCTCCTATTTGTGTAGTGTCATCTATTGGGGGTGAGTTGATCTTGAAACAGGGATGTAGGGGTTGTGATATAGAGGTCGCCGATCGCCGGCTTCCGTTTCCTTTTGTAGTGATGCCCATGTCGGGATTTGATGTTATTTTGGGTATGGACTGGCTATCGTCATACCGGGCTGTTATTGATTGTTACCGCTGAGAGGTTGATTTGTACCTTGAGTGGGGATTGTTTCCATTTTCTGGGGGACCGGGTTGGTAGTGTGTTGCTACCGGTGTATGATCCGCGAGGGCGGAGTGAGCTTAGTAGTCCACTTGCTAGCCTTTTGAGTAGTGAGTGTGGTGAGACCCAGACTGTGTTGCCGAGAGTAGTTTGTGAGTACTCGGACATCTTTCCCGAGGACCTTGTTAGTTTGCCACCTCATCGAGAGATTGAGTTCTCTATTGATCTAGTGCTCGACACGGCGCCGATTTCTATGGCACCTTACCGTTTTGCCCCAGCAGAGTTGGTTGAGTTAAAGGTTCTGCTCCAGGAATTGCTTGATAAGGGCTTTATTCGCCCAAGTGTTTTGCCGTGGGGAGCACTGGCCCTCTTTGCTAAAATGAAAGATGGTGCCTTGAGACTTTGCATTGATTACCGGAAGTTGAATCGGGCTACGGTTAAGAATAAGTACCCTATGCCCCGTATAGATGATATGTTTGACCAGTTGAAGGGTTCCTGTTGTTTCTCTAAGATAGACTTGAGATTGGGCTACCACTAGTTGAGGGTCAGGGAGGAGGATATTCCGAAGATGGCATTAAAATGTGGTATGGCCATTATGAGTTTCTGGTGATGCCATTTGGGCTCACCAATGCACCGGCAATCTTTATGGATTTGATGAACCGGACATTCCAGGAATTCTTAGACCGTTTTGTAGTTGTTTTCATGGACAACATCCTTATCTATTCACCTTCAGAAGGGGAGCACGAGGAACACTTGAGAGTGGTGCTTGAGTTGCTTAGAACTCATAGGTTGTATGCCAAGTTTGGGAAGTGTGAGTTCTGGCTAGAGGAAGTCAAGTTCTTAGGCCATGTGGTTTCCGGAGAAGGGGTGTCTGTTGATACATCCAAGATTGAGGCAGTGCAAGATTGGGTACAGCCTAAGAGTGTGTTTGAGATCCGCAGTTTTCTGGGATTAGCTGGGTATTACTGCCGGTTTGTGAAGGATTTCTCCAGGTTGGCTTTATCGTTGACTAGACTGACTCGGAAGGGCAAATTTGTATGGAGTGAGACTTGTGAAAAGTCATTCCAAGAACTGAAAGTTAGATTGACCACCGCTCCGGTGTTGATTATTCCGGAGAGAGGGTTGGGTTATGCAGTCTATTGTGATGCCTCACAAGAGGGTTTGGGTTGTGTGTTGATGCAAGAGGGGAAGGTGGTTGCTTATGGCTTACGTCAGTTGAAAATACACGAGAAGAACTACTCTACACATGACCTAGAACTAGAAGCAGTAATGTTTGCCTTGAAAATCTAGAGGCACTACCTTTATGATAAGAGATATAAGGTGTTCTCGGATCATAAGAGTCTGAAATATCTGTTTACACAAAAAGACTTGAACTTGAGGCAGAGGAGGTGGATGGAGTTTATTGAGGATTACGACTTCGAGTTGCATTATCATCCGAGGAAGGCCAATGTTGTGGCCGATGCCCTTAGTAGGAAATCCATAGGTGATGTAGCTTGTATAGCCATTCGGGAGTGGGAAATGTTGGGTGCTTTTAGCGAGTTTGATTTGCTTCTGGGCGAATCCGTTGAGGCTGCGGCCTTGTTTTCTGTTGTTTCTCAGCCTACACTTGTGACTCAAGTGTTAGAGGTACAGAGAGGTGACCTTGAGGTAGAATCCCTCAGAGAGAAAATCTCTAGTGGGAAGGTCGAGAAGGGTTTGACGGTGTATCCCGACCTGAGTGTGAGATACCGAGACCGCTTGTTTGTGCTGGAGTCTTGTCGAGAGGAGGTACTCCGAGAGTTTCACCATTTGCGCCTTGCGGTGCATCCAGGGGCACTAAGATGTATAGGGATTTGGGCCGTCAGTTCTGGTGGCAGGGTATAAAAAGAGATGTGGCAGTTTTTGTGTCTAAGTGCCTTACTTGTCAGCAAGTGAAAGCCGAACATCAGAGGCCAGCAGGTTTGTTACAACCCTTGCCTATTGCTGAGTGGAAGTGAGAGCATGTCACTATGGACTTTGTTGTAGGTCTTCCGAGGACTCAGCGGGGTAGTGATGCTATTTGGGTCGTTGTAGATCGGTTGACTAAGTCGGCGCACTTTATCCCTATGCACGTCAGAGATTTGGTAGATCATCTTGCCGACTTGTATATTCGGGACATAGTGAGATTGCACGGGGTCCCAATGATGATCGTCTCAGATACAGACCCTCGTTTTACTGCTAGGTTGTGGCAAAGTTTGCAGAGTGCCTTGGGTACTAAGTTGATCTTTAGTACGGCTTATCATCTTCAGACTGATGGGCAGTCCGAGCGTACTATTCAGATCCTTGAGGATATGCTTCGGGGTTGTGTCCTTGACTTTAGTGGGACGTGGGAGAGACACTTGCCCTTGGTGGAGTTTGCCTACAACAACAGCTTTCAGTCTAGTATCGGTATGGCACCGTTTGAGGCCTTGTATGGCCGACCGTGTAGGTCTCCAGTTTGTTGGGCCGAGGTGGGTGACGCACCTTTGTTGGGTCCGGAGTTGGTGAGGGAAACGACGGAGAAAGTGGAGCTTATCTGCAAGAGGCTTGTTACAGTCCAGAGTCGTTAGAAATCTTATGCTGACCGTAGGACTACCTTTGGTATTCGAGGTAGGTGATCATGTCTTCTGAAGATATCACTTAGGAGGGGATTGATGAGGTTTGGAAAGAGTGGGAAGTTGTCCCCTCGGTTTATTGGCCCTTTTGAGATCCTTGAGAGGATTGGCGAGGTTGCCTATTGCTTAGCTTTGCCGCCGCAGTTGTCCGGAGTTCATGACGTGTTTCATGTGAGTATGCTTCGGAAATATGAGCCGGATCCATCGCATATATTGGATTGAACCGACTTAGAGGTTGACGAGGATGCCTCGTATGAGGAGAGACCGGTGCAGGTCTTGGATAGGCGGGAGCAAATCTTGCGAGGCAAGACCATTCCCCTAGTGAAAGTCTTATGGAAACATCATGGAGTGAAGGAAGCTACTTGGGAACGTGAGTTGGAAGTCCGTGAGAAATATTCGGACATGTTTGTTGATGTGTAATCATGTATTTAGATTTTGTAATATTGTTGAACTTAAGGGCTTTATATATGAGTCTTAAGTTGTAAAGCATTGAAAATGTTTTGGTTTAATGGAAGAAATTTTGAAACTTGCCTCAAAATGAAAGTTAATGTAACATTGTATATATTGAATGTATTGTAGAAATGGAAATGTATCATGAACATTAGTTATGATATGGAATTGTTAAAATTGGAAAGAAAATGCATAATGTTAATGCAGGTTGAAATGTATGTTGTTTTACATATTGTGAAATGCCTCTTGATAAGAGATGGAATGACCGGTAAAGGGTAGAGTTGTTTAATGTTGAAATGTAACATTGTTTAAAAATGAGGAAAAGCTTGTTTTCGAAAACTTGTGCTTAATTTCGGGGACAAAATTCTTTAAGGGGGGGAGATTATAGCGATCCCGGGTTTTATCCCTTGTTGTACAGTGATCCGGACTTATGTCCGTAGATGTTAGTAGTTGTTTATATCTTGTTTACATCCTTTCATACTTTGTATTTGAGTTATAGGATGTGTTGGGCAGGTTTGTTACAGGTTGGTTGTGTTTGGAAACAAATGGTTGCTACCCAGAATTTTGGTCCTTCGCTCGAGCGAGGAGTTTGTCGCTCGAACGAGCTGTTGGGTTTGTGTCTTGTGGCTCGAGCCAGAGTTTCTTCGCTCGAGCGTGAAACTGCGTCTGGTTCTGGACCTGAGAGTTGCATTTCTTGGCTCGAGCGAGCTTTCTGTAGACGTCCCCGAACGCATCCCGGGGAAAGGGAGTGCGAGTCCCCCCCGTTCTGGTTCGATATTGGGTCACTACAGTTCGAAGGACTCAAATGTCACGGTTCTCAATCTTGAACCGAAGAGTCCAAATCTGGCAAATCGTTTTGAAAACAGATTCTCGAGAGAAGTGCCAAACATGGACTACTTACGCGAATCTGAGTCGCCACCTAAATATTTTAAAATGGGAAATTTAGGAAACCTTGACTCGTTGCCAAAAGGCCACATGTCCGTCATCACCAAAGTTGCCTCGGCTCGGGAACTTGGGTACGATTGGGAAAGTCGCCGTGAGCACCCTTCGCCCGGTCAAAGACCGGCCTCTACTAACCATGATATCTGTTTTTGAAAACATTGTGAGTTCTTATTCCGGTTATTAGCCTAGGTTACTACGTGATGCGCACAGCATACAAGTATAGACTGGGTCGCCTGAATTGGAACAGAACATTTCATGTTTGTTTGCTTGAGAAATGGTTTGATGGTGCTACTCGCAAGTAGGCTAAGACGCGGATTTGCCACCCTCAGGTGGGCTTAGAAAAAAAACATGATTTTGCCACTATCTAGTGGGCTTAAAACAAACATTCGATGAATTGTCCCAATTCAAGTAACTCAACCTCCACCCACAGGCATTCAAGGCAGTTATATCACATAAGCATTTAGCCTCATGGTAAGCATGCTATTCATGGCAGTCACTCACACGCATGCAAGGATGCTAAAGCATAAAACTTACCTAGTACTCCAAGCCAAAAATAGAAGCTATGTTAGAAATCATGCATGATACTAAGTATACAGAAATGCCTAATGCAACACATGCAAAAATGCAAACTATAGCAGGCTCGGCTATCCTAAACATGGCATATGAAATACTACAGCTAACATGTATTCAACTTGGAATCGAAATACAAATGCAGTTTGTATGATGCGCCGAGCCCGGTGCGTGCAAAACAGATGAATGATGCAAACATGCTGTCATACTGTATGCTAATTGAAACATGCCCTATATCTAACCATCATAAGCGGATAAATAAAAGGGAAAAAAGACGTGGGATTGGAAGACATACATCACACTCACCCACACTTATTACAATTATGCCCTCGCGCAGAGGGTCCGAATAAATAATACAGTCCAAAATGAAAGAATAATACAGTCCGAATAAAAGAATAATACAGAAAAATCCTAATTAATTAACAGATTAACTAAGAAAAACTATAAAAACTGGCATGCAAGCCAGGGGGCTGCCTTGACTCCGCTCCGGATAATGATATGATGCATGTTTGGCCGCTTCTTGGGAAATCCTTAGGATGCCCCAATCGACCTCTGTTTGCAATGTTTCTCGAAATCGTGCGGACTCAAAAGTTCTTGATTCTTCATTTTCTTTAGCAGAGAGCAAGAAAGGGGCATGGCAACGTATTTCACAAATATATGCATGCCTCGATTCTCGTGCCACCAATCACGCATATCGATGCATGATGGCCGAGGAACCGAATTGCACAACTCAATATAGGGTGAATGCAGATGAATGCTACAACAAAACCTAACTCCATCACGGGTAATCCGGAGTGTCGGTGACTTGGGAATTGAGACCCGTTCCGTCACTCGGAGTACGAAACGTGCCTCGTTTCCCGTGCCCGGGCTAACTCCTACCCCGAACACGATGCAATATGCAATCCTAACATACACAATGCTATGAAAATGAGATGCCTCGAAATGCGTGCACATGGGCACGCGAACCGAGGAAATGATTCTAAGGCATAAAATGGCATACGCAATGCAATTGGACTTACACTAACATGAGTGGACCTCAGCCACACTCACATGAGAGGCCGACAGATAAAAAAATAAAGTGCCTCGAAATACGTGCACACGGGTGCGCAAACCGAGGCGATGACATAAAGACATGAAACGGCTTGAAATATGATATACAATGAGACTAAAATGAGATGTCTCGAAATGCGTGCCCACGGGCACGCAAACCGAGAAAATGGCATACGGAATGCAACAGGACTAAAATGAGATATGTGATGCAATATGGGCTTATACCAACATGAGTGAGCCTCAGCCACACTCATACAGGAGGCCGGGAGATGAAAAATGAGATGCCTCGAAATGCGTGCACACGGGCACGCAAACCGAGGCAATGGCATACACGATGCAATGAGACTAAAATGGCATACAGAATGCAAAATGGACTTACACTAACATGAGTGAGCCTCAGCCACACTCACATAAGAGGTTGTCGGATGAAAATGAAGTGCCTCGAAATGCGTGCACACGGGCACGCAAACCGAGGCGATGATCCTAAAGCATGAAACAGCATACGCAATGCAAATTGGGCTTACACTAACATGAGAGAGCCTCAGCCACACTCACATAAGAGGCCGATAGATAAAAGTGAAGTGCCTCGAAATGCGTGCACACGGGCACGCAAACCGAGGCAATGGTACTAAAGTATGAAATGGCATTCCAAATGTAGATTGGACTTATACTAATATGAGAGGGCCTCAACCACACTCACATAAGAGGCCGTCGGATGAAAATGAAGTGCCTCGAAATGCGTGCCCGTGGGCACGCAAACCGAGGCAATGGCCCTAAGGCATGAAATGGCATGCAAATGCAATGATGTGGCATATGGCATATGGAAAATGCAAATTTCGGCAGTCAAAATGATGCAAAAACAGTCCCCGAATTATAGCAAAATTACACCCGATGCCCGAAATGCTATGCTAAGTACCCGAAATGACTTGCAGTTATGCCAAACATGCATAATATGGATATGAAGTGTAAAGACAGATGCTAGGAAGCCCCTAAACTAGCATTTTTCCAATACAAAGTATGGCCAAACAACAATCACAATTATGGCAAAAATAGCATGCAAAAATGGGGGAAAAGAGGGGAATAATGAAGCAAGTGATATATACAATGCTCAAACTGAAAAATACAGTTCTACAACATTGAAGAGGGGCCAAAAATATGCACATTTACAGCTTATGAAAACCCCCAAAACAGTATGTAGATATGCTCAACATAGCATGCAAAATATGAGCCAAAAGAGGGCTATAAAGAAAGGTATACCAAGAATTCACCAAACCAGCAAAGACCCTTAACAAAACATGAAGAGAAGGCCAAAATATGGATATTTTCAGTACTGATTATGGCCGAAAACAGAAGCTAAATAGGCCTAAAAAGCATGCAAAATATGGACCAAGAGAGGGCTATAAAGGCAAGCACAACATGGAGACCCCCAACAAGGTTGGTCCCTTCTACAATGTTATAGAGGGACACAAACTAAGCTTACTTACAGTTTAAGGCATGCTCCAAAAACAAATTTACATAAGCTAAAAATAGCATGCAATTTTACGGTAAATATGATAGATTATGAAGCAAGTGCATGATAGAGAGGCCAACCATGGTTGAGCCCTTCTTCAATGTTGAAGAGGGGCTCAAAATAGGCCCACTCACAGTTTATTACATGCTCGAAAACAGATCACTCATAGGCTAGAAAAAGCATGCAAAAACAAGGACTAAACATGGATTCAAAGCAAGTAGCATATGGAGCATGAAAACAAGGTTGAGCCCTTCTTTAATGTTGAAGAGGGGCTCAAAATAGACACAATATCAGTTCATGAGATGCTCCAAATCAGATCACACATAGGCCAAATATTCAATGCAAAATAATGGCATATAAGAGGATATTGAAGGAAGTGTAAGATAGAGGGCTCAAACAGGGTTGAGCCCTTAAACAAACATCAAGAATAGCTCAAAAGAGGACCACTTTCAGTATTGGTCGGAGCTCAAAACAGTGAGCAAGTAGGGTTAAGAAAAGAGGCAAGAAAATGGTGTAAAAGAGAGGGATTGAGACTTACCCTTGAAGACCTTTCTTTCCTTGCTTCTTGACTTGAGAAATGTTGCTTCTAAGCCTCTAAGAACCTCTTCTTGTTGCTGGAAATGGAGTGGTGATGGTAGTGCTTGATGATGATGAACAAAAGGCGCCAAAACTTGAAGATTTTAGAGAAATGGAGATAGAGGAGTGTATGTATGCTTGAGAGCAAATTTTCTAACCCTTGGGACAAGTTCTTGGCTGCCTTATATGGACCAAAGGAGGGGTGTAAAGGTGGAGGGAAATGCACCTAAGCTTTCCCCTCCAAAATATCCCCGGATCTGAGATCTTTTTCTGGGAAAGCAATATCTGTTGTGTATACAGTTTCAGAAGCATGGCCGGCGAGCACTTTTATTGGAGGTGGCCGAGGCTAGGGGCAAAAATGGAACCGAGAATTGCTGGCGAGCTCTATACATTGGTGTCCTCCCATGTCTCCTCTTCAAGGCCTGTGGTTGGAATCTGGCAACTCTGAACCAGGAGAAACAACAAACCAACCCTAGGAGAGGCTCAAAAATGAAAATAATAATTACTGGCCGAGCACCATTTTTTAGGGTCCTCCCATGTGTGTACAACACAAATATGTGGTTTCGGCTCGAAGAAAATGGCCTTAGGGTGTTCAACATTAGCTGGAAGTGAGAAAAATGGGCCCTGGGTAGGAAGAAACATAACTGGTTTCGAGACAATTGCTAGGATCCCACCCCGGTGACCTTCCTTATGATAAAAGCAGAGGTACCGCCAAAAATGAACAAAACCGATGCAAAAGGAATGCTCGGGGCCAAACCGCGAGGTTCGGGGCAAAACCGTTAAGCACCGAAAGTGGTGTTTGGCATGAGTGGTATCTAAGACCCGGTGTCCTCGTTATGATAAAAAGAGGTACTGCCAAAAATGAACAAAAACCGATGCAAAAGAAATGCTCGGGGCCAAACCGCGAGGTTCGGTTCAAAACCGTTAAGCACCGAAAGTGGTGTTTGGCGAAGTGGGTATCTAAGACCCGGTGTCCCTCAAAGGGAGTAAATGAGATGCATGCCTTAGGAGGAATCGGAGATGGTTGGGTGGTCGAACCGAGGCACATGGCTTTGTGACTCAAAATCGGGAAGACTCGAAATGGGCAAAAATGGCCTCTGACCCACGAAATCTAGCCCACGGCCACTGAGAGATGGTCTACGGGACCTCTCCCTCCCCTCAGGAAAAGAAACAGAGAAAACCGAGTCTGGTTCGTAAACCGAGACAAGGCACAGAAGAGAGTTCGGGAGTCCGGAGACAGAGCGCACCGCCGCGACTCTGAGACTTCTGAACGAGCACGATATGCAACATCACCGAGCGCTCAATCGGTGACGTCTGAGTCTTAAGGTCGGTCAAAAATGGGGTGTCTACACTTTCCTTCGCTCGAGCGAGCGAGGTGTATGTTTTCGAGTTCTTCGCTCGAGCGAGCATTCTGTCGCTCGAGCATGCTTCTAGGTTGCAGACCTGAAGCTTCGAGTTTTTGGCTCGAGCGAGACTTTCTTCGCTCGAGCGATGGTTTTCTGTATCTGGTCGCTTGAGCGACCAAGTCTTCGCTCGAGCGAGCCTGTTTTATATCAGCAGACAACATCGATTTTAAACATCATTTTTCTTCCTCTTTCATTTTGTAAACCCTAGCAGCCGACACACTCTCTCTCTAAACTTGTCTTCTCTCTAGATTTCATCTCCTTCTAGTGGGTTCCTAGCCTAGCCTCTTTGTTAAAAAGATAGAGGGTGTTGAGAGCTTTGTTTTAATCTGAAAAAGTTGGGATTTGGAGCACTTTGGATTTTTGGTCTTCATCTCTATTTGAGCTCAAACTTCGAGGTAGGGATATCCTACTCCTCTTTATGAGCTTTGTCTTTGAATTTTGGCATTTTGATATGTTGGGGTTGGTTTGGTAATTTTGTGAAAGTTTGGGGCTTTGGTGTAATTTTACAAAAGTTGGGATTTTTTTTTTTTTTATATAAATCTATATGCATGTTTGGCATAGAAGGAAATGAGATTAATAATGATCTATTGAAGAAAATGGAACCTTATGGTTGTTATGTTAATCATGGGAAATGTCCTAATTACATAGTTAAATTAATTGGTATAATTAATTTGGAGAAATGAAGAATTGAATTGAGAACGTGAAATTGAAGATGTATGGAGTTAAAGGGTGTAGTCGAATTTAATTCTTGCTCACCTAGTTGAAATGTTGATTGTATATCCATTTGATGCATTTATTTTCTGTTTAGAGATAACTGCTTTGGGCTATCGGTGAAGGATAGTCTTGATTGTTGTAGACAATGCATGATGATTAGGCAAACTAAAACTAATCGATTGAGCATGCTATTGAACATAGCGATTGAAATAATACATTAATTTTATGTATTGATTGATTGATTGTATATGACCTATGTGTATATACATTGTGTGTGTGGGAGGAGATAGGGGATATACTCCACGGTTTAGGGGAAGATAGGGGATGAACCTCTAAACTGAATTTTGTGTGATATTGATACAGCACTACAATGTGTATCAAGTTTTGATTATGGAAGTGTTTAAATTGATTTGATATAGCACTAAAATGTATATCGTTATCAATTGTGAAATATAGAAGTGTTTCTATATTATGTTGATACAACACCAAAATGTGTATCTTTGGCAAAGTGCAAAAGTGTTTTAAAGATGAGTTGCATTTTCATTAAATTATTTGGCTAAGTGTTGAGCCTTGTTTCAAACTCAAAGTTGAAAAAGAAGTGGAAGGTGAATTGTATCATGGACTTGAATGTCACGAAACTGTAATGTGATATTTGTCGAAATATAAGTGTTGACCATCTATCAACTGCTAATCCTTTAGTCATTGTTCATAGTTGGTTTAGTGTTTTTCTACTAGGCTGTGGCTCACCCTATATGGGACACAATTTTCAAGTACAGGTAGCATGCCACCTCCAAGGACATAGCTTGGGAGGCTAGAGGCGGACAGACTTATGTTGTCTTACTTTCTTTTGATGTATTACATGTAGATTCAAGCCTAGGGCTTAATGTGTAATTGAGTTAGTATACTCTTTTTGTAACCAAGTGTTAACTTGGAAAGCTGTAAGCCCGTAGAGCATTTACTTTTGTTGTTAACATGTAATACTTTTTGTAATGAATTACTCTGATAAATAGAAGGATGTTGATCTTTTATATATCAATGCATATCAATGTTGTTGGGTTAATGTTATTATTTTGAGGGCGTTACACCATTAATTTGTATTATTTTATAATTTTATGTGATTGTATATATTTTAGATATTTGTATATAAATTAATATAAATATTTTATATATTAATATATTATAATTTACTGTGCATTTTATGAATTTTTGAACCAGAGAAGAGAAAAGAAAAGAAAGATGGAGAAAAGGAAAAGAAAAGAAAAAACTAAAAACATAGGCAAACGGGTGGCTCAACCACCACTTGACAATATATAAATATATATTTTTTATTATAATATTATATTATTTATATTATTATTATTTGTTTTGCCTATAAAAGAAGAGGGAAAAAAAGAAAGAAAGAGGAGCTCAGCGAAGCAGGGGGCTTCAGCCCAAAAGATGAAGAGAGAAAGATAGAGAGAAAAAAAAGAAAAAAAAAAAAAGAAAAGGAAAGTGGGAGAGTGTATTTTGTAAATAGGGTTTGGCTTTCGTCCAGTTCAAGATCGAACTGGGCCGTGTTGTTGGGCTTGTGGGGGTCCATTGCAGGTGTTGTTTTGATAATCCAAACCGTTAATGCGTAGAACTTGTCGAGTACTACATGCCTGTAAAAAATCATGTTAATCGGATATCGATAGCAATATGATCAAAACCGTTTTTTTTCAACAGTTAATTTGTTCACCATCCATTTTTTTTATAAAAAATTAATTTGATCACATAACTATCGATATCCGATCAACGTGATTTTTTATAAGAATATAGGACTCGACGATTTCTACATATTGAACGGTTCAGATTATTAAAATAGGACCCGTGGTGGGCTCCCACGAGCCCAACAGCACGGTCCAGTGCGATCTTGGACTAGACCAAAGCCAAACCCTAGTAAATATTAGAGTGCAATAATTTTCTTGTCTTAGCATAGAGATGAAATCACTAAAGATAAGTTGTATTTAGTACTTTTAGTTTTAATTTGATTTGAATAAAATTGTATAACTCAAAGAATTTTTGTGCAATAAATGTTTTATTTAAATCATGTTATACAATGGTTTTCACTGTTATATATTAGAATTGTTAAATGAGTCATATTTAATAAAACGAGTCGTGTGTCAAACCATAGTTTAATAGTGACGGTCTGTGCTAAGCGAAAATGATTCGTGACTTTCTGATTTTAATATACAAATCTTCTTGGCGATGTATTTCTAATCAACTTACATAATAGTATCCACATCAATGATTTTCTAAAGACTGAGTACAATTACTTCCAATTATGATGTTAGTGGTGGATTCAAAATCCTAAAATATTTATTTTAGTTTGTTTAATTAATTGCTTATTTTAATTAGTTTAGTTTTCATCCCAAAAATTCACAACACTTTATCTTAAATTTCTAAATTAAATTATTCATCATTAGTCCCTGTCGATGGACTTTTGGTTTTAACTTCTATTCTATGCAATAGTTATTTTTACTTGATTTTAAATTAAATATTTTAGTGTGCAAACAACCATATCACATGCTATATAAAGAATCAATGTATTTTGTGAAATTTGCTTCAATTCGTGATTAAACTATTTAATCGGTTGACTCGATTAGGTTATGTTGCCGCCTTCCTTGTATTAAAAATTATATACTAAATGGATTTGCTATTCAATTCGCAGTTAAACCATTAAACCCATTGACCATGTCCAGTTATGTTTAGGGCTATAAATCAATTGAACTGTTCACGAACAAGCTCAGCACGACTCGTTAAGGGCTTTGCTCGGCTTGGCTTGTTTAGTAAACGAGCCAAACTCGAGCTCAAATAAGCTCCGCTCATTAAGTTCAACTCGTTTATCTTTATTTAAATTGTATAATAAATATATTATTTATATATTAAATAATATTTTAAAAAAATCTTATTGAGCCGAACTGAGCTCGAGTTTCATTAGTATTAACGAGCCAAGCCAAACCGAGCTCGAGCCCCAACCCAGTTACTTATCAAGCCAAGCTCGAGCTCGATAAGCAAACGAGTTGAGCTCGAGCTCAGTAAAACTCGGCTTTGCTCCACTTGTTTGCAATTCTAGTTACGTTGCTGCCTCCGTTGCATTAAAAATTATATACTAAATGGATTTGCAGATAAACATTTGCTTCAATTTGTTGTTAAAGCCTTGCATTAAAAATTATATATCAAATGGAGTTGCAGTTAAACATTCGCTTTTATGTTTCCTTACTTACATTAAAAATTATATATATATATATGTATTGAGTTCGAAGAACAAAATATGAAAGCCATTTGGAGAAATAGGAAGAGGGTCTTCGAAAAGCTAACGTATATAATAATCTCGTAGCCAATTACATTAAAAATTATATATATATATAAGTAGTATTTACGTTCAATTTTTTTACTTTTTTCTATATGGCATATCTCTCTCTACTATGTGGCGCATTACTCTTCTCTCATAATTTTTTTAAATGCCCTCTCAATTTTACGTGTTTTTAAAATGCCATTATGTATAGACATTCTCAATGCACTCTCAATCTTACATGTTTTTGAAATTAACGTTGACCTCATTTAGAATTGACAATTGCTTATACATCATCAAATAGTTCACTAAAACTCTTAACTTTCTATGTAAAAATTTATATTGCATGATAAGTCTTATTATTTATTAAATATGGTGTGCCAAGCACCTAGTTGGTGAAACAAAGTGATGAAATAAAATCAGTGAGAAATAAGATTTTTCTCTAGAACCAACTACTATTAAAGACTTGTTTGGTATCATTTTCAAAAGTTATTTCTACTTTTGAGACCAAAAAAAAAAACTAAATGGAAAACATTTGAGAAACTATTTTAAGAAAATGTTTTTGGACCAATTTTTACAATTAAAATTAAATATATAATTAAGTGTTATCTTAAAAAAATACAATTTTTGAAAGGGAAAAATGCAGTTTTAGAAACCAATTGTGTTTAGTGGTCTAGCTTTTTCAGTTTGAGGGATACCCTTCTATACATATATATATATATATATGTGTGTGTGTGTGTGTGTGTGTGTTTTTTTCTAGGAATTTTTTGATTCATTTTAGGGTTTAGGTTCAGGTGTTGTTTGGATTATTTTATTTTTTATTTTTTATTTTTTTTATTTGTGGTGTGAGTGTTATTTTGTATCTTGTTTGTCATGTTGTTGTTTGGATATTTATGTTTGGACATTGTTGGATTATGCTTTTATATATATTATTTTTACTTGCCTCAAAAAAAAAAAAAAAAAAAAAAAAGGGATATGCAAAATTTAAAAAAAAAAAATAATAATAATAAAAAAAAGGGTCAGGGATTTTTTAGGGACGGACGGGTGATGGGTTCCCAGCCAGAGATTGGGGGCGAGGACGGGGACGGTGATACCTTCAAGAATCAGGAACGGGGAGTGTAATCCTCGACCCGTTACCATTCCTAGACTTTATGGCCTTTGAGGCTTGAACTTCCTCAAAACAGCAAAACTAGTAAGTGATTCCATACTTTTGGAAATCGGAATAGACCGGCCAATTGAACTAGTTGGCCTGTCAACTAGTCGTTGGTCTGATTCGGGTCTCTGCCAGAACCGTTCTATACAAAGAATTAAAGTGTTTTGTAAAATTCACTTCAATTTGAGATTAAACCGCTGAACCAGTTGACTCAATCCGGTTATGCTGCCACCTTGCATTAAAAATTATATACTACATGGATTTGTGGTTAAACGTTGAACTGGTTGCCCCGGTCCAATTCCTTGCATTAAAAATTATATACCAAATGAATTTGCTGTTAAACATTTGCTTCAATGTTAAAGCCTTGCATTAAAAATTATACCGAATGGATTTGCAATTAAACATTCACTTCTATATTGGCTTCTGTACATTAAAAATTATATATATATATTATTGAGTTCGAAAAAGGAACAGGACAGCCAGCACGCGGGAAATAGATAGAGGGTCATATATATGGGTCATATATATATATAATTAAGTTAAAAAAAGAAAAGAAAAAGAAAAGCCGCTTGAAGAAAAAAAAACAGGAAAGCCAGCATGCTTGAGGAAATGGGAACTACGAGGGTCTCATATATATAATTGAGTTCGAAGAAAAAAATAGAAAAGTTACTTGAAGAAAAGAACGAGAAAGTCAGCATGCTTAGCGAAATAGAAAGAGGATCTTATAAAAGAACAGAAAAGCTGCTTGAGAATCTTCAAAAAGCCAATAATCAATAGTTTGAAACCATAACTTACGCTACAAATTGGTCTGTCGCCACTAAACTACTTTCCTTGTTTATGTAAGTAATAATAATAATAATAATAATAGTATATAATTCGTGTCAAGCACCTATAATATATAATCTTTTCAAAGTTATATATTACTTTTTTAAATTTGGCAGTTGTGTTAAATTACTAATCAAATTTTAATTGGTGACATTCAGCTTAAAAAATTATTATCAATATTTGTATTTACATATTATTTTTAAAATATTTATGAAATTTGTATGACATCTTGGTTCAATCAGATTAAACCAATGACTCGTCCATTTAAATTTTTTCTAATTAGCTTACCGGTTCAATTTTTGAAACATTGAGTGATTCAAAATACACTCTAAACTTCTCTCCACACCTATCTTCTAAAAAAAAAAAAAAAAATTCAATTTTCTCAACAAAGAAAAAAAAATCAATAAAACCATAATACCACGTCTTCATGGATATATAATATAATTCCTAGCCAATAATAATTTATCATACTAACACAAGAAGGCTCAATATATCTGTCATGATTACATAATTATCTTAAAACACATAATTACACGTGAATTGTATGTCATTTTATCATTAATCGATGAGATATCACGTATCAATAATAATATAAGATTACTGTTATACTGAATTTGTACTCTCATCTTCTCGCACATTAGCATGTGTGCTCCCACAAGATGGGCATGAATTATAGAGAGCAGTTCGGGATGTGTACCTGGAATACTATTTTGCCCTCAATAAAATTGAAAATAATAATATGTTCTTACAAATTGTGTATTTGCAAAATTTTGCCCTCAACGAAAAAATAAAATTAATGGTAGCATTTTATTTTGAAAATAATAATATGTTCTTAAAAGAAAAAATAAAATTAATGGTAGCATTTTATTTAATGTCGATTGAATTTATAATTATTTTATACATAAACATAAATGTGCAGTCACTATGGTTATCACCACCGCTACAACCCCCACCCGCCAGCACCATAGTCGTCGTAGTTGCTGCCACTACCACTATCAACCATTTAGTACACATGCGAGGATTTAAAAATAAATAAATACCAATATTTAAGACCAATTATATTATATATACATAGAAAAGTGCAACAAAAAATTAGAGAACCCAATAAGGAAACTTTTGGGGCACAAAATTGCAGTAAGGAACTTTTGGGGCTCTTTTGGGCCACAAAGCCTGCTTTGCTAACTCCTCACCATTTTGTGCCGAATGGAGTTGAAATGCAATTGGACAGCATCAAAAAAATATGCTTAAAGCCATGCTAGATATCGTCAAATCGGCAAGTAGAGCAAAGTTGGATCATCGCATCAAAACATCCTTTCAGATTGCAAGCAGCTCGATATTTGATGGCATCAAAATACCTTGGACGGCTTCAAATTGCACTTAAAACGGCTTCAAGATACACCCCAAAAAAAATTATGAAGACACCATCAAAATGCAATCAAGACCATGACAGATGGGTATCAAAATGCACTTGGAAAATGATATCAAAATGCAATTAAGAGCATGCTAGATAGCATCAAAATGTGCTTATCAACATGCACTTATGAGCATGTTAGATATCAAAATGTGCTTATCAAAATGCACTTAAATAGCATGCTAGATAGCATTAAAATGTGCTTAGAGCCATCGCATATGGATTAAAATGCACTAGACTTTGGATGGCCTCAAAATACCTTGGAGTTGAAACCTGCTTTGCTAACTCGTCACCATTTTGTGCCGAATGGAGTTGAAATGCAATTGGAATGTCACGCCCCAAACCTGCCCCTAAAAGTTTGGGCATGACCTATTCGAAAGTGGACATTAAACCTGTTATATATATATCAGACGGGGCCTGAACGGAAGCATTTAATAAGATAAAATACATAGAATAATATCCATTGAGCTAATACTAATATGCCAGGATCACATACACGAACATAGCCCCTTTACAGAGCATATAATTAAACATCATATACATACAATTTCACTTAAATAGACAATTAACCACAAATTTAATAAAACTTCACAGAAATGCATGGGCTTGGTGCAGGTGCTGGACACCTTGAGGTTGACAATGAAAGGCGAGCAACGAGGTTAAGATCGACCTCCAAGGTGGACACCTCTGAGCAGACATAACACCAAGTAAGCTGTGCTCGGTGAATAATAGTACCTAAACAAAACAATACTTCATTGGAAACATAATATATCACTACGTGTGAAATTGCAAGGTCAATATAATTAGTGCATACGTACTAATGTCATAACGGCCTTAGGCCCGATCTTGAAACGTAATAACTTGAAACATGCATAATAACTTGAAACATAACATCTTAAAGCATAATGGCTTTAAGCCCTTGAATATTATAGCATTCAACTTTCAAACGTGTTGGCATAAAACTCTTGAAACACAGTGGCATAAAAGCCCTTGAAACTTGTGGCATAAAAGCCCTTGAAACATATGGCACAAGGCCCTTGAAACATATGGCACGAGGCCCTTGAAACATATTGGCACTAAGGCCCTTGAAACATATGGCACGAGGCCCTTGAAACATATTGGCACTAAGGCCCTTGAAACATATGGCACGAGGCCCTTGAAACATATGGCACGAGGCCCTTGAAACATATGGCACGAGGCCCTTAAAACATATGGCACGAGGCCCTTGAAACATATTGGCACTAAGGCCCTTGAAAGTGGCATGAAGCCCTTGTAAAGGTTGGCATGAAAGCCCTTGAAACATATTGGCACTAAGGCCCTTGAAAGTGGCTCACTTTACATTCTTCAACTTTATCATACTTTAAACATTAACATAAGTACATTACATGCTTGAGACATTAATATGATTGCATAACATTTAACATGATTGCATAACATTTACATAGCATATGTAAACTTGTACCTTACTTAAGCTTGTTACATGCTTGAACTTGTAATAAACATGAACTTATATATACTTAGCACCATACTTGATATAGAACATACTTGTCAAAGATAGAATACTTCACATCCTTATGAGGATCACATAATACTGATAAACATTTACATGCATGTCATAGGTTCTTAACGGGACATATACTTGGCTTAAAGATGAACATGATTCCATTTATGCACTAAAACAACGTAATTTACTTATAGATAATAGAGAATTATTATTCGATATTAACAGGACAGAGTCATTGCAACGTCATACCGATGTAGGCCAATCTTCCAATGTTCACATTGACTTTCAATTATCATAAATGTTCATGTAACATGTTCGTGTAACACTTACAAGAAACAAAGTGTTAGTGATAATAATTATCAATGATAAATAAAATATATATCCTCGTACTATTACTCACACTAGTTAGATCTTTGGGTCATACGTAGTTAACCCTACACAAGTCAATTCAACAACATTTAACACAACCCAACATAATCAATATAACCTCACATAATCATCACCAATTAATATAATCCACACTATTTAACATTCTTTAACTCAATACCACCAAATATAATTCCACATAATTCTATTTAAATTGCTAAGGCTCAATTCAACATTCCAAAGCCAAGTTTACCTCATCCACATCATCAACAAACCTTTCTTCTCAATTTCCTTTCTCATTAAAACATGATTCACAATACTCATAACAAAGTTCATTCAGTAAATTTTAAACATAATTTCCAAGTATCACTAAATTCCAATTAAACTTGTATATACCTAATTCAATACCCCAATTTCATTATTCTACTTTCAATTTGGGCCAACTCTTTGGGTATCATCCTTAATCAACCTAGGGTTCGAGAAAATATTGAAATTTCAAGAAATAATTAACTTATTAACCCAACACTTTTTATTCTAATTTTTCCATTGATTAAACATCTAGGATTCATAAACCATTATTTAGACCCATCAATTAACTCCCATATCTTCAAACCATAAAACCCCAATGTTCAAACCCCAAAATTCCCAAAATCTCATAATTTCTTCCATATACATAACATAAATGAAAACTTACACCATTATACAATGAAGACACCTCCAACCTATCTATGGATGTAAATATTAAAGAGTCTTCAACCCTTACCTCAACAATCAAGCAAAGGGGTGAGCTTGAGAAGAAACTTCCACCAATCCAAATTCTAATCGGGTAAAAACATTGATCCTCCTTAGTTCTCCATCCTACATGCCAAAACCATGGTGGATTGTTGATAAAAATGGGTGAAATCAAAGGTTTGAGAGTTAGGGTTTCGGACTAAGGCAAAGAGGAAAGAAGAGGGTTGAAGAAAATCAATGAAATGATCCAAAATCCCGTTCTTAAAGCTGCTGTCGTAATTCCCGCCGGCGGACTGATTCCCTTCGGCGGACTTCTCACAGATTTGAAACTTTGAGCAGTATAACTCTCCCATCCGAACTCCGTTTTAGGTCATTCTTGTGTCCAAATTGAAGCCCCGGAAATAAGCTTTCCAATGGTTCTAACCTCACATCCAAATTCAAAGTGTGGAAAAAGAAAAGGACAATTGAGTGACGGTTGGTCATAAACGAATTATTTCAATTAAGGTTTTTAGTCCAATCTTACTTTACCATCATCTTATCATCTCAATCAATCTCCCAAAATAAGGTAAGAACATTTCAAATACTCTAAAAAGAACATCGAAAATGAGCCCACATGCTTCAGAATCAAACTTAACCCGGCGACCCGCTCGAGCGCCGAACCTTGCGCTCGAGCGTGCAGACCAACAAAGTCATCCGCTCGAGCGTAAACTCCCCCGCTCGAGCGGAGAATCACAACTCCCAAAATCTCAAGCCGTCTGAAAAATTGCTGGAAACCCCAAAAGTCCGCTCGAGCGGCCACTCCTCCGCTCGAACGGAGGAAAGAATTTCTGAGTCGTTATATGGAAGGCATCAAAAATATGCTTAAAGCCATGCTAGATATCGTCAAATCGGCAAGTAGCGCAAAGTTGGATCATTGCATCAAAATATCCTTTCAGATTGCAAGCAGCTCGATATTTGATGGCGTCAAAATAACTTGGACGGCTTCAAATTGCACTTAAAATGGCTTCAAGATACACTTAAAATGTACTCAAGACCATGACAGATGGGTATCAAAATGCACTTGGTAAATGATATCAAAATGCAATTAGAGCATGCTAGATAGCATCAAAATGTGCTTATCAAAATGCACTTGTGAGCATGCTAGATATCAAAATGTGCTTATCAAAATGCACTTAAAGAGCATGCTAGATAGGGAGCATGCTCGATAGCATTAAACGTGCTTAGAACCATTGCATATGGATTAAAATGCACTAGACCCTAGATGGCGTCAAAATACCTTGGAGTTGAAACCCGCTTTGCTAACTCCTCACCATTTTGTCTTAGAATGGAGTTGAAATGCAATTGGGCGGCATCAAAAAATATGCTTAAAGCCACGCTAGATATCAAAACATCCTTCAGTTACGCTTGATTCGATATTTGATGGCATCAAAATACCTTGGACGGCTTCAAATTGCACTTAAAACAGCTTCAAGATACACTCAAAATGCACTCAAGACCATGACAGATGGGTATCAAAATGCACTTGGTAAATGATATCAAAATGCAATTAAGAGCATGCTAGATAGCATCAAAATGTGCTTATCAAAATGCACTTGTGAGCATGCTAGATATCAAAATGTGCTTATCAAAATGCACTTAAAGAGCATGCTAGATAGCATTAAAATTTGCTTAGAACCATTGCATATGGATTAAAATGCACTAGACCTTGGATGGCGTCAAAATACCTTGGACAGCTTCAAATTGCACTTAAAACGGTTTTGAGATACACTCAAAAAAAAATTTGATTAAGACACCATCCAAATGCACTTTTTCTGCTACTTTCAGATGTCATTTTCTACACAACAAATGAATAAAAAAACAATTTTAGTGTAATGTAATGTGTGATGAATTAATTATTTGTACCTTTTTTTTTCCCCTATGAGAGAAGAAGAAGCCCGATCGAAGAAGCAAAAAAAAAAGAGAGCAAAAAATAAATAAATAACCGAGAGATCGAGATAAGAAGGAGAAAACTGACATCGAAGAAGCAAAAAAAAAACAGAGACAGCAGTGAAGGGGAAGAAGAAGAAGAACCTAGAATTGAATACGCAGAGAGAGAGAGAGAGAGAGAGAGAGAGAGCAGGAAAAAAAGAAATGTGCTAGATAGCATTAAAATGTGCTTAGAACCATTGCATATGGATTAAAATGCACTAGACCTTGGATGGTATCAAAATACCTTGGATGGCTTCAAATTGCACTTAAAACGGCTTCAAGATACACTCCAAAAAAAAAAAAAAATGATGAAGACACCATCAAAATGCACTTTTTCTACTACTTTCAGATGTCATTTTCTACACAACAAATGAGTAAAAAACAATTTCAGTGTAATGTAATGTGTGATGAATTAATTATTTGTACCTTTTCTTTTTTCCTAACAGAGACGGAAGAAGAAGAAGAAGAAGAAGAAGACAGCATTGAAGAGAAGGAAAAAAAAAAAAAAAAAAAACACAGACAATAAAAAAGAGAGAGAGAGAGCAGAGAAGAGAAGAAGAAGAAGAAGACAGCATTGAAGAAGAAAAAAAAACAGATACAGCAGTGAAGGGGAAGAAGAATAACCCAGCATCAAATAAGCAAAACACATAGAAAAAGCAGAAGGAAAAACGACAAAAAAACAGGGGCAGCGGAGGAGGAGGAGGAGGAGGAGGCCAAAAAAAACCAAGAGAGAAGAAAGTAAATAAAAAAGAAAAAAGAACAGCAATAGTGAAGAAGAGAAGAACTCACCCGTGGTCCAGATGAGACGAGCTTAAGGTAAGAAACACCACAACATTGCTTCTTCGATAGATTAGGGATTTTCAGTCGTAGATAGATTTGGGGCTGGGTGTTGAGTTGTATACCTCAGAGTTGTAATCCTATGTCGTTGGAGCCTTTCGAAACACAGATATGAACCGTTAGATTATGATCAGGAAAATAAAAAGTAAAAAAGGGCTCCATCAGTTGTGCGCCTTGCTCCTTTTGTCGCCTGGCCAAGGCGCGCGCCTTCTTCAACTCGCCTCACCTTGGGTGGTGTAAGGCGCTGCCCTTGCACCTCGCTGCACCAAGGCACACGCCTAGGCGCGCCTTTCACAACACTGTCTAGGACCATGCAGGATGGCATCAAAATGCACTTGGATGGCTTCCAAATGTGCTTGGTACATGCTACATAGCATTAAAAAACTGCACTATAATAAAAATAAACAAAAACAAAAACAAAAAAGCTTTAGTTCATTAAGTGCAAGTATTTACCACGTAACGTTGATCATCCCGAAAGCGCGGAGAGTTTCAAGTATTTGACAATAAGAAAATAATAATAACAGTTTCTCAGCGAGATGATATAATAAGTCATCTATCCATTACTTGATAACTTCTAGTGATCTATTGTAAGCAATGGAAACCCAACTTCAATATGGAGGTTTATGTGGTAGTAGTCATCGTGTATTACAAATACTATGTTGAATCATTAAATTTATAAATTATAAATATAAATCATTTTGGTTTGATGTTATGAGAATTACGCACAGATAATAATAAATACTAAATGCTGCTAAAAAAACTATTAATAAAAGAGAAGTAGATGTGGCATAAGTATCCTAAACTATATAAAATGCCTAAACTAAACCAAACCAAATCAAACCAAGCCAAGCCTTAAGTCACATTAAATGGGGTTAACTACATAAATCCTTCTTCTCCACTCGACTCTGTCCAAGGCCATTTCGTTGGTCAAATTAAGAAGATTCATATCTCTAATTTATTACACTAATCCACGTTAATCTAGGTCTATCCCTTTCCCTAATACTACCATCTACCGTTACAAACTATATAAAATGCCTAGCTTTATTCTTTTATTTTTTTATTTTTGATTGGCATCGGAGTGTCCAGATGTCTTAAGTTAAGCAAGTCTCCAACTTCAAGGAAAAAGAAGGGGGAAAAAACTGTTGAATTCATACTGGGTTCACTGGAATCGCTACTAGCGTGTAACAAAAATGACCGAAATATAGAAATGAATTATCACCAACTAGATCCTATTGCCAAGTCCCAATTTCACTTTTTAGTCCAAATACATATGATAAATGATTCAGAGATCAGAACCTTATGGTTCTCATTAAATCATGTAAAATTAGGGATTTCTCATTTATTTTTGGCAACATTACAGGGAAGAGGAGAGAAGTCGAACCCATGACCTCTTAGTGAGGCGCAATCCTATTATTTTCAGATAATATCAATAAAATTAGTTCAAGTGTAGTGAACTTTATATCGATGTAAAGTTGGTTTGACTCTTAGGCCTTCTCTCCTTTACTTTCTCTTCTTTTCCCTCACTCTCTCTCAAGCCAAATTAAAGTTCTTGAACAAGCTAGCTCCTCTCCCTTCTCTCTCCTTCCTCTTTTACGTTTTCCAATTAATATTTACAATTTTTTGAAAAATATAAGAGAGACACATGCCTATCTCTCTCACATCAGGCCAAGTTGGGGGCATTGCCTCATAAAGTGAGGTGTGTATGCTTCATCTATGCTCAATTAGCCACTTGATTAACCTTAACCTTAATCAATTGAGGTTAACACAAGTTAATCATAATTAGGTCGTAATCATACTAATAATTAAACATGCTTATTATTACTTAATTGTGATTAAGTTAACTAGTCATACTTAACCCTACGTAATCATACTAATAATTAAACATGCTTATTCTCACCACAATATCATGTTACGAGATTCTCTTATTTCGAGATTCCTAACACATCTTTCAATTGAGAGTATATTGAGAATAGAAAGAAAAATTTTAAAGACACAGGATCCCTGTCCTAGAACAGACAAGGAAAAGTCACCTGGCTAAGCAAGCTCATAACAATGAGACTTAAGAGTAAATTATAGAAGCAAAAAAGTTACTTATAAATGCATATAATAAAAAAAAACTATCCGACTGTGGAGAAACACATGCATTTAAGGTGAAACAAAACAGATTCTCAAAGGAGCTAAAGATCTATTCAACTTACTCGGCAAATGTTGATCGTCGAGGTTCACCGAGAGAGATGGTCGAAGGTCGATCTTTCCAGAGAAGGACACCGATCGTCGAATCGAAGGTCTCCGATCGTCGAAGGTCGCAATCGCTGTGGCCGCCACAGAGAGAGAGATGGAAGAAAGAGAGAGAGTGTGAGATTAGGAGAGGCTGCGCAGATGTTGAGTTGAGAAATTAGGTTTTTGGTTGAGTTTAATAGAAATGAAATCAACGGTTCAGATTTAAAACAAAAGGAAAAAATAAAGATACGGGCGGGTTCCCACCCCGTTCCTAAAGTTAATGTTGTTGTACTGGGCTGTTTGAATATTTTCTATTTGAACCTTTTGAACTATTGCTGTGCTGGGTTGTTTGAATCTCTATTTTAGGTTGTTTTAACTCCTGATTTAATCAAATATCAAATACATCTTAACAACATTTAGGATAAAGGTTTAGGTGAAAAATAATGGGACAAAATAAATTTTGATTCTATTTTTCTCTTCTAAATAAATTAAAAACATAATTAAATAAATTATTAAAATAAATAAATTTAACAATCTCCTCCTTTTTTTTATGATGGCACACAATGATGTTTTGATTTGATTTGGGAGTAAGAAAAGCTCCCCCTCAAGTCATGCTCTTTGAATTCATTTCTAAAAATATAGGTTAGCACATGTGTAATAAATAAACTTTAATTAGAAATATGATATGAGACTAAGATATCAAACTATAAATACATAACATCAGATTAGTTTGAAAATAATACCATAATTTAAAAATAATATCATAATACATAACATCATATAATTTCTCCCCCTATAACATTATCAAAAAGAAATCATAGGTCAGAATCTGGAAGAGAAAGAGGAGGAGGAGGAGGAAAATGATAGTGATAAATGGCATCAAAAAATAGATAATCAATACATAGGTATACAATATATATACATATATGCATACACATACAACTCTCCCGCGTCTCTCTCTTTTTTTCTCAAAATGCGATTGCCATGCGGCCTGGCTTTTGCTTGATGGTAAAAGCAGCTCTCCTCGATTGCCGCTCGCCTCAGCTATCTCTCCCTCCTTGTCTTCTTCTCTTCAGCCTTCTTCTTAATCACACTCGTCCATTTTCTTCTTCACCATTCTGTTCTATCTCTTCTGCACCACTCTCATCTGTTTCTTCACAACTTATTTATTTTACACCTCTCACTTCTAAACCATGGCTTCCTCATCCCGTCCCCTCATTTTGTTTCCGGACCTGAATGATCCCATAAGCTCATTGGCCGAAAGTGCCTCGCTTACTCTTCCCAACCTTCTTATGATGTCGATTGAGCAAATAATGGCAGCTTAATCAGACATTGAAGCCAATCATTTCACACTGACGTCCTGTATGGAGACGATGATTGCAGTCACAAAATTGGCTCACTGACTGTAGAACAGGACGAGTGAACTCCATCAGGTCAACGTCCAACTATTTCTGCTCCAGCGCATGTACAAGAATGCGCGAGCAGAGATAGGCGCACTGAAGGCCGAAAATAAAGAGCTTAAACGGAAGACCACATTCATGGCCCGATTTGGAGCAATGTTGTTCTTGGCCTTTGATAGTCAGCGGGGAGTGCTTGCTCTCGACAAAAGCACGGGGGTAGGGGCGTCAAGGGTCGCCCGAGGTGATAAAAAGAAGAAGAAAATGATGGAAGAGGCGAGCAAATAAGATCGGCAGATGGCTGTAAAAAAATGAAGTTTTTTTTTTTTTTTTTATATGTAAATATGTTTATTTTGAGTGGCGTATGATCGTAAAAAAAAATGAAGGGTGTTTTTTTTTTAATGTAAATATTTGTATTTTGTTTTTATTTTTGTTTTTATGTTTAAGTACTGAAAAATAAAACTAAAAAGCAAAAAAAAAAAAAGAAAAGAAAATTAAGCTCAAACAAATAAATAAATAAATAAAAGAAATTAAGTTTAATAGCAAAATAAAAAAATAAAATAAAGTAAAATAAAATAATATCAGCAGAAATTAAACTTAATGGGACGTTGGTATTGCTGAAATGGTAATGCAAAAAAAATGCCATGAGGGTTTTAAAAAAAATTAATGTATGCAAAGTTAATTTTACCTCAAGATGCAAAACTTAAAAAAAATTACATAGTTGAGAATAGCAAGCTGTTAAGGAAAATAAATGTATGAAGGACTTGAGAGCATTCAACTCATATAAATGTTTCCATATCAATGTAGCAATACACATATATCATTTTAACAAAAATCAAGATCCACAGTTATAACAAAATTTTTTAAGTAGAAATCGACATTCCAAGCTCGCCACGAATAAAATTGAAGTGATCCTCGTTTAGGGGGTTTGTGAAAATATTCGACAATTGCTTATCGGTGTTTACAAATTCAAGTACAATATCCCATTTTTGAACATGATCTCTTAAAAAATGATGTCGAATTTCAATATGTTTTGTTCGTGAGTGTTGAACCGGATTTTTGCTTAAATTGGTGGCACTAGTATTATCACATTTAATAGGGATATGATCATAATGCAAATCAAAGTCCTCCAATTGTTGTTTCATCTAAAGTATTTAGGCATAACAACTTCCGGAAGCTATATATTCAGCTTCGGCCGTTGATAAAGCAATAGAATTTTGCTTTTTGCTAAACCGAGATACTAATGAGTTACCAAGAAAGTGACAAGTGCCACTGGTGCTTTTTCTATCAAGTTTGCATCTGGCAAAGTCGGTATCTGAGTAACTAATTAAATCAAATGCAACACCTCTAGGATAAAACAGTCCCAAATTTTGAGTAACAACAAGATATCTAAAAATTCTTTTAACAGCACCGAGATGTGATTTCTTAGGATTTGATTGATATCTAGCACACATACAAACACTAAACATAATATCGAGTCTACTTGTAGTTAAATAGAAGTGAGTCGATCATACATCGATATTTTATTTGATCAATAGATTTACCTTTTTCACCCTTGTCTAGCTTAATGGATGTGCTCATAGGTGTTCCAGCTATTTTTTAGTCATACATACCAAACTTTTTGAGTAGTTCTTTTGTGTACTTAGCTTGGTAGATAAAAATTCTTTCCTTATATTGTTTGATTTGAAGCCCAAGAAAATAATTTAGCTCTCTCATCGTGCTCATCTCAAACTCACCTTACATATACTTAGCAAATTCCTTACACAAGGTTTCATTAGTAGCACCAAATATAATGTCATCCATATATATTTGCACAATAAGTAAATCATCATTTTTAGTTTTAACAAAAAGTGTTGTGTCAATCGTTCCTCTAGAAAAATTATTTTCAATCAAAATTTACTTAATCGTTCATACCATGCACGAAGTGCTTGTTTCAAACCACATAAAGTTTTTGATAGTTTAAAAACATGATTTGGAAAAGTGTGATCTTCAAAACCTGGGGGTTGTTTAACATAAATTTCCTCATTTATAAAACCATTAAGAAAGACACTTTTTACATCCATTTGATAAAGTTTGAAATCTCTAAAACATGCAAATGCAAGTAACACGCGAATGGCTTCTAATCTAGCAACCGGAGCAAAGGTTTCATCGAAATCAATACCTTCTTCTTGATTGTAGCTTTGTGCAACAAGTCTAGTCTTGTTTCTTATAATTGTGTCGGATTCATCAAGCTTGTTTCGAAAGATCCATTTGATACCGATAATGGTATGATCTTTAGGTTTTGCCACAAGTTCCCACACTTTGTGTCTCTCAAATTGGTTAAGCTCTTCATGCATAAATATCATCTAATGTTCATCGAATTCAGCTTCTTGAAAGTTTTTAGGCTCAATCTGTGAGAGAAAAACCAAGTTACTACAAATATTTCTAAGTGAAGAGCGAGTTTCAATACCTTTTGTAGGGTCACCTAGGATTAAATCCTTAGGGTGATTATGAACAAACTTCCATTCTCTTGGCAAATCATCATTGTTTCCTCCTTCTTCTTGAGGTGAGAGAATAGGTTGTTCAATCTCTTTGTTCAACTTACATGGTTGGTTCTCTTCTTTGTAGATACTTGAATCTTTCACATTTTGTTCCAAATCTATATTATCACTAACAATTTGCTTTTGAGCAGAGATGTTAATTTCATCAAATGCCACATGTATAGATTCTTTTACAACAAGAGTTCTTTTATTAAAAATATGATAAGTTTTGCTAGTTAAGGAATAACCAAGAAAAATTGCTTCATCAGATTTTGAATCAAATTTACATAAGTTATTCTGATCATTATTATGCACAAAACATTTACAACAAAAATCATACAAGTGACTAATGTTGGGCTTTTTATCATGCCAAAGTTTATAAGGAGTCTTTTTAATAATATGTCTAATTAATGCACGATTTAAAATATAGCATGCGGTGTGAACGGCTTCAGCCCAAAAATATTTAGGAAGATTATTTTCGCAAAGCATTGTTCTACTTATCTCTTCTAAAGTTCTATTCTTCTTTTCTACTACATCATTTTGTTGAGGGGTTCTAGGTATTGAAAAATTATGTCTAATACCATGCTCATCACAAAACAATTCAAATTTCTCATTTTCAAGTTCTCTACCATGGTCGGTTCGAATATTAGTAATAAGAAAGCCTTTTTCATTTTGAATTCTACGATAGAGTTTTGTGAAAGAAAAAAAGGTTTCATCTTTGTGTGCTAAAAACATAACCCATGTAAATATTGAATAATCATCAACAATAACAAAACAATAACGTTTACCACCTAGACTAGATGTCCTTGAGGGACCAAATAAATCCATATGCAATAGTTGTAAAGGTCTAATTGTGGAAATATGAGATTTTGATTTAAATGATATTTTAGTTTGTTTTCCTTGTTGACAAGTACCACAAAGATGATCATTTTTAAATTTAATTTTTGGAAGTCCAATGACCAAATCCTTTCTCAAAAGTTTAGCAATTAAATCCATATGAACATGACCAAGTCTTTTATGCTATAACCAACTATTTTCATTATTAACATATAAACATTTAACATCACTAGTATAGAGATCATTAAGATGAAAAACATAAATATTATCATGGCGATTACCAACGAATAAAGCTTTATGATCATATGTACTTTCAATTGTGCAATGTAATTTATCAAAAATAACTCGATTACCTTTATCACATAATTGACTAATACTAAGTAGGTTATGCTTAAGTCCATCAACAAGTAAAACATTTTCAATAGAAGGGTCAGCAGAAATACCGATGCTACCAATACCGATGATTTTTCCTTTCTTGTTGTCTCTAAAAGTAACAAATCCTCCATCTTTCGGTGATAGTTTAGTAAAGAATGATTTATCTTCGGTCATGTGTCTAGAGCATCCACTATCAAGGTATCAATTCCCTTCTTTAGCTTTAGACTTAAAACAAACCTACAAGATGACAATCAAGTGTTGGTTTTTGGTACCCATAGTTTCTTGGGTCCTTCTTGGTTAGTTTTGTTAGATCCTTTAACAATCCAAATTTTTTTAATTCCTATGTTTATATTATTTTTGAATGGACAAGAAGATATATAAGTACCTTTCTTTCTACAATAATGACCAGTAATATGAGGGTGAGTCATGAGAGGTGCCTTTTCAAAAATTGTATTCAGTGTGTTTGGTTTGAGTTTTTTGAATTAAGTTTTTTGAAAATTGAGTCTTTTGGTTTTCGTGTTTTTTTGTTTTTAGTGAATATTTTTAAAATTTTAAACATTTTTTTTACTTTTTTAGATGCACCTTACTTAGATGTATCTAAAAAGTAAAAAATTTGTGAAAAAATATTTTTAAAAATTAATAAATACATAAAAATATAAAAAATGTAATGAATTCTCGTATTTTTTTGTATTTTTGATATTTAGTGAATTTTTAAAAGGTTGTTTTCAATTTTTTTTTTTTAAACTTTTTAGGTATATTTATGTTAGGTATGTCTAAAAATTAAAAAAATTGCTCAAAATATTAAAAAAAACTCAGTAAAAAAAAAAACGAAAAATAAGAAAGTAGAATTTCCTGAAAAGTGTTTTTGAAAAATGATAACCAAGCATATGGATTGAGATTATTTTGTTTTTTAATAGGGTCATATCCAATGCCCGCCTTATCGAAAACACATCTTTGATTTGCAAGAAGCATGTTAAGATTGTCTCTACCTTTTACAAAATTTTCAAGTGTTTTTGTTAAATCATCAACATTATTTTGTAAAGCAGTTTTCTTATTAGAGATGGTGTCAAAATCATTTTTCAAAACAATTTTTTCTTTCTTTAATTCTTCTACATTAATAGATAAAGATGCGTGATTTTTCAACACATTATTTTTGGCACAAACTTTTCTAAATTCATCTTGTAGTTCATGGAATGCACTTTCAAGTTCTTCATAAAGAGTTGTTACCTCATATAGAGTAGAGTATTCATTTTCAAGAGCCATGAGACACAAGTTGGCTACTTCATTTTTAATTTCATCACTTGAGCTTTAATTTTCACTTTCTCCCCAAGCTGCTACCATGACCTTTTTGTTTCTTTTGTAGTCTTTTCCATGATTCTTCAATTTTGGGCAATCCATCTTCATATGTCAAGGATTTTTGCACTCATAGCAAATTATAAGTTTTTTCTTGTTATCTTTGTTGTACTCTTTTTTTGAAAGGTCTTCTTTCTCCATAATTGTTTTTTTTAAAAATGCTTTTTGAGATTTCTACTAAACATGGCATAACTTTCATCCACACTGGAGTTTTCATGTTCTTCTTCATTTGATGAGACTTTGAATGCAATTCTACTTTTCTTTTCGTTTTCAACATCTTCATGTCCTTTCATGGTGATCTTATGAGTCATAAGAGAACCCATAAGCTCATCCAATCCAAATGTGGAAAGATTTTTGGCTTCTATAATGGCCGTCACCTTTACTTCCCAATTCTTTGGTAAACACCTAAGAATTTTTCTTTCCAACTCACTGTCAGTATAAGTTTTGCTAAGAGATTTCAAAGAGTTTACAATTTCAGTAAATCTAATAAACATACTTGAAATAGATTTATCAGAGTTCATTTTAAACAATTCATAATTATGAACAAGCATATCAATACGAGATTCCTTCACTTGGTTTGTACCTTCATACGTTACCTCAAGTTTGTCCCAAATTTCTTTTGCCGAATCACAACTTGAAATTCTATTATACTCCTTAGAGTCTAATCCACAAACAAGGGTGAGTTTGGCTTTAGCATTGGTCTGCGATAATTTATGATCTCTCTCATCACATTCATCTTCAGTTTTAGGTACACTAATATTGTTTACTAATTTAGTAGGAATTTTTGGACCTTTGATGACAATAATCCACATGGCATAATTAGTGGCTTGTAGGTATAAGGTCATCTTATCTTTCCAATGACTATAGTTATTTCCGTCAAATAATGGTGGCCTATTTGTGGCTTGTCCTTCAGCTAAGGTTGCCATGGATCGAAACTCCTAGATGGTTAAATCTAAAATAAGAGTCTAGATTCTGATACCAATTGTTACCCAAAAGACAACCTAAGTGGGGGATGAATTAGGTTTTTACAATTAAAAATTAATAATACCCTAATAAAAATTATGACTAGCACAATAGATAAATATAGTTAATGAAATAAAAATAATTAAAATAAGTGTTCTAATAACTATGTATTTTAGCACAGTGAAAATGCGAAATATAGCTACAGCAATTTAAACAAAATAAAGAGATAAGGGAGAGAGAGAGACAAATAAATTTATAGTGGTTCGGCTTCAACTCTGCCTATGTCCACTCCTCAAGTTTCACTTGAGATTTTCCCTTATGCTCTAGCTTCACGGGGGTGCTAGCAACCTCTTTACAAATGGAGCAATCCTCCACAGATAAAGTTGTAGGGATAGTAGGGATGATATGCATGTTTTATATGTTTGGTTATGAATTTTTTTGTTTCCCGTCATGACTCGGAAAGTATAAAGCTGTATTATTTTTTTCTATAATTATAAGGTGTATATGATATGCATGTTTTAAGAGAGTGTATACTATAGTCTTTCCCATATATAATATAAACGAGATATATTATTTTGCTTGGTTGTTTGGTGTTTCAAATGATTTTAAGAATATCAAATATATAAATATCTTATGCATAGTTGTGCCTAAGTAGTCTACCCAATTTGCATAGTTTCCCCATCCATAAAAAAACAAAGGAGAAATTATAAATAAATAAAAAAATCCTTAAAGATCCATGTAACAAAATAAATTTTAAAATTTTAATATATTCTCTTACTATCTAAAAGGTGCATGGTTTAACTTTTATATTGTTTAGCAAATATTCTTAATGTATTATTTCATGTTAGAAATTGTATAGTTACTATATGCTACTAATTGATATTTCATCAGATATGGATAATCATATTGGAGGTGCAGGAGATTCCCCTGGAGTTGGTGGAGGTTCCCCCAATATTTATCTATCTATCTATATTATATATAAAACAAAAATATTTCAGGGTTCTAAATGAAGAATTTTAATGGAGCTGTAGGGATAGTAGGGATGTGATGCTTTGGTCTTTTCTTTCTTTTTTTTTTTTTTTTTTTTTTTTCTTTATTGCTAAGTGTATAGAGCTCTCTTTAGAGCTCTATTTTTAGGGGATGAATAACTACCCTATATAAAATTAGTAGGTGACCTGTGCGATGTACGAAAAATTATTTTTAAAATGAAAATTTAATTTTGAGTCTTATTACTTTATGTGTAGAAAATTTTAGCAATTGAAAACTAAATACAAATAAATTTTAACTGAGGTCAATATTAATTTTAAAAACACGTAAGATTGAGAGTGTATTGAGAATGTCTATATATAATGGAGAATTCTATAATACACATCTATATATCATATGCACCCTTAATTATACAATTTTATTTATTTATTTAGTTATGACATTATTTTGAAATATTTGGTTATATTTCATATAATGTTTGGTTATGAAACTTTTTTTTTTATAGTCTTTCCCATATATAATATAAACGAGATATATTATTTTGCTTGGTTGTTTGGTATTTCAAATGATTTTAAGAATATCAAATATATACATATCTTATGTATGTACCTAAGAGCATCTCCAACCCTGAGCCAAAATTTTCATCAAATCTGAGTAAAAAAATGACTTTTTCTTCAATCTGATACCGAGTGCTCCAACGGTTGATTTTCATCAAATTTTCATCAAATCTGTGTTGGGACAACCGGTTGATCGACCGGTTAAGCCAATTTTTTTTTTTTTTGAATTTTTTTTTGAACTGTTTGAACCTTTTAGTGGTCAACCGGCCGGTTGACCAGAGGCAAAATATATATATTTTTTTTAACTGGTTGAACCTTTTTTTGGAATTGTTTGAAGCTTTTGGTGGTCGATCGGTTGGTCAACCGGCCGGTCAACTGGCTGGTCGACCGATTGGTCTCCCCCAACGGTCATGCACAGTGTTTTGGTGAAATGCGGAGCCTGTCCTCATTTTGGTGAAACGTTTGGTGAATTCTCGATTTGATATCAATTTGGTGAAACCGTTGGAGCTCCAAACAGTGCTTTTTTTTTTACCAAATTTCAAATTTGATGCTAGGTTTGGTGAAGGGTTTGAGATGGTCTAAGTAGTCTACCCAATTTGTATAGTTTTCCCATCCGTAAAAAACAAAGGAGAAATTATAAAAAAAAAAAACCTTAAAGATCCCTATAACAAAATAAATTTTAAATTTTAATATATTCTGTTATTATCTAAAAGGTGCATGGTTTAACATTTATATTGTTTAGCAAATATCCTTAATACATTATTTCATGTTAGAAATTGTATAGTTACTATATGCTACTATTTGATATTTCATCAGATATGGATAATCATGTTGGAGGTGTAGGAGATTCCCTTGGAGTTAGTGGAGGTTGGGGTAGCAGGTATTTATCTATCTATCTATATTATATATAAAACAAAAATATTTCAGAGTTCTAAATTAAGAATTTTAATGGAGTTGTAGGGATAGTAGGGATGTGATGTTTTGGTTTTTTATGTTTTTCCATTCTTTGAGTGTATAGAGCTCCCTTTAGAACTTTTTAGGGGGATGAATAACTACCCTATATAAAATTAGTAGGTGACCTATGCAATATACGAAAAATTATTTTTAAAATGAAAATTTAATTTTAAGTCTCAATACTTCATGTGTAGAAAATTTTAGCAATTGAAAACTAAATATAAATAAATTTTAAATGAGGTCAATATTAATTTAAAAAACACGTAAGATTGAGAGTGTATTGAGAATGGCTATATATAATGGAGAATTCTCTAATACACATCTATATATCATATGCACCCTTAATTATACAGTTATTTATTTATTTATTTATTTAGTCATGACATTATTTTGAGATATTTGGTTATACTTCATATAATGTTTGGTTATGAATTTTTTTTTTCGTTATGACTCAGAAAGTATAAAGTTATGTTATTTTTTTTCCTGTAATTATAAGGTGCATATGGTATGCATGTTTTAAGAAGGTGTATACCCTAATCTTTACCATATATAATATAAACGATATATATTATTTTGCTTGGTTGTTTGGTATTTCAAATGATGATTTTAAGAATATCAAATATATAAATATCTTATGTATAGTTGTACCTAAGTAGGATGTCTAGCATAGTGGGAAGCATTTATGTCTACCCAATTTGTATAATTTCCCCATCCCATAAAAAAAAAAAAAAAAAAACCGAAGGAGAAATTATAAATAAAAAAAAACCCCTAAAGATCCATGTAACAAAATAAATTTTAAAATTTTAAAATTTTCTATTATTATCTAAAAGGTGCATGGCTTAACATTTATATTGTTTAGCAAATATCATTAATATATTATTTCATGTTAGAAATTGTATAGTTGCTATATGTTACTATTTGATATTTCATCGGATATGGATAATCATGTTGGAGGTGCTGGAGATTTCCCTGGAGTTGGTGGAGGTCCCCCATTATTGGGCAGCAGGTATTTATCTATCCATCTATATTTTATATAAAACAAAAATATTTTAGAGTTCTAAAGTAAGAGTTTTAATGTAGGGGTGGTGGGGATGTGATGTTTTGGTCTTTTTTTTTGTTTTTTTCAGGGGATGAATAACTACCCTATATAAAATTAGTAGGTGATTTGTGCAATGTACGAAAACTTATTTTTAAAATGAAAATTTAATTTTGAGTCTTAATACTACATGTGTAGAAAATTTTAACAATTGAAAGCTAAATACAAATAAATTTGCTAATGATTGATAAAAAATTTTGTCACTGTATGTGTAATCTTATGTAGAAGGCTCATAAAAGCAATTTTTTTTCAAAGTTATATAAAAAAAAAATATGTATTCTCAACCAGAAATCAAATCCTTAATTTTTTTTTTTATGAAAAAAATAAATAAAGACAACAAAAAATTCTATAATATAAAAATTATGACTTGGTTATCAGTGATTAATTATGTGACACAACATAATAACAGTAAATTTTTTATTCTAGCCAAATTATTTTTGCATATATTTTTAGGCAGAGCTCATGATTGTGCATTATCAGAAATACTATAAATTCTAAATTTTTATATAAAAATTATTCTAGAAACATCAATAGGTGCCTTAAATATACACAATAATTTTCGATAAATCGTTATTATTTAATATACTACTGCACACTATTTATTATTTGACATTTGTCAATTTATTTTCTAAGGATTTGTACCATATGTACGTTATAATATAGATAGATAGATAGATAGATAGATAGATAGATAGATAGATACCTGCCGCCCCAAAAATAGGAGGATTGGCAACACCTCCAGCATGAGGATCCATATCTGAAGAAATATCAAACAGTAGCATGAAAAGAGAAATTCAAACCATATGCAACATAAAAATAAAAATAAGAAAATACCTTGTAACAATTACAAAAAAATAAGACTAACTAATAGTAATTGTACAATTTCTAACATTAAATAATGCATTAAGGATATTTGCTAAACAATATAAATGTTAAAACATGCACCTTTTAGACAATGACAGCATATATTGAAATTTTAAAATTTATTTTGTTATACGGATCTTTAAGGGGTTTTTTTTTTTTTTTTGGATTGGGAAACCATACAAATCGGGTAGACATAAATACTTCCCACCATGCTAGCCATCCTACTTACGTATTTAGCTTTCAATTGTAAAAAAAATTCTACACATAAAGTATTATAACTTAAAATCAAATTTTCACTTTAAAAATAATTTCACGGGTCACGTACTAGTTTTATATATAATATAGATAGATAGATAGATAAATACCGGCTGCCGAAGAAATGGGAGGATCGGTATAACTCCTCCTGCAAGAGGATCCATATTTGATAAAATATCAAATAGTAGCATGAAAAGAGAAATTCAAACCATGTGCAAGATAAAAAAAATTCCTAATAACAATTACAAAAAAATAAGACTAACTAATAGTAATTATACAATTTCTAACATTAAATACTGTACCAAGTATATTTGCTAAACAATATAAATGTTAAACCATGCACCTTTTAGACAATAACAAAATATATTAAAATTTTAAAATTTATTTTGTTATATGGATCTCTAAGAGCTTTTTTTTTTTTTTTTTTTTTTTTTTTTTTTTTTTTTTTTTTTTTCTCTTGTGTTTTTTATTGGATGAGGAAACCATACAAATTGGGTAGACATAAATACTTCCCACCATGCTAGCCATTCTACTTATGTATTTAGCTTTCAATTGTAAAAAATTTCTATACATAAAGTATTATGACTTAAAATCAAATTTTCACTTTAAAAATAATTTCACGGGTCACCTACTAGTTTTATATATAATATGGATAGATAGATAGATAAATACCGGCTACAGGAGAAATGGGAGGATCGGCAACACCTCCTGCATGAGGATCCATATCTAAAGAAATATCAAATATTAGCATGAAAAGAGAAATTCAAACCATGTGCAACATAAAAATAAGAATAAAAAAAAAAAAAAAAAACCTCATAACAATTACAAAAAAATAAGACTAACTAATAGTAATTATACAATTTCTAACATTAAATAATGTATTAAGGATATTAGCTAAACAATATAAATGTTAAAACATGCACCTTTTAGACAATGACAGAATATATTAAAATTTTAAAATTTATTTTGTTATAAGGATCTCTAAGGGTTTTATTTTTTATTTTTTATTGGATTGGGAAACCATACAAATTGGGTAGACATAAATACTTCCCACCATACTAGCCATTCTACTTACGTATTTAGTTTTCAATTGTAAAAAATTTCTATACATGAAGTATTATGACTTAAAATCAATTTTTCACTTTAAAAATAATTTCACGGGTCACCTAATAGTTTTATATATAATATAGATAGATAGATAGATAAATACCATGCCCGGAGAAATGGGAGGATTGGCAACACCTCCTGCATGAGGATCCATATCTGATGAAATATCAAATAGTAGCATGAATGCAAGATAAAAAAAAAAAATACCTAATAACAATTACAAAAAAATAAGACTAACTAATAGTAATTATACAATTTCTAACATTAAATACTGTATTAAGTATATTTGCTAAACAATATAAATGTTAAGCCATGCACCTTTTAGACAATAACAGAATATATTAAAATTTTAAAATTTATTTTGTTATATGGATCCCTTAGGGATTTTTTTTTTTTTTTTTTGATAATTGCTCGTTTGTTTTTTTATTGGATGGGGAAACCATACAAATTGGGTAGACATAAATACTTCCCACCATGCTAGCCATCCTACTTACGTATTTAGTTTTCAATTGTAAAAAATTTCTATACATGAAGTTTTAAGACTTAAAATCAAAATTTCATTTTAAAAATAATTTTCCGTGCATCGCACGGGTCACCTACTAGTTTTATATATAATATAGATAGATAGATAGATAGATAGATAGATAGATACCTGCTATCCCAATAATGGGAGGATCGGCAACACCTCCATCATGAGGATCTATATGTGATGAAATATCATATAGTAGCATGAAAAGAGAAATTCAAACCATATGTAACATAAAAAAAAAAACTAATAACAGTTTAAAAAAAATATGACTAACTAATAGTAATTATACAATTTCTAAGATTAAATAATGTATTAAAAATATTTGCTAAACAATATAAATGTTAACCATGCACCTTTTAGACAATAACCGAATGTATTAAACAAATATCCTTAATACATTATTTAATGTTAGAAATTGTATAATTACTATCAGTTAGTCTTATTTTTTTGTAATTGTTATAAGGTATTTTCTTAGTTTTATTTTTATGTTGCATATGGTTTGAATTTCTCTTTTCATGATATGGATCCTCATCTATCTATCTATTTATATTATAACGTGCATATGGTACAAATCCTTAGAAAATAAATTGACAAATGTCAAATAATAAATAGTGTGCAGTATTATATTAAATAATAGTGATTTATCGAAAATTATTGTGTATATTTAAGGCACCTATTGATGTTTCTAGAATAATTTTTATATAAAAATTTAGAATTTATAGTATTTCTGATAATGCATAATCATGAGCTCTGCCTAAAAATATATGCAAAAATAATTTGGCTAGAATAAAAAATTTACTGTTATTATGTTGTGTCACATAATTAATCACTGATAACCAAGTCATAATTTTTATATTATAGAATTTTCTGTTGTCTTTATTTATTTTTTTCATTAAAAAAAAATTAAGGATTTGATTTCAGGTTGAGAATACACATTTTTTTTTTTATAACTTTGAAAAAAATTGCTTTTATGAGCCTTCTACATAGGATTACACATACAGTGACAAAATTTTTTATCAATCATTAGCAAATTTATTTGTATTTAGCTTTCAATTGTTAAATTTTTCTACACATGTAGTATTAAGACTCAAAATTAAATTTTCATTTTAAAAATAAGTTTTCGTACATTGCACAAATCACCTACTAATTTTATATAGGGTAGTTATTCATCCCCTGTAAAAAAAAAAAAAAAAAAAATGACCAAAACATCATATCCCCACCACCCCTACATTAAAACTCTTACTTTAGAACTCTAAAATATTTTTTTATATATATAATATAGATGGATAGATAAATACTTGCCCCAATAATGGGGGAACCTCCACCAACTCCAGGGAAATCTCCAGCACCTCCAACATGATTATTCATATCTGATGAAATATCAAATAGTAACATATAGCAACTATACAATTTCTAACATGAAATAAAATATTAAGGATATTTGCTAAACAATATAAATGTTAAAACATGCACCTTTTAGATAATAACAGAAAATTTTAAAATTTTAAAATTTATTTTGTTACATGGATCTTTAGGGTTTTTTTTTTTATTTATAATTTCTCCTTCTTTTTTTTTTTTGGATGGGGAAACTATACAAATTGGGTAGACATAAATACTTCCCACTATGCTAGGCATCCTACTTAGGTACAACTATACATAAGATATTTATATATTTGATATTCTTAAAATCATCATTTGAAATACCAAACAACCAAGCAAAATAATATATATCGTTTATATTATATATGTTAAAGATTAGGGTATACACCTTCTTAAAATGTGCATACCATATGCACCTTATAATTACAGGAAAAAAAAAAAAACATAACTTTATACTTTCTGAGTCATAACGAAAAAAAAAATTCATAACAACATTATATGAAGTATAACCAAATATCTCAAAATAATGTCATGGCTAAATAAATAAAAAAATTTGTATAATTAAGGGTGCATATGATATATAGATGTGTATTATAGAATTCTCCATTATATATAGACATTCTCAATACACTCTCAATCTTACGTGTTTTTAAAATTAATATTGACCTCATTTAAAATTTATTTATATTTAGTTTTCAATTGCTAAAATTTTCTACACATGAAGTATTAAGACTTAAAATTAAATTTTCATTTTAAAAATAATTTTTCGTACATTGCACAGGTCACCTACTAATTTTATATAGGTTAGTTATTCATCCCCCTAAAAATAGAGTTCTAAAGAGAGCTCTATACACTTAGCAATGAAAAAAACATAGAAAAACCAAAACATCACATCCCTACTATCCCTACAACTCAATTAGAATTCTTAATTTAGAACTCTGAAATATTTTTGTTTTATATATAATATAGATAGATAGATAAATACCTGCTGCCCCAATAATGAGGGAACCTCCACCAACTCCAGGGGAATCTCCTGCACCTCCAACATGATTATCCATATCTGATGAAATATCAAATAGTAGCATATAGTAACTATACAATTTCTAACATGAAATAATGTATTAAGGATATTTGCTAAACAATATAAATGTTAAACCATGCACCTTTTAGATAATAAAAGAATATATTAAAATTTAAAATTTATTTTGTTACAGGGATCTTTAAGGGTTTTTTTTTATTATAATTTCTCCTTTGTTTTTTATGGATGGGGAAACTATACAAATTGGGTAGACTACTTAGGTACAACTATACATAAGATATGTATATATTTGATATTCTTAAAATCATTTGAAATACCAAACAACCAAGCAAAATAATATATCTCGTTTATATTATATATGGGAAAGACTATAAAAAAAAAAAATTTCATAACCAAACATTATATGAAATATAACCAAATATTTCAAAATAATGTCATGACTAAATAAATAAAAAAAATTGTATAATTAAGGGTGCATATGATATATAGATGTGTATTATAGAATTCTCCATTATATATAGACATTCACAATACACTCTCAATCTTACGTGTTTTTAAAATTAATATTGACCTCATTTAAAATTTATTTGCATTTAGTTTTCAATTGCTAAAATTTTCTACACATAAAGTATTAAGACTCAAAATTAAATTTTCATTTTAAAAATAATTTTTCGTACATCACACAGGTCACCTACTAATTTTATATAGGGTAGTTATTCATTCCCTAAAAATAGAGCTCTAAAGAGAGCTCTATACACTTAGCAATGAATAAAAAAAAAAAAAAAAAGACCAAAACATCACATCCCTACTATCCTTACAGCTCCATTAAAATTCTTCATTTAGAACCCTGAAATATTTTTGTTTTATATATAATATAGATAGATAGATAAATACTTGATGCCCCAATAATGGGGGAACCTCCACCAACTCCAGGGGAATCTCCTGCACCTCCAATATGATTATCCATATCTGATAAAATATCAACTAGTAGCATATAGTAACTATACAATTTCTAACATGAAATAATGTATTAAGAATATTTGCTAAACAATACAAAAGTTAAACCATGCACCTTTTAGATAGTAGCAAAATATATTAAAATTTTAAAATTTATTTTGTTACATGAATCTTTAAGGATCTTTTTTTTTTTAATTTATTTATTTATAATTTCTCCTTTGTTTTTTATGGATGGGGAAACTATGCAAATTGGGTAGACTACTTAGGCACAACTATACATAAGATATTTATATATTTGATATTAACTATACATAAGATATTTATATATTTGATATTCTTAAAATCATTTGAAACACCAAACAACCAAGCAAAATAATATATCTCGTTTATATTATATATGGGAAAGACTATAGTATACACTTTTTTAAAACATGCATATCATATACACCTTATAATTATAGAAAAAAATAATACAGCTTTATATTTTCTGAGTCATGACGGGAAAAAAAAAAATCATTAACCAAACATTATATGAAGTATAACCAAATATCTCACAATAATGTCATGACTAAATAAAAAAATTGTATAATTAAAGGTGCATATGATATATAAATGTGTATTATAGAATTCTCGATTATATATAGACATTCTCAATACACTCTCAATCTTACATGCTTATAAAATTAATATTGATCTCATTTAGAATTGACAAATGCTTATATATCATCAAATAGTTCACTAAAACTCTTAAACTTTCTATGTAAAAATTTATATGGCATGATAAGTTTTACTATTCATTAAATATGGTGTGTCATACAAACACAAAATCTATATTTTATCAACCCACCTAATTGGTTAAACAAAGTGAAATAAAATTGATAATAAATAGGATTTCTCTCTAGAACCAACTATTAATAAAGACTTGTTTAATATCATTTTTAAAAGTTGTTTCTAGTTCTTGAGAAAATAAAAATAAAAAATAGATACTAAATAGAAAACTGTATTGGACGACTAGTTGAATCAGTTGACCCGTAAACTAGTCTGATTCAGATCTCTATTAGAACTATTTTAATCGGAGTCTAAATATTATACATTTAGCCTGTTAAAACATATTTTGTTAATCCATTTATAGTGATCCCGGGTTTTACCCCTTGTTGTACAGTGATCTGGACTTGTGTCCGTAGATGTTAGTAGTTGTTTATATCTTGTTTACATCCTTTCATACTTTGTATTTGAGTTATAGGATGTGTTGGGCAGGTTTGTTACAGGTTGGTTGTGTTTGGAAACAAATGGTTGTTGCCCAGAATTTTGGTTCTTCGCTCGAGCGAGGAGTTTTTTCGCTCGAGCGAGCTGTTGGGTTTGTGTCTTGTGGCTCGAGCCAGAGTTTCTTCGCTCGAGCGTGAAACTGCGTCTGGTTTTGGACCTGAGAGTTGCATTTCTTAGTTCGAACGAACTTTCCTTCTCTCGAGCGAGCGAGGTGTATGTTTTAGAGTTCTTCGCTCGAGCGAGCATTCTGTCGCTCGAGCGTGCTTCTGGGTTGCAGACCTGAAGCTTCGAGTTTTTGGCTCGAGCGAGACTTTCTTCACTCGAGCGATGGTTTTCTGTTTCTGGTCGCTCGAGCGACCAAGTCTTCGCTCGAGCGAGCCTGTTTTATATCAGCAGACAGCAGCGATTTTAAACATCACTTTTCTTCCTCTTTCATTTTGTAAACCCTAGCAGCCGACACTCTTTCTCTCTAAATTTGTCTTCTCTCTAGATTTCATCTCCTTCTAGTGGGTTCCTAGCCTAGCCTCTTTGTTAAAAAGATAGAGGGTGTTGAGAGCTTTGTTTTAATTTGAAAAAGTTGGGATTTGGAGCACGTTGGGTTTTTGGTCTTCATCTCCATTTGAGCTCAAACTTCGAGGTAGGGATACCCTACTCCTCTTTATGAGCTTTGTCTTTGAATTTTGGCATTTTGATATGTTGGGGTTGGTTTGGTAATTTTGTGAAAGTTTGGGGCTTTGGTGTAATTTTACAAAAGTTGGGGGTTTTTTTTTTATTAATATAAATCTATATGCATGTTTAGCATAGAAGGAAATGAGATTAATAATGATCTATTGAAGAAAATGGAACCTTAGGGTTGTTATGTTAATTATGGGAAATGTCCTAATTACATAGTTAAATTAATTGGTATAATTAATTTGGAGAAATGAAGAATTGAATTGAGAAAGTGAAATTGAAGATGTATGGAGTTAAAGGGTGTAGTCGAATTTAATTCTTGCTCACCTAGTTGAAATGTTGATTATATATCCATTTGATACATTTATTTTCTGTTTAGAGATAACTGCTTTGGGCTATCGGTGGAGGATAATCTTGATTGTTGTAGACAATGTATGTTGATTAGGCAAACTAAAACTAATCGATTGAGCATGCTATTGAACATAGCGATTGGAATAATACATTAATTTTATGTATTGATTGATTGATTGTATATGACCTATGTGTATATACATTGTGTGTGTGGGAGGAGATAGGGGATATACTCCACGGTTTAGGGGAAGATAGGGGATGGACCTCTAAACCGGATTTTGTGTGATATTGATACAGCACTACAATGTGTATCAAGTTTTGATTATGGAAGTGTTTAAATTGATTTGATATAGCACTAAAATGTATATCGTTATCAATTGTGAAATATAGAAGTGTTTCTATGTTATGTTGATATAGCACCAAAATGTGTATCTTCGGTAAAGTGCGAAAGTGTTTTAAAGATGAGTTGCATTCTCATTAAATTATTTGGCTAAGTGTTGAGCCTTGTTTCAAACTTAAAGTTGAAAAAGAAGTGGAAGGTGAATTGTATCATGGACTTGAATGTCACGAAACTGTAATGTGATATTTGTCGGAATATAAGTGTTGACCATCTATCAACTGCTAATCTTTTAGTCAATGTTCATAGTTGGTTTAGTGTTTTTCTATTGGGCTGTGGCTCACCCTATATGGGACACCATTTTCAGGTACAGGTAGCATGCCACCTCCAAGGACATAGCTTGGGAGGCTAGAGGCGGACAGACTTATGTTGTCTTACTTTCTTTTGATGTATTATATGTAGATTCAAGCCTAGGGCTTAATGTGTAATTAAGTTAGTACACTCTTTTTGTAATCAAGTGTTAACTTGGAAAGTTGTAAGCCCGTAGGGCATTTGCTTTTGTTGTTAACATGTAATACTTTTTGTAATGAATTACTCTGATAAATAGAAGGATGTTGATCTTTTATATATCAATGCATATCAATGTTGTTGGGTTAATGTTATTATTTTGAGGGCGTTACAACTTGGTATCAGAGCGTGCCGGGTTTGAATACTTTGGGTATGTGGGAAGTGATTAGTATCACAATGGGTTTGTCTCGCTTGTTAGAGACTTATGTGTGACATTATGTGATTGTTAGATAACATGTGTATGTGACTATGTGTGTATGAGATTTAGTTTCTAGGATGTTGATTGGATCCTTGGGTTTCTGTGAGTCTTGTTAGAAAAGCACTTGATCAATGCTGTTTCTAATTGGAACTCTAGTAACGCCTCAGAACTATCATTATCCAGAAATGAAATTCGTAAGTGCTTATATGTTTATGTGCTTACGTAGAGTGAATTACAGTTGTCAATGCATTAGGATGCGAGTGTTCAATTTCGGCACATTTATGAATGTGCTAATGTTCTTTGTTACCTTTATTAGGATGTCAGGACGAGGACGTGGTGGTAGGCGAGGTAGGCCTAGGAGGCAGGAGATGCCTATACCGGATGACATTCCAGCACAGTAGGAGGGGGTTGGCCAGGCCAATGTGGCAGAGCCAGCAGGTCAGGGGGCTATGGGCGCTTTGGCCCGAGAAATAACCGATGCTTTGAGGGAGTCTATGGGAATTCTCAGAGCTGAGAATCCAGTTCAGGCTCCAGTGCAGGCCCAGGTTGTTGAAGCAGGGCTGTAATAACCCCCACACTGATTACCGATAAATCACTGATTGATTACCGATTACTGCTAAACTGAACTGATTATGACTGATAATTGAGCTGGATAAAATACTGAATCGATCAATCGAATCGATTGAATATATATATGTTAATTTGCATAATACCTGTTTGATTGTTTAAGTATCTGTTTATGGTTTATATGTTTGAACTGTAAATTAAAGGCCTTATCGGCGGCCGAATCCAAAATTTATTGATGTTCTGTGTTAATTAGAAGTTATGTGATTTTATGGTGTATTTACCTGAAATGTGGTTTGCTATGATTAAAGTAGATTAAATATTGATAAATTGTACAAGTTGGACCTAATTACCATATTGCCATCTAGTGGGCCACTACCTAGGCATATTGAGCTACACCACACTTGAATCAAAACATTTCCTCAGCCTTGTTTGAGCACTCAGCCGAATTTAGAGAGAGAGGAAGTGAGAGACTTGAGTTCACTTGTAGAATTGCTTGGAAATTGAAGGATTTAAAGCATAAGGTGGCATAGTTGAGCTTGTTCATCTTGCATTCAAGACTTAGGTATGATTTTCAACCCCTCATTGTTGTCTTTAAGATTGTTCTTGCATGATTCTTGAGCCTCTAGTGATCTAAGGCATATTTTAGTCTTATCATGTTGAATTAGAGCTCAATTGTTGCATGCATGTGCATATTGACAAGTTTTGAGGTTGTAATTCACCATTCTTCACATGCATGTTCATAATGTTGTTATAGTCCATGATGTCATCATGTTTTTGAAAGATTTGAGCTCATAGGAGCAAACATTGAAGCTTTAATTGGATTTAAATTCATGCATAATTGCATATTCTTCATGTTTATGAAAATGTGTTTGAAAATTGGTTTTAATTGATTCACCTTTGGGCTTTAAATTCCCAAATTGAGCTTTGAAACTTGTTGCTTATGGAGTTTAGAGGTGTTTTCCAGAATTTGGGCCCAAGAGGTCGAGTTTTGAGCTTAGGAATATTTGGTTTGAGCTTGGGAGGCAAATCTGGAAATTCTAGAATTTGGCTCCTACGCTCGAGCGACCATTGTTTCTTCCGAGTTCCGCTTGAGCGAGGGAATGGTGGCTCGAGCGTAAATTTCAAGCTCTCAGCATCTTGGTACGCAGCGACGCCGAGCGAGGACTTACGCCGAGCGAAGAGTCAGGTCTTACGCCGGCGAACATCGGCGAGCATCGGGCGAAAATCTGAGCATCCAAAGATTTTTATCAGCAGATCCGCTCGGCCGAGCGAAGGATCCACGCCGAGCGAGCTCCTTTGTTCAGATGTCCGCCGAAGGAATCCTCACTCGAGCAAGACCCCTGTTTTCAGTAAATTTTGTAAAGTGTTTCTAAGTGCATCTTTGCATCCTCTTTCCATCCTAGGCATTCCTAGGGCATATTTAAGACATCTTAATGAGGATATAGATGTAGAACACACCAAGGCAAATTAGGGATTAGATTACTGTCTTTCCCAATTGTGTAGCTTAGTGTGTGTTCATTCTGTACTGTATAGGGTTGGCATTCCAGGGAGACGCGCTCTAGCTTACCGTAGCCCAGAACTCTGTGAGTAACAATTGTGTAAAGATATGTTCAAAATAATTATCTTTATTGAATCGAATTAGGCATTTCTTGAATCGATATCGTTCTTGAATGAATGTATGTCCTATATTCGAATCGCATCTTGTGGCATCCTTAGCAACCATCACATCGTTATCGATACAGAAATCTCTGTCGGTTCCCTCGTGGGACCACTACTGTTTACTGATTGATGGCCATCATTACTATTCGGTTTTTAAGACCCATCGCCATCAGATTGTTATGTTAATGGATGTACCACATATGGTGATTGGTGAAGATCGAATCTTGATTTAATGAACTGTTTTCATTACTACAAGGACATTCATTCTAAACCTCTTTACGCATTGTGTTATTCACTGGGCTTTAGCTCACTGCTCATATATATATGTAGGTGTACAGGCACCAGACCGCAGCTAGGGGCGTCGGGGTAACTCTAGTTTTGTCAAGCCAACCACTATGCCTCACTGCGAGGTTCCGAGCCTGCCAAGCTTGGGCTTAGGGGTGTTTTATTTCCCCTTCCGTTTTAGACTGTTTTTGTAACACTGTTACTGTACTGTTTAATAGGGATTAAGTCCCTACACTGTATGTTGTAAATGATGTATGTACCGTTCTGCACTGTGAATACATATATGTATGAAAAATCTTTTTGGCATACAGACTGTCACAGCTCATTGGACATAGTTTATTTACTGTATTGGCTTCTGCCATGCCCCTGTACTGCTTTTATCAGATCATTGCTCAAGAGGCCTTGATAATCTCGGATTCTTGGCATTCTGATACTAAACCCATAGGGGCGAGTTTGGGTCGTGACAGAGTGGTATCAGAGCGATACTTCACCACGAGTTATACCACACACACGTGTCCAACGAGCTATAGGGTGTCCTAGAAAAGCAATTAGGGCATTCATGAGCATGATAAGTGTGTGGTGACCGAATATATGTTAATGTGTTAATTTGTTTAAACACCTGACTGCTTATGTGATAAACCGTTTAAGTATGTAATTGCTTATGATTGAAACTATTATAACTGTTTATAGAAAGATGAATAATGCAAGCACTGCAAATGAAACTGAATCCTCATCCTCTGAGGCCAGGATGGCCAGACTAGAACGAATGATGGAACTGATGACTGCAAGACTGGACCAACAACTGAATCAACAACCCCCACCTCCTCCTCCTCCGGCTGTACCAGAACAGAATGTAAATGTACAAAATGTGAATGCTAATGACGGGGATATTATTGCTCTCACCCATAAGTTCAGCAAATTGAAACCGTCATCCTTTTAGGGAGGCCTTGAACCGTTAAAAGCTGAAGCATGGGTTCTGGAGACTGAAAAATTATTTGAAGTCTTTCCGTGCTCTGCACACAAAGAATCATTGGCCACCTTACCCTCCAAGAAGAGGCCAGAAGGTGGTGGATGCTCATCCGTGATGAAACTACCGTAATGACTTGGGCTCAATTCAAAGGAACCTTCTTTGAAAAGTATTTCCCGCAATGTGTCAGAGACAGGAAAGTAACTGAGTTTGAACAATTGAAACAAAGCACCATGTCGGTAGCAGAATATGAGACAAAATTTACTGAACTTGCCCGTTATGCACCGCACATGGTGGACACCGATTACAAGAAGGCCAGAAAATTCGAAGGTGGCCTGAATGTTGCAATCCTTGACAGAATAAATGTCTTGAAATTACCGAGCTATGTGAATGTTCTTGACCGGGCTTTGATGGCTGAGGCAAACATCGAAGCATTGAAAACTGAAACACCAGCGTCTGAATGGCGTGGTAAAAGGCAGGGTTTCAAGTTTAAGAAGGGCAAGCATAATCTAGTGAGCAAGAAACAGAATACGGGGTCAACAACTAGCCCCAGCCAAGGGAGTGGTTCCATACCACGCTATTCTGTATGTGGTAAGAACCATAAGGGAGTTTGTTATAAAATTTCTGGTGCTTGTTACAGGTGTGGCAAGGTGGGCCACATGGTGAAAGATTGCCCCTCCACTGCTCCGAGCAATAGTAAAGCTGCAGGTAGCGCCGCAGCATCAACTGTAGCACCAAAGCCTAACCCCAAAGCTACCGGGAAAGAGCCTATGAGGCAGGGCCGAGTGTTTGCCCTAGTACCGGGAGACGTGCAAAATACTGAGATCGTTGTGTCAGGTATCCTCTCTATTTGTGCTCAAAATGCATATGTACTGATTGATTCAGGGTCTACACATTCTTATGTATCGCATGCTTTTTCACGAAAATTGAATAGACCCTTAGAACCCATGAACTATCTGCTAGCTGTATCATCACCTATTGGGGGATCCATGACATGTGCATATATGTATCCTGCTTGTGAGATTATTGTTGGGGATATGCATTTGTTTATTGATTTACTGCCACTGAACATTGATCACTTTGATGTAATATTGGGGATGGACTGGCTACAAAAATATCATGCTACCATTGACTGTGTGTCGAAACAAGTAGTTTTCCGTCCACCGGGTTTACCTGAATTTGTGTTTAATGGGGTTGGAGTAGTACCCCCTCCGTATTTGATTTCTTCTGTGAAAGCTGTTAAATTGATCAGAAAGGGGTGTAAGGGATATCTGTGTTCTGTACTGACTGTGTCTACTAATGATAATGTTAAAACTGATGTGAACTGTATTCCTATAGTCAGAGAATTCCCAGATGTGTTTCCAGATGATGTGCCAGGGGATTTGATTGACAGGGAGATTGAGTTCACCGTCGACGTGATTCCGGGTACACAGCCAATATCTAAAGCTCCCTACGGAATGGCTCCGACTGAACTGAAGGAATTGAAAGTACAATTGCAAGAACTGTTGGACAAGAAGTTTATCAGGCCCAGTACTTCACTGTGGGGCGCACCGGTTTTGTTTGTGAAAAAGAAAGACGGCTCGCTGAGACTGTGTATTGATTACCGTGAACTGAACAAGGTAACCGTGAAAAATAAATACCCATTGCCTCGAATTGATGACTTATTTGATCAGTTACAGGGTGCTCAAGTGTTTTCCAAGATTGATCTCAGATCTGGATATCACCAACTGAAAGTTAAACCAGAAGACATCGATAAAACTGCTTTTAGAACGAGGTATGGATACTACGAATTTTTAGTTATGCCTTTTGGAGTTACCAATGCACTTGCAGTATTTATGGACCTCATGAATAGAATTTTCAAACCGTACCTTGATGACTTTATTGTTGTATTCATTGATGACATCCTGATTTATTCTAAGACTAGAGAAGAACATGAACATTATCTGAGACTTGCCCTACAGACCCTAAGAGAACAAAAATTGTATGCTAAACTGTCTAAATGTGAATTTTGGCTTAACCATGTTATGTTTTTGGGACATGTTATTAGCAAAGATGGGATTTCAGTTGATCCACAGAAAATTGAAGCTGTAGTGAACTGGCCTAGACCAACAAATGTGACAGAGGTCCGAAGCTTTTTGGGATTGGCTGGATATTACAGAAGATTTGTCAAAGATTTCTCCAAAATTGCCTTACATTGACTCAACTGACACAGAAAGGGATATCATTTGATTGGACTGACCAAAGGGAATCAGCATTCCAAGAGTTGAAAACTTGGCTTGTGACTGCACCGGTTCTTACTCTACCTTCAGGTACGGATGGTTACACTGTATTTAGTGATGCTTCTCATAAGGGTTTGGGATGTGTTTTAATGCAGAATGGGAGAGTTATCGCCTATGCTTCCCGACAACTGAGACCGCACGAAAAGAATTATCCAACCCATGATCCGAACTTCTCAGAGTGGTATTTGCCTTAAAATCAAGGCCACTACCTGTATGGGGCAACATGTGAAGTTTATACCGACCACAAGAGTCTGAAATATTTTTTCACACAGAAAGAACTGAACATGAGACAGTGGAAATGGCTAGAGCTGATTAAAGACTATGACCTACAGATATTGTACCATCCGGGAAAAGCCAACACCGTTGTCGATGCTTTGAGTTGGAAATCGATTGGGAACCTAGCCTGTTTGCTTACCGGGCAGAGAGAGTTGCTTTGTGACCTTGAAAAATCTGGAATTGAAGTTGTTTTACGAGAACAAGGTGGAACCTTAGCTGCTATTTCTGCTCAACCGGCTTTGATTGAAGAGATTAAAGAGAAACAGCAACATGATGACTTCTTGAGGAGGATCATCGATGAAAGGGAATCTAAACCGAGACCGGGATTCAAGTTTGAAAATAATGTACTGAAATTTCAAGAAAGACTGTGTGTACCGAATGATTTTGAATTGAAAAGAAGAGTCCTGCAAGAGGGCCACAACTCAAAATTTTCTATCCATCCGGGGAATACGAAAATGTATCAAGATTTGAAACTGAATTTCTGGTGGCCGGGAATGAAGAAAGAAATTGCTGATTTTGTATCGAAATGTCTTCATTGCCAACAAATCAAAGCTGAACATCAGCGACCCGCAGGCTTACAGCAACCCTTACCCATACCGGAGTGGAAATGGGAACACATTACCATGGATTTTATCGTTGGATTGCCTCGCTCCAGTAAAGGTATGGACTCAATTTGGGTTATTGTTGATAGACTGACTAAATATGCTCACTTCTTACCTGTCAAGACAATTTATAATGCCGACAAGTTGGCTATAATTTATATTGATGAAATTGTTAGACTGCATGGAGTGCTTGTATCCATTGTTTCTGACAGGGATTCGAAGTTTACATCAAGATTTTGGCAAAGCCTATAGACTGCATTGGAAACTGAACTGAGACTGAGTAGTGCCTATGTCACGACCCAAACCCGCCCCTATAGGTTTAGCGTCGCAACCGGCCAGTAATCCTTGGATTACCTACGGCTTCTGATGACATTAATATAAAATAAGGGGCTAGCGGAAGCAGATACATAAATATAAATGTCCAATGAGCTGTGTTGACTTATATGAAACAGAATATTTTAAAACTTTATTTACATAACTTTAAGTCAACCACACATTATATTATACCGCACACTTTACAGTATCTTAAGTACAGCCAACATAATTAAAATAAGTCTCATGCATAAACAGAATTTTAGCAACTCTTAATCCCAAGACACTTCGGGAACCTCCTCGTGAGGCACAATGGCTGGCTGACAACAGAACACAGTCCCCCACAAAAGCCTTTGGGCTTGCACTCCAGAATGCTCACCTATAATATATATATACAAACAGTGAGCTAAAGCCCAGTGAATAACATTAAGGTAAAGGGGTTAGTGAACGAAATCCGAACATTTTATACGTATAAAACAGATCATAGCATCAACATAATCATCTCATATGTGAACATAATAATGGCATATTCCATAGAACAAATCACACATCCAAAACGTCTTCCGACTAGAGTAACCGGTCCCGGACACCGATTAAACAAACACCACAAAGAAGTGGCTAACGAGATCTCGTAAATGTCATGGACCCGCATTTTCATGCTGCCCCCCATGACTTGGGACTATCTATGGATGCCATAATAGATTTCAAACATGGATCTTCGTTCACAGAAACATATATCATTTCAGAAATCATAGCTTGATATATCACATTTGGAACATAATTTCATATAAACGTATCTTTACGATAACGTTACTCACAGTGATTCCGTAGATGGTCAAGCACTTCTTGCACGTTGACCTACAATCATAAAATACATAGCACCAACGAATCTTATCATTACTTATTCATGTGGTCATTAAGGCTTAGCTTTCAATACGTTGGTTCATGTTCATTCTTAACACATGGCTTAGAACGCACACACACCCTTGCAATCTCTTAGTGTGATTCATTCTTATTATAATGCTCAAGTCACATACATACTTGTCATTCTTTATCGTAGTGTGCGTTTCTAGCCCCTAACCTCATTACTATAGCTTAATTAAGGCTTAGGAATGCCTAAGATGCAATGAGGTTGTCAAAACATGCCTTGGAACACTTAGGCAAAATTTCAGAATTTTAAGTCCTCGCTCGAGCGAAGATTTCCTCGCTTGAGCGAGCACGCAGAAATGACACTCCGCTTGAGCGTAGACTTCCTCGCTCGAGAGGACATGCAAAGATGTGAGTAGTCGCTCGAGCGCACATTCCTTCGCTCGAGCGATCTGTAAATTCTGCAAAACTTCTGCGAGCTCGAAATTTACGCTCGAGCGGACTTTTGGTCGCTCGAGCAGGGTGCACAATCTCAGAGTGGTCGATCGAGCGAGAACCCTTTCGCTCGAGCGAGCCTGCAAAATCTGGAATTTCCAGATTGCCTCCTTAAGCTCAAAACTCGAATTTAAAACCTCCAAAACACTTCTCTTGGGCCCCAAAGCTTGATATAACCCAGAAAACTTGTGGAATGTGAGAGTTTAAAGATTAATTAGTAAAACCATGGCCCAAGGTTTGTCAAAAACTCACTATTTCAACTCCAAAACATGGTGAATGCTCAAGAACACCACATGCATGGACTTTTCTTGTTTCAAACCTCTTAAAAACATGATCAAACTTGGTAATTTGATGAGAAATAAGTTGAATGACCAAAATGTAAGAGAAATTAACACATGCATGGAAGAAACCTTTGATTTCAAACTCAAAACATGGAAATTTATGCATGCATGCATGATTTGCAACTCAACCCTTCTTCTAAGGCTCAATTTACATGTTTAAACTCATAACCTTCATAAATCATGCAAGATAACACTGAAATTCATAAATAAGTGGATGAAAATTCTACCTTAAGCCTACAATTCAAGTCTAGGAGCTCAATAGGCAACCCTCCCTTCAATTCTTCAAGAATACAAGTCAATCTCCTAGTTGAAACCCCATTTCCCCCATGACTCTCTCTCTCTCCTTCTCTATAGTCGAATTTGCTCAGGAATGAGCTGATGAAATGAGGTGAATTAAGGCTCACAATGTTTATGAAGTGGGCCACTCATGTGGCATTTTGGTAATTAAGGCCAACTATTTAATTAGCTTATTTAATCTAGTTTAATCATACCAAATCACATTTTAATTAAATATACCATAATGTTCTAAAAATTCCAATTAACATATTGATGTAAACAATTCCGGGTTTGGATGCCGATAAGGCTTTCAATTTTACAATTTAAACCATTAAGCATTGACAGATGATTTAACGGTCAACAGATAGGCGACCAATTATGTTACAAATTACCTATTAATCCCATAATTTATTTTAATCCACTCATTAGCATCCTTAACTATTGATTAATAGCTTATTACGGGTCAGGGTTATTACAGCCTATCATCCTCAGACAGATGGACAATCAGAAAGGACCATCCAAACTCTGGAGGATTTATTGAGAATGTGTGTCCTTGATTTTCAGGGAAACTGGGAAAGCCATTTGCCCTTATTGAATCGCCACAACAACAAATGCCTACCATTCAAGTATTGGTATGGCGCCTTTCGAGGCATTGTATGGTAGGAAATGTAGATCTCCGATTTGCTGGGCAGAAGTTGGAGATGGGCCTTTGCTTGGGCCCGATATTGTTTACGAAACAACTAAAAAAGTGAAACTGATACAACAGAGACTGAAAACTGCACAGAGCCGACAGAAAAGTTATGCAGATGTCAGAAGGCGAGACAGATAATATGAAGTGGGTGATTACGTTTTTGTGAAAGTGACACCGATGAAAGGCCAGACTCGTTTTGGAGTCAAAGGCAAGTTAGCGCCGAGATATGTCGGGCCGTATGAGATTATTGAGAAAATCAATCCGGTGGCGTATCAAGTTGCGCTTCCTCCTGAAATGGAGCACATGCATAACGTCTTCCACATTTCGATGTTGAGAGATTATCTCCGGGATCCTTTCCATGTGATTGAGCCTACTTGGATAGTGTTGAGTGATGACTACACCTACGAGGAGCGGCCTATACAGATTGTAAACAGACGGATCAAGAAACTGAGAAACAAGGAGATCCCGTTAGTAAAAGTTGACTGGCAAAACCATGGTGGCGTGTATGCCACTTGGGAAAGGGAAGACGACATGGCTAAGAGATATCCTGATTTGTTTCCACTGAATCCTGTCTTCTTCCAGAATGAAGGTGACTTGAGTTTAGAGGACTAAACTCTTTTTAAGGAGGGCAGACTATAATAACCTACAGATTAGATAAATCAGCGATTGATTACCGACATCGCTAAACCGAATCGATTATGGTGATAATTGAGTTGGATAAAATCAATCGAATTATTTGTTGGCCTGAATCGATTGAATATATATATGTTAATTTGCATAATACCTGTTTGATTGTTTAAGTATCTGTTCATGGTTTATATGTTTGAACTGTAAATTAAAGGCCTTATCAGCGGCCGAATCCAAAATTTATTGATGTTCTGTGTTAATTAGAAGTTATGTGATTTTATGGTGTATTTACCTGAAATGTGGTTTGGTATGATTAAAGTAGATTAAATATTGATAAATTGCACAAGTTGGACCTAATTACCATATTGCCATCTAGTGGGCCACTACCTAGGCATATTGAGCTACACCACACTTGAATCAAAACATTTCCTCAACCTTGTTTGAGCACTCAAATTTAATTTAGAGAGAGAGGAAGTGAGAGACTTGAGTTCACTTGTAGAATTGCTTGGAAATTGAAGGATTTAAAGCATAAGGTAGCATAGTTGAGCTTGTTCATCTTGCATTCAAGACTTAGGTATGATTTTCAACCCCTCATTGTTGTATTTTAGTTTGTTTAATTAATTGCTTATTTTAATTAGTTTAGTTTTCATCCCAAAAATTCACAACACTTTATCTTAAATTTCTAAATTAAATTATTCATCATTAGTCCCTGTCGATGGACTTTTGGTTTTAACTTCTATTCTATGCAATAGTTATTTTTACTTGATTTTAAATTAAATATTTTAGTGTGCAAACAACCATATCACGTGCTATATAAAGAATCAATGTATTTTGTGAAATTTGCTTCAATTCGTGATTAAACTATTTAATCGGTTGACTCGATTAGGTTATGTTGCCGCCTTCCTTGTATTAAAAATTATATACTAAATGGATTTGCTATTCAATTCGCAGTTAAACCATTAAACCCATTGACCATGTCCAGTTATGTTTAGGGCTATAAATCAATTGAACTGTTCACGAACAAGCTCAGCACGACTCGTTAAGGGCTTTGCTCGGCTTGGCTTGTTTAGTAAACGAGCCAAACTCGAGCTCAAATAAGCTCCACTCATTAAGTTTGACTCGTTTATCTTTATTTAAATTGTATAATAAATATATTATTTATATATTAAATAATATTTAAAAAAAATCTTATTGAGCCGAACTGAGCTCGAGTTTCATTAGTATTAACGAGCCAAGCCAAACCGAGCTCGAGCCCCAACCCAGTTACTTATCAAGCCAAGCTCGAGCTCGATAAGCAAACGAGTTGAGCTCGAGCTCAGTAAAACTCGGCTTTGCTCCACTTGTTTGCAATTCTTGTTACGTTCTCGCCTCCGCTTGCATTAAAAATTATATACTAAATGGATTTGTAGATAAACATTTGCTTCAATTTGTTGTTAAAGCCTTGCATTAAAAATTATATATCAAATGGATTTGCAGTTAAACATTCGCTTTTATGTTTCCTTACTTACATTAAAAATTATGTATATATATATATATGTATTGAGTTCGAAGAACAAAATATGAAAGCCATTTGGAGAAATAGGAAGAGGGTCTTCGAAAAGCTAACGTATATAATAATCTCGTAGCCAATTACATTAAAAATTATATATATATATAAGTAGTATTTACGTTCAATTTTTTTACTTTTTTCTATATGGCATATCTCTCATCTTCTTTTTTTTCTCTCTCTACTATGTGGCGCATTACTCTTCTCTCATAATTTTTTAAAATGCCCTCTCAATTTTACGTGTTTTTAAAATGCCATTATATATAGACATTCTCAATGCACTTTCAATCTTACATGTTTTTGAAATTAACGTTGACCTCATTTAGAATTGACAATTGCTTATACATCATCAAATAGTTCACTAAAACTCTTAACTTTCTATGTAAAAATTTATATTGCATGATAAGTCTTACTATTTATTAAATATGGTGTGCCAAAAGCACCTAGTTGGTGAAACAAAGTGATGAAATAAAATCAGTGAGAAATAAGATTTTTCTCTAGAACCAACTACTATTAAAGACTTGTTTGGTATCATTTTCAAAAGTTATTTCTACTTTTGAGACCAAAAAAAAAAAAAAAAAACAGATACTAAATGGAAAACATTTGAGAAACTATTTTAAGAAAATGTTTTTGGACCAATTTTTACAAGTAAAATTAAATATATAATTAAGTGTTATCTTAAAAAAATACAATTTTTGAAAGGAAAAAATGCAGTTTTAGAAACCAATTGTGTTTAGTGGTCTAGCTTTTTCAGTTTGAGGGATACCCTTCTATACATATATATATATATATATATATATGTGTGTGTGTGTGTGTGTGTGTGTTTTTTTTTCTAGGAATTTTTTGATTCATTTTAGGGTTTAGGTTCAGGTGTTGTTTGGATTATTTTATTTTTTATTTTTTTTATTTGTGGTGTGAGTGTTATTTTGTATCTTGTTTGTCATGTTGTTGTTTGGATATTTATGTTTGGACATTGTTGGATTATGCTTTTATATATATTATTTTTACTTGCCTCAAAAAAAGAAAAAAAGAAAAAAAAAAGGGATATGCAAAATTTAAAAAAAAAAAAAAAATAATAATAAAAAAAAGGGTCAGGGATTTTTTAGGGACGGACGGGTGATGGGTTCCCAGCCAGAGATTGGGGGCGAGGACGGGGACGGTGATACCTTCAAGAATCAGGAATGGGGAGTGTAATCCTCGACCCGTTACCATTCCTAGACTTTATGGCCTTTGAGGCTTGAACTTCCTCAAAACAGCAAAACTAGTAAGTGATTCCATAGTTTTGGAAATCGAATAGACCGCCAATTGAACTAGTTGGCACATCAACTAGTTGTTGGTCCGATTGGTCTCTGCGAGAACTGCTTCTATACAAAGAATTAAAGTGTTTTGTAAAATTCGCTTCAATTTGAGATTAAACCGTGAACAGCTTGACTCAATCCGGTTATCCGCCACCTTGCATTAAAATTATATACTACATGGATTTGTGGTTAAACGTTGAACTCAAGGTTGCCCGGTCCAATTCCTTGCATTAAAAATTATATACCAAATGAATTTCTGTTAAACATTTGCTTCAATCTTAAAGCCTTGCATTAAAAATTATACCGAATGGATTTGCAATTAAACATTCACTTCTATATTGGCTTCAGTACATTAAAAATTATATATATATATATATTATTGAGTTCAAAAAGGAACAGGATGACCAAGACGCGGAAATAGATAGAGGGTCATATATATATATATATAATTAAGTTAAAAAAGAAAAGAAAAAGAAAAGCCGCTTGAAGAAAAAAAACAGAAAGCCAAAGATGCTTGAGGAAATGGGAAATACGAGGGTCTCATATATATAATTGAGTTCAAGAAAAAAATAGAAAAGTTACTTGAAGAAAAGAACGAGAAAGTCAAGATGCTTAGCGAAATAGAAAGAGGATCTTATAAAAGAACAGAAAAGTCGCTTGAGAATCTTCAAAAAGCCAATAATCAATAGTTTGAAACCATAACTTACGCTACAAATTGGTCTGTCGCCACTAAACTACTTTCCTTGTTTATGTAAGTAATAATAATAATAATAATAATAGTATATAATTCGTGTCAAGCACCTATAATATATAATCTTTTCAAAATTATATATTACTTTTTTAAATTTGGCAGTTGTGTTAAATTACTAATCAAATTTTAATTGGTGACATTCAGCTTAAAAAATTATTATCAATATTTGTATTTACATACTATTTTAAAAATATTTATGAAATTTGTATGACATCTTGGTTCAATCAGATTAAACCAATGACTCGTCCATCTAAATTTTTTCTAATTAGCTTACCGGTTCAATTTTTGAAACATTGAGTGATTCAAAATACACTCTAAACTTCTCTCCACACCTATCTTCTTAAAAAAAAAAAAAAAAAAAAAATTCAATTTTCTCAACAAAGAAAAAAAAATCAATAAAATCATAATACCACGTCTTCATGGATATATAATATAATTCCTAGCCAATAATAATTTATCATACTAACACAAGAAGGCTCAATATATCTGTCATGATTACATAATTATCTTAAAACACATAATTACACATAATTACACGTGAATTGTATGTCATTTTATCATTAATCGATGAGATATCACGTATCAATAATAATATAAGATTACTGTTATACTGAATTTGTACTCTCATCTTCTCGCACATTAGCATGTGTGCTCCCACAAGATGGGCATGAATTATAGAGAGCAGTTCGGGATGTGTACCTGGAATACTATTTTGCCCTCAATAAAATTGAAAATATAATATGTTCTTACAAATTGTGTACTTGCAAAATTTTGCCCTCAACGAAAAGCAATTATTTTATTTTTATTTTAAAAGAAAAAATAAAATTAATGGTAGCGTTCTTATTTAATGTCGATTGAATTTATAATTATTTTATACATAAACATAAATGTACAGTCACTATGGTTATCACCACTGCTACAACCCCACCCCGCCAGCACCATAGTCGTCGCAGTTGCTGCCACTACCACTGTCAACCATTTAGTACACATGCGAGGATTTAAAAATAAATAAATAACAATATTTAAGACCAATTATATTATATATACATAGAAAAGTGCAACAAAAAATTAGAGAACCCAATAAGGAAACTTTAGGGGCACAAAATCGCGGTAAGGAACTCTTGGGGCTCTTTTGGGCCACAAAGCCTGCTTTGCTAACTCCTCACCATTTTGTGCCGAATGGAGTTGAAATGCAATTGGACAGCATCAAAAAAATATGCTTAAAGCCATGCTAGATATCGTCAAATCGGCAAGTAGAGCAAAGTTGGATCATCGCATCAAAACATCCTTTCAAATTGCAAGCAGCTCGATATTTGATGGCATCAAAATACCTTGGACGGCTTCAAATTGCACTTAAAACGGCTTCAAGATACACCCCAAAAAACATTATGAAGACACCATCAAAATGCAATCAAGACCATGACAGATGGGTATCAAAATGCACTTGGAAAATGATATCAAAATGCAATTAAGAGCATGCTAGATAGCATCAAAATGTGCTTATCAATATGCACTTATGAGCATGTTAGATATCAAAATGTGCTTATCAAAATGCACTTAAATAGCATGCTAGACAAAGATTAAAATGTGCTTAGAGCCATCATATGGATTAAAATGCACTAGACTTTGGATGGCCTCAAAATACCTTGGAGTTGAAACCGCTTGGTTGACTCGTCACCATTTTGTGCCGAATGGAGTTGAAATGCAATTGGAAGGCATCAAAATATGCTTAAAGCCATGCTAGATATCACAAATCGGCAAGTAGCGCAAAGTTGGATCATTGCATCAAAATATCCTTTCAGATTGCAAGCATTTCGATATTTGATGGCGTCAAAATAACTTGACTTCAAATTGCACTTAAAATGGCTTCAAGATACACTCAAAATGCACTTAAGACCATGACAGATGGGTATCAAAATGCACTTCGTAAATGATATCAAAATGCAATTAAGAGTATGCTAGATAGCATCAAAATGTGCTTATCAAAATGCACTTGTGAGCATGCTAGATATCAAAATGTGCTTATCAAAATGCACTTAAAGAGCATGCTAGATAGCGAGCATGCTCGATAGCATTAAACGTGCTTAGAACCATTGCATATGGATTAAAATGCACTAGACCCTAGATGGCGTCAAAATACCTTGGAGTTGAAACCCGCTGTGCTAACTCCTCACCATTTTGTGCCGAATGGAGTTGAAATGCAATTGGACGGCATCAAAAAATATGCTTAAAGCCACGCTAGATATCAAAACATCCTTTCAGATTGCACGCAGCTCGATATTTGATGGCTTCAAAATACCTTGGACGGCTTCAAATTGCACTTCAAACAGCTTCAAGATACACTCAAAATGCACTTAAGACCATGACAGATGGGTATCAAAATGCACTTGGTAAATGATCTCAAAATGCAATTAAGAGCATGCTAGATAGCATCAAAATGTGCTTATCAAAATGCACTTGTGAGCATGCTAGATAGCATTAAAATTTGCTTAGAACCATTGCATATGGATTAAAATGCACTAGACCTTGGATGGCGTCAAAATACCTTAGCTTCAAATTGCACTTAAAACGGCTTTGAGATACACTCAAAAAAAAAAAAATTGATTAAGACACCATCCAAATGCACTTTTTCTGCTACTTTCAGATTTCATTTTCTACACAACAAATGAATAAAAAAACAATTTTAGTGTAATGTAATGTGTGATGAATTAATTATTTGTACCTTTTTTTCCCCCCTAACAGACAGAGACAGAAGAAGAAGCCAGCATCGAAGAGAAGCAAAAAAAAAGAGACAGCAAAAAAAAAAATAAATAACCAGAGAGATCAGATAAGAAGGAGAAGAAGACAGCATCGAAGAAGCAAAAAAAAAACAGAGACAGCAGTGAAGGGGAAGAAGAAGAAGAACCTAGAATTGAATACGCAGAGAGAGAGAGAGAGAGAGAGAAAAAAAAAAATGTGCTAGATAGCATTAAAATGTGCTTAGAACCATTGCATATGGATTAAAATGCACTAGACCTTGGATGGTATCAAAATACCTTGGGCGGCTTCAAATTGCACTTAAAAGCGGCTTCAACATACACTCCAAAAAAAAAAAAATGATGAAGACACCATCAAAATGCACTTTTTCTACTACTTTCGGATGTCATTTTCTACACAACAAATGAGTAAAAAACAATTTCGTGTAATGTAATGTGTGATGAATTAATTATTTGTACCTTTTCTTTTTCCTAACAGAGACGGAAGAAGAAGAAGAAGAAGAAGAAGAAGAAGAAGAAGACTGACATTGAAGAGAAGGAAAAAAAAAAAAAACAGACAATAAAAAGAGAGAGAGAGAGAAGAGAAGAGAAGAAGAAGAAGAAGACAAGATTGAAGAAGAAAAAAAAAAGCAATGAAGGGAAGAAGAATAACCCAAAGATCAAATAAGCAAAACACATAGAAAAGCAGAAGAAAAACGACAAAAAAAAAGCGAGGCGAGGAGGAGGAGGCCAAAAAAAACCAAGAGAGAAGAAAGTAAATAAAAAAGAAAAAAGAACAGCAATAGTGAAGAAGAGAAGAAGAACTCACCCGTGGTCCAGATGAGACGAGCTTAAGGTAAGAAACACCACAACATTGCTTCTTCGATAGATCAGGGATTTTCAGTCGTAGATAGATTTGGGGCTGGGTGTTGAGTTGGAGTCCGGATCCTCTCCAGCCAAAGAGTCCGTCCTGTCCTCCGGTCAAGGGCCACGATTTGGCCACGTGGCCCTTTGAAGATCAACGGCTCAGATAAAAAAAAAAAAAAATTTTTTTTTGAAGTTCTTCGGTTCGACCCAGCACAAAGCTTGTTACATTTTCACAATTGCAGGAAGATTTTTGAAGTTTGCCGTCGATCTTCGAGCTCCTTCCAAGCTCTGGCGATTGGCGATGTCGACGGCAAACATCGAGGACGATCGGCGGCGAACATCGACGGTGAACCAAGCTCTGGAGAGGATCCCGACTCCTTGAGTTGAGCAACCCCTGTTTCTATTTCCTGAAGCAAAGCATCATAAATTAATGGCCCACCCTACCACCTCTCCTACCGAGTTGCCTCTCAACAAACTTTTCACTATTCAAAAATCTTGGTATAATTTTCCAATGCAAAATAGAATTTATTTTCGTTCTCTTTCTTAAAAAAAGAAAAAAAAAATACTGATTATATATGTATATATATATATATATTCGTTCTTCTCCACCTCCATTGCAAATTCTGTAGCCGCCCAACTTCTTCTTCCCTCCAATGGCCTCCCTTTCACAACCCATTTAGGAGATGGATTAGTGACAGAGATCTTCAAAATTTTCCTGAATTTTCAAGATGGGTTCTCTGGTTTTGGCAATGGGTTTTTGTATCTGGTTTTGGTTCTTCACTTTCAGCTTCATTTCTTTGAACTCACAGAGTGGTGGAGCTGTTGGAGGCACTGTTTTTGTAGATGGGAATAGAGGCATTGGAATAACAGAGTGATTTCATTTGCGCAACTTTGAATTTTTTGTGGTGTGTGGCTGTGTTGAGGGAAGCTCGAAATGAAGAACTTCAAAATTTTTTTTTTTTTTTGTATATCTAAGCCGTTGATCTTCAAAGGCCCACGTGGCCAAATCGTGGCCCTTGACCGGAGGACAGGACGGACTCTTTGGCTGGAGAGGATCCGGACTCGTTGAGTTGTATACCTCAGAGTTGTAATCCTATGTCGTTGGAGCCTTTCGAAACACAGATATGAACCGTTAGATTATGATCAGGAAAATAAAAAATAAAAAAGGACTCCATCAGTTGTGCGCCTTGCTCCTTTTGTCGCCTGGCCAAGGCGCGTGCCTTCTTCAACTCGCCTCACCTTGGGTGGCGTAAGGTGCTGCCCTTGCACCTCGCTGCACGTAGGCGCGCCTTTCACAACACTGTGTAGGACCACTTGGATGGCATCAAAATGCACTTGGATGGCTTCCAAATGTGCTTGGTACAATGCTACATAGCATTAAAAAACTGCACTATAATAAACATAGAGAAAAACAAAAACAAAAAAGCTTTAGTTCATTAAGTGCAAGTATTTACCACGAAACGTTGATCATCCCGAAAGAGCGGAGAGTTTCAAGTATTTGACAATAAGAAAATAATAATAACAGTATCTTAGCGAGATGATATAATAAGTCATCTATCCATTACTTGATAACTTCTAGTGATCTATTGTAAGCAATGGAAACCCAACTTCAATATGGAGGTTTATGTGGTAGTAGTCATCGTGTATTACAAATACTATGTTGAATCATTAAATTTATAAATTATAAATATAAATCATTTTGGTTTGATGTTATGAGAATTACGCACAGATAATAATAAATACTAAATGCTGCTAAAAAAACTATTAACAAAAGAGAAGTAGATGTGGCATAAGTATCCTAAACTATATAAAATGCCTAAACTAAACCAAACCAAATCAAACCAAACCAAGTCAAGCCTTAAGTCTCATCAAATGGGGTTAGCTACACAAATTCTTCTTCGCCACTCGACTCTGTCCAAGGCCATTTCATTAGTCAAATTAAGAAGATTCATATCTCTAATTTATTACATTAATCCACGTCAATCTAGGTCTATCCCTTTCTCTAATACTACCATCTACCGTCACAAACTATATAAAATGCCTAGCTTTATTCTTTTATTTTTTTATTTTTGATTGGCATCGGAGTGTCCAGATGTCTTAAGTTAAGCATGTCTCCAACTTCAAGGAAAAAGAAAAAAAAAGCATTGAATTCATCTGGGTTCATGGAATCGCTACTAGCGTGTAACAAAAATGACCGAAATATAGAAATGAATTATCACCAACTAGATCCTATTGCCAAGTCCCAATTTCACTTTTTAGTCCAAATACATATGATAAATGATTCAGAGATCAGAACCTTATGGTTCTCATTAAATCATGTAAAATTAGGGATTTTTCATTTATTTTTGGTAACATTACAGGAAAGAGGAGAGAAGTCGAACCCATGACCTCTTAGTGAGGCGCAATCCTATTATTTTCAGATAATATCAATAAAATTAGTTCAAGTGTAGTGAACTTTATATCGATGTAAAGTTGGTTTGACTCTTAGGCCTTCTCTCCTTTACTTTCTCTTCTTTTCCCTCACTCTCTCTCAAGCCAAATTAAAGTTCTTGAACAAGCTAGCTCCTCTCCCTTCTCTCTCCTTCCTCTTTTACGTTTTCCAATTAATATTTACAATTTTTTGAAAAATATAAGAGAGACACATGCCTATCTCTCTCACATCAGGCCAAGTTGGGGGCATTGCCTCATAAAGTGAGGTGTGTATGCTTCATCTATGCTCAATTAGCCACTTGATTAACCTTAACCTTAATCAATTGAGGTTAACACAAGTTAATCATAATTAGGTCGTAATCATACTAATAATTAAACATGCTTATTATTACTTAATTGTGATTAAGTTAACTAGTCATACTTAACCCCACGTAATCATACTAATAATTAAACATGCTTATTCTCACCACAATATCATGTTACGAGATTCTATTATTTCGAGATTCCTAACACATCTTTCAATTGAGAGTATATTGAGAACAGAAAGAAAAATTTTAAAGACACAGGATCCCTGGCCTAGAACAGACAAGTAAAAGTCACCTGGCTAAGCAAGCTCATAACAATGAGAATTAAGAGTAAATTATAGAAGCAAAAAAGTTACTTATAAATGCATATAATCAAAAATAACTATCCGACTGTGGAGAAACACATGCATTTAAGGTGAAACAAAACAGATTCTCAAAGGAGCTAAAGATCGATTCAACTTACTCGGCAAATGTCGATCGTCGAGGTTCACCGAGAGAGATGGTCGAAGGTCGATCTTTCCAGAGAAGGACACCGATCGTCGAATCGAAGGTCTCCGATTAAACACATGCATTAGCTTTGGGAACGGGGTGGGAACCCGCCCGTATCTTTGTTTTTTCCTTTTGTTTTAAATCTGAACCGTCGATTTCATTTCTATCAACACAACCAAAACCCTAATTTCTCAACTCAACATCTACGCAACCTCTCCTCTCCTCATCTCACTCTCTCTCTCTCTTTCTTGCATCTCTCTTTCTATGGCGGCCACAGCGATTGCGACCTTCGACGATCGGAGACCTTTGATTCGACGATCGGTGTCCTTCTCTGGAAAGATCGACCTTCGACCATCTCTCTCGGTGAACTTCGACGATCGACATTTGCCGAGTAAGTTGAATCGATCTTTAGCTCCTTTAAGAATCTGTTTTGTTTCACCTTAAATGCGTGTGTTTCTCCACAGTTGGATAGTTTTTTTTGATTATATGCATTTATAAGTAACTTTTTTGCTTCTATAATTTACTCTTATTTCTCATTGTTATGAGCTTGCTTAGCCAGGTGACTTTTACTTGTCTGTTCTAGGCCAGGGATCCTGTGTCTTTAAAATTTTTCTTTCTGTTCTCAATATACTCTCAATTGAAAGATGTGTTAGGAATCTCGAAATAAGAGAATCTCATAACATGATCTTGTGGTGAGAATAAGCATGTTTAATTATTAGTATGATTACGTAGGGTTAAGTATGATTAGTTAACTTAATCACAATTAAGTAATAATAAGCATGTTTAATTATTAGTATGATTACAACCTAATTATGATTAACTTGTGTTAACCTCAATTGATTAAGGTTAAGCATGTTTAATTATTAGTATGATTACAACCTAATTATGATTAACTTATGTTAACCTCAATTGATTAAGGTTAATCAAGTGGCTAATTGAGCATAGATGAAGCATACACACCTCACTTTATGAGGCAATGCCTCCAACTTGGCCTGATGTAAGAGAGATAGGCATGTGTCTGTCTTATATTTTTCAAAAAATTGTAAATACTAATTGGAAAACATAAAAGAGGAAGGAGAGAGAACGGAGATGTATCTAAAAAATAAAAAATTTGTGAAAAAATATTTTAAAAATTAATGAATACATAAAAATACGAAAAATATATTAAATTCGTATTTTTTTATTTTTGGTTTTTAGTGAATTTTTAAGTGATTTTTTTTTACAAAAATTATACTTTTTATGTGTATTTATGTTAGGTGTGTCTAAAAATTTAAAAAATTGCTTAAAATATTAAAAAAATTCAGTAAAAACAAAAAACATGAAAAACAAGAAAGTAAAATTTTCTGAAAAGTGTTTTTAGGAAACCAAAAATAAGCAAGCTGAATGATATTTGTGAGGATTTGGGTTTAAGCATTAGGGTTGCACAGCAACAAAAGAGAAACCAGATAGATATATATATATATATATATAATTTCAGTCGGCTAGTGATAATTGTAACCACAGGACAATGAAGAACAACGATGGTGAGGAGAAAGCAGCAGCGGTGAGTGAAGAGCAGTAACGACAAGTGAAGAGCAACGGCGGAAAGGCTAATGGTGGTGACAGCAAGGCTATGGCAGCGTCAATCAGCAAGGTAAGGAGGAGGAACAAGAATAGAGAGTAACGGTGATAATGAATGAGATGATATGGACTATAAGCGATAGAACTACTAATTACAATATAGACTTGTGCTTTTGAATTGTCCAAACTGGACATAAGGATGTAAATTTGGCCTAGTCCGGTCCGGTCCATGTTGGGCCTCATGGGCTTCTGCCAAAACTCGGGCTGGGCCACGGGCCAAAAAATTAGGCTCAGGCCCAGGTGGTGTTCACCCCGATAGGCCAAGCCTCGAGTCAAGCTGGTGGGTATAAGCTCGGACTTGGGCGGGCTTAACAATTTTTTTGATTTTTTTAAAAAATTTTTTTCTACTAAAATTTTATTAATTTCCACTAAAAAAGGCGCTGGGCATCGGACGGGACGAGACAGGTCTTGAGTGGGCCTTAAGCAAGCCACGGGTCAGGGCGAGGCTTCAAAATGATGGCCTAGGCCCAAGTCCATGTAACTTGGCTTTCTGCGCTCCCTTTCGAAAGAATGAAATAGCCCCTACAGTTCGGACTCCACTTATGTTGGTTCTGAATCTGATTTCAGAAGTGTAATGTGAAACAGTGGAAACACGAAAAGAGTCCAAATCCGAAAATTGCTTTTGAAAAATCGACGTTTTGAATCAAATGTCAAAAATGGATTGCTTTGCCAGACATCAGAGTCGCCACCTAAATATTTATTTTGGGAAATTTAGGAAACCTGTGACTCGTGCCAAAGGCCATCAGTCCTTCATCACCAAAGTGACTTGGTTCGGGAACTTAGGTATGAGAGGGGAAGGTCAATAATGAGCACCCCACTCACCCGATCAAAAATCGGCCTCTACTAATTATAATGTGATTCTTATGTACAGTAAATGTTCTTATTTTATTTTTAACATACAAGTATAAGCTAATTTCACTAGAAGTTGGAACGTTTGATTTCATGTTTGTTTTGAAAAAGTGTTTTGAATATGTACTACTTGAAAAAGTGATCTCATATATATACATTTAATCAAAGTATCTCAATTTTAGTGAATAGCCTTCATCCACAAGCATTCAAGCAGTTTAACAATTAAGCATTTAGCCTCATGGTAATATGTTTGATATGACAACAATCACACTTATGCAATATGCTAAAGCATAAAAACTTACCTCGTACTCCAAGCCAAAAAAGGAACTAGTTAGAAAAATGCATGATCCAACTAGGTAATATGGCTAATGCAACACATACAATATGCAATTAATAAGCTCGGCTACTAGAATGGCATGCGAGTCAATTCAAGGCATGTGATAGCGTACGTATTCAAGTAAAGAGTTTGAATTTGACATTTGAATAATATGATGAGCCGAATTTTTCTGCATGCAATACAAATGGATGCAAACATGAGTATGCTAAATTAAACATGATGTCCTTAAACTAACATCATAAGCTGGTAAATAAAATGGAGAAAGACGTGGGGTTGGAAGACATACACATTATTACATATTTGTCCTCGCGAAGGAGGGTCCGAATGTCCAAGTGTCCGAATAAATAAATATTACAAATCCGAATGAATAATAATGAAAATGGGCTGTCTAATTTATTACAACAAATAATATCTAATGATCGCGCGATGCTCCACAGGAATTACTCTGTTTGCCTTGTTGAGATTTGTTTTGTTTTACCTTATCATTGCTTTCGACCAAAAGTGTATATTTATTGGAGCCTTGCCGACTCAAAACAAGACTTAGTCGAGCCCTAACTAAATCCAAGCATACCTTGTTTTCTTTGCAGAAATCTTTTTTTTTTTTTTTGCCTGAGGTAAAACAGTGCAAACATGCAGGCAGGGTATTCCTGGCCATATTTGTCTCTTCTACTCTTCTCTATCATGGAAAATACTCAAGAGAGGAGCGAACTCGGTTCCCAAACCATCTATGGTTGCAAGATGATTTTGGATACGATAGGACAAAGATCAATAAATGTATGCATAATGACCACCCCTCCCTTCTATCATGAAGCAAATTCAAGAAGGGAAGTAGAGACGCTTCAAGATTTATCAAAACATTATGGACTAATGTAAGACAAGCCTTGACACAATAAACTTGGTATAACGTCCGACTGAATTCAATCAATCATATTGGTTCTTTATGTTGGTTGATTCATTTTAAGCTCAATTTTATTAGCATCTTTTATATTACCTTTCCTTTTCTATAATCCATTAAGTCCACAGTGATATTTATATCCACTAAGTCCGAAATGCAATAAAGGAAAATAAGTGTTGACTTAACCCGAGGAAATAAACCTTATTTTATTTGGGGAAATTACAAAGGAAGAGTTAAACTCATTTACAAACGATAAGAGATTTCAAGTCAAACTCAAGATGCGCAACAAGGACTAGCCAAACTCAAAAGAGTGATAATGACTTAGAAAAACCCACCGTGAGTGATAATGACTTGAAATCCAAACTTGATAATAAGTGATAATGACACTTTCCTTGGTGATTTTCAAGGGTCAATTAATCCCTTAAAAGTAAACACACTGATGATAAATTCTTCGGGGGAAATTACAAAAGAAAAGTCAAACTCATTTACAAGCGATAAGGGGTTTCAAGTCAAACTCACGATACGCAAAAAGGACTAGTCAAACTCAAAAGAGTAATAATGACTTAGAAAAACCCACAGTGAGTGATAATGACTTGAAATCCAAACTTAATAATAAGTGATAATGACACTTTCCTTAATGATTTCCAAGGGTCAATTAATGTCTTAAAAGTAAACACACTGATGATAAAGAGAACTGAAAAATAAATGATTGTGCTTTAGTATAAAAAAGTTTTTATGCCTTTGATAGTGAACCTTCGAAGAGATTAAACCATTAAGTATGAGAAAAATTTCTTTCTAGTATTTGAACCATAATTTTAATTTTTCACAACTCTTTAATCAAAATAATCAAAGAATGGAGGGAGGTTGCAGAGATGATTATGCAGAATTGATTAATTGGTTAATATAACACAACATAATATTTAAAACAAAATTATTGAAATAAATTAAACAACCCTTCTAAATAGCATAAAATAGTGCTGAAATTAAGCTAACAAAAGTGAGCAACTATGAATAGATTAAAGCTAGTGAACAAGTTTAAGGAACGGTGGCTAACCCCTCTACTTTTGGGACTTCTAAACCATATTTTAGCCTCTGAAAATAGTCCAAAAACACCCCCAAAACAGTGTATAAAACAAGAAAAAGAGAGGACAAGAGTAAGAGAAAATTGTACCTTTGAAAGAGAGGTAAGCTCTTAATTAACAAACTTGATTCCAACACCCTTAAGCTTCTTCGAAAGAAAGGATGAACTCCTTAGTTTACAAACTCCCTCTTGGTCACCCTTAAGTGTAGGAAGTGTGTTCTCAAATCCTTAGTAGCTATGGAAGTTTGGAAGTATTTTGGCTCAAAATTGAAATGTAAACAAAATTAATCTCCTTTCTCTCTAACTCACTTGAATCCTCTCTTATCATCCAAAAAAAAAAAAAACCTCTCTTATAATCAAAAAACAAAAAACCTCTCTGGTGATTACCGCCTTCCCCTCTTTATATAGCCAAAAATATAGAATATAATAATATATGCTTAATATATAATACTATTATAATATATCTTCTATAATATATATATATATATAATAACATATATAATCTTGAGGTTTGATGTCGGTAGTCGAGGGCTGATCGACATCAAACAATTTTTTTATTATTTTATTTTATAATATATATAATATAATATATATAAAATATAAAATTTATACCAATTTATATAAAAACACCAAAAAATATATGAACAAACACATAAAATTATGCAAAATTTCAAAATACTAAACTAAGACTATTGGATGCAAGCCATGAAAGAGGAGATGAGTTATTTGCAGAAGAACCACACTTATGAGCTTGTTCCACTTCCAAGAGGCAGGAGAGCCTTGAAGAACAAATGGGTGTATAATTTGAAGAAAAATGGCAACAGTAAACTATTGCAGCATAAAGCTCGCTTGGTAGTCAAAGGTTTTGGGTAGAAGAAGGGAATTGATTTTGATGAGATCTTCTCCCCAGTTGTGAAGATGACTTCCATTCGAGTAGCTCTGGGATTAGCAGCTCACTTGAATCTGAAGGTAGAACAGATGGATGTCAAGACTGCCTTTCTCCATGGTGATTTGGAGGAAGAGATGTACATGGAGCAGCCAGAAGGATTTGAAGTTAAAGGGAAACAAAATCTAGTCTGCAAACTGAAGAAGAGTCTCTACGGCTTGAAGTAGGCGCTGAGACAATGGTACAAGAAGTTTGATTCATTCATAGCGGATCACGAGTACACAAGAACGGTAGCAGACCAGTGTGTATATTTTCGAAGGTTTTCGGATAGAAACTTCATTATCCTACTGTTGTATGTCGATGATATACTGATCATCGGACATGATATTGCTATGATCAACAAGTTGAAAAAGGACTTGCCGTAGTATTTTGACATGAAAAATTTAAGCCCAGCACAGCAGATTTTGGGCATGAAGATTTCTCGTGACAGGAAAGCCAAAAAGATATGGTTGTCATAGCAGAAATATGTTGAACGGGTGATTGAAAGGTTTAACATGAAAGACGCCAAGCCAGTCAGCACACCACTAGTCAACCATTTCAAGGTAACAAAGTGTTCGTGTCCCATGACCAACTCTGAAAAGAAAGAAATGGAGGCAATTCCTTATTCTTCCGCAATAGGAAGTTTGATGTATGCAATGGCGTGTACCTAGACAGATACAGCTCACGCAGTTGGAGTTATGAGTAGATTCCTCACCAATCCTGGAAAGGAGCATTGTGAGGTGGTCAAATGAATTCTTCGGTACTTGAAAGGAACTTCAAAGATGTGTATATGTTTTAGGGGAGCTGAACTAATTTTGGAGGGATTTACAGATGCCGATATGGCGGGTGATCTTGATAGTAGAAAATCTACATCAGGATTTCTATTCACTTTTGCAGGAGGGCTGTTTCATGGCAGTCCAAACTACAAAAGTGTGTTGCTTTATCTATAACAGTGGTAGAGTACATTGCGACCGTAGATGTTGGAAAAGAAATGTTGTGGTTAAAGCGGTTTCTCTAAGAATTTGGTCTACAGTAGGAAGAATACAAGGTATATTGTGGTAGTCAGAGTGCAATTGATTTGAGTAAGAATTCCACGTATCATTCACATACAAATCACATTGATGTCCGGTATCATTGGATACGAGAAGTGATGGAAAAGCAACTGATGAAACTAGTGAAGATTCACAGAGACAAGAATCCTTCTGACATGATGACTAAGGTTGTCACCAAAGACAAACTGGAAGTTTGCAAAAATCTGACCGGGATGGACTCCAAGTGAGAAGCCCACATGGAGAAATTAATAGGGGTTAGCTCCAAGTCAAGAAGTAGGAGGGAAGATGGCAGTTGGCAGCCCAATTACTTTTTTCTCTTGACTTTGTTTTCTCTCTTTTTTGTGTATAAATTGAGGTGATGAGGAAGGGATGAGACAACACAAATAGAGCAAAGAGCGTAATCTGTGAGTGAGAGTTCTATAGAGAGAGAGAGAGAGAGATGTGTGAGTATTGTAAACTCCCTCGGGGGAATTCTATAGCGAAATCTCTCCCTGTGGACGTAGGCAATTGCCGAACCACTTAAATCTCTTGTGTCTCATTTTTGTGTGTGTGTGTAATTGATTTATGAGTGTGCCTTAATCCTAATAGTAATACTATGTTTGGCATCCATGATAAGAGAAGTATTCAATCTAATAGTTGATTTTGTGAAATGTGAAATTGTAAAAAATTATGAACTGGTTTAAAACTTCTTTATTTTCAGTTAATCTTGCCCCTATATATTCATACATTTGTATATATGTAGAACCTTTTGATAATTGACAGTATGGGGGAGTATTTATTAAATTTTTTTTGGACAGTATGGAGAAGTATATTAGCTTATGTATTCGTTAGCATTTGAGGTTGTTAAATTGTATTTATTTTTCTTGCAATGTTAGACAAGCTTGGTTCGAGCAGTTGTTTGTGAATGTGATGCGTATTTAACTGCTATTAGGTAATTTCATTGTTGGTTTCTGCACATGCTGTTTATTTGTCTCTATTAAAATTGTTAATATCATTAGGAAGTCTTGTTATTGGTTTTCCACACGATGTTGCTCTGACTCTTGCAAAATTCTGTACTGAATTTCTCCATCATATTGGTGAAATAATTTACATAGTTGCAATTGTTTCATTCCTTCCACACTTCAATAGCTTCTTAAGGGAAAAATTGCATGTCTGGTGAAATTCGAATCAACTGTGGTGTTGTATGTTAAATCTTACATTGAATAGCATTCTGAATATGAACATTACATGAAATGGCAGTAATGGCAGAAGTAGATATTGAAGATTGAAATAACAGTCACCACGATAGGTCCTTTTTCCCCCCTTTTTTTTTGTTTTTGTTTTTTTTTTGTTTTTTTGCCTCTGCCAGATGGAGGGTTGAAATGTGGAATTTTATATTTATAGCCATCCCTAAAGTTGTTTTATTTGGTTGTTAATTTGTATTGATTTTGGTTTGTTAGGTTCCTCTTACAGTCTTCATTCTGTTCACAGAGCATATGCTGGAGAAAGTGAGAGAATCTTATGGAAGGCTTTTGCTGAAGCATCATCTCATGCAAAATCGGGCAAGCCGCCAGTTATCTTTATTGATGAAATTGATGCACTTTGTCCTCGTCGTGATTCAAGGTGTGTGAGACAACTGCCAATCAAAAGAAAAAAAAAAAAAAAGGTGTGTGAGACAACTGACAAAATTTAAGCCAACTGTGAATTATTTTTTCCATACGATTTACTGCTTTTCATTGTGCTGCACTTCAATAACAGAAGGATGAGAAAGGGAAAAAAAAACTTGTGAAGGAACATGTTGAAGTGCATTCACATTTTTCTCTCTATTTTTTTTTTCCTTCATATTTTTTAATTCTTTCACTTATCATATGCATGAAGGTGCTATTGTTACAGTTGTATGGTTTCCCATTACGGTTGGTTTGTTTCCTAAGAAAATTCAGTAATTTACTTTTGTGACTGTTATTTGGTCTTTCATATTTGATGGTGTTGATGTGAGAAAAGATAAGTGGTTAGAAAAAAAAAAAAAAAAATAATTTTCTTTTTTGCCAATAGTTGAAGCTATTATGCTCATTACATGCTATGGAGCACCTCTCTGCATTTTATTTTCTTTATCTATGTGCATGCGGGTGCATATGTACTGTTATGATGCCTTTCTATTAGTTTGATACCAAAATGTTTTCTCTTAATAAAATAGACACTGTTTCTTTGTTGTCTTAATTTTTTTGTTGAAACAACTGAGGGGGGAAAAAGACAAAAGCAGTGTTAATGTGAAACTAATCATTGCTACTTAACTATGAACCGGCGATTTGGGAATCATGGCATCATTTATGGGTAGTTTGTCACGTCCCGCCAAATTATCAATGCATAATTACATACAAAAAGAAAGTCTCATGGAAGAGAGGCTAAGGGAATATTCTGGAAGCTCCTAAAAGACTTGAGAAAATATGAAGACCATGCAGGATGCTAGATCCTTCTAGAACTCCCTAGAGTCTTGTAGACAATTGTACATAGGACTAGAAGCTTGTTCATAATTCTTGTATATTCTAGAATAGGTTCTTTGAGAGGATAAGGAAAGGATCTAGAATCCTCTCCATCCATGTAGATCTAGAATAGTCTATTAGATGTAGGAGGAGAAAGTGTCTAGAACACTCTCCAGTAGTATAGTTCTAAAATGATCTATGTAGCCTATAAAAGGGGGAGGGCCTCATTTGCCCAAACTACCCAAGAAAACCCAAGTAACCCAAGTGCATCCAAGAGTTGTAAGCTTTCTCAAAGTATATACAAGGCATTCTCTCAAACTCTCTCTTTGTGTTCTTCTAAACTTCTCTTTCCTACAACTATGTGAGTTAGGCTGACTTAGTATCATCAAGTAAAACTTCAGATTGTCCAAGTGCCGCACGGATAGCTTGGAAACAACCAAGTCCGTGACAAGTTGCTTGCTCACATATGTCACTTATTCTTGAAATGCAGAAAAGAGCAAGATATTCGTGTAGCCTCTTAGCTTTTTATGCTTATGGACTCCAACAAACCCACATCAAGATCTATGGCACAGGTGTTTGTGGTGGCATCTACTGACATCCCCAAGCATCCTATACAAAGTTTTTTAGAAGAGAGAGAAAAATACGAAAGTAAAAAAGCAAAAATCCTAAAGCTATGGTATGAAACCCAGTCAACCTAGCCGACGACGTTGTGAAGCGCCTTGGGAAGGAACCCCTCATCATCTGAGTCACTCCCTCTAGCAACATTGGACGCAAATGCACCTCTTGCCACGATCTATCTTATTAATATCTTAATATTAATTTATATTTAGTTTTCTATTTACCATGAAATTCTTTATTACAAAGCATTTATATTTATTTTAAAACATAATTAAAAACAAGATGCACCACTTTAGACAAAGCCAAAAATACGAAAAATTAGCAAAAACTTTTTCGATTAATAACCAAAATAATACATCATGAGTTATAATCAAGTCATAATTTGTATATTATAGAATTTTCATTTGTTTTTATTTTTTGTCAAAAAAAAAAAAAAATATATATATATATATTTTGATACAAGTGGATCACCTACTAGTTTTATATATAATATAGATAGACAGATAGATACTTGCCTCCCCAAAAATAGAAGGATCGGCAACACCTCCAGTATGAGGATCCATATCTAAAGAAATATCAAATAGTAGCATGAAAAGAGAAATTCAAACCATATGCAACATAAAAATAAAAATAAGAAAATGCCTTGTAACAATTACAAAAAAATAAGACTAACTAATAGTAATTGTACAATTTCTAACATTAAATAATGTATTAAGGATATTTTCTAAACAATATAAATGTTAAAACATGCACCTTTTAGACAATGACAGCATATATTAAAATTTTAAAATTTATTTTGTTATAAGGATCTCTAAGGGTTTTTTTTTTTTTTCTTTTTGGATTGGGAAACCAAACAAATCGGGTGGACATAAATATTTCCCACCATGCTAGCCATCCTACTTACGTATTTAGCTTTCAATTGTAAAAAAAATTCTACACATGAAGTATTATAACTTAAAATCAAATTTTCACTTTAAAAATAATTTCACGGGTCACGTACTAGTTTTATATATAATATAGATAGATAGACAGATAGATAGATAGATAGATAGATAGATAGATACTGGCTGTCGAAGAAATGGGAGGATCGGTATAACACCTTCTGCATGAGGATCCATAGCTGATGAAATATCATATAGTAGCATGAAAAGAGAAATTCAAACCATGTGCAAGATAAAAAAAAAGGATCGGTAGGCATAACTCATCTCCTCTTTCATGGCTTGCATCCAATAGTCTTAGTTCAGTATTTTGAAATTTTGCATAATTTTATGTGTTTGTTCATATATTTTTTGGTGTTTTTATATAAATTGGTATAAATTTTATATTTTATATATATTATATATATTATAAAATAAAATAATAAAAAAATTGTTTGATGTCGGTCCGCCCTCGGCTGCCGACATCAAACCTCAAGATTATATATGTTATTATATATATATTATATAAGATATATTATTATATATTATAATAGTATTATATATTAAGCATATATTTTTATATTCTATATTTTTGGCTATATAAAGAGGGGAAGGTGGTAATCACCAGAGAGGTTTTTTGTTTTTGGATGATAAGAGAGGATTCAAGTGAGTTAGAGAGAAAGGAGATTAATTTTGTTTACATTTCAATTTTGAGCCAAAATACTTCCAAACTTCCATAGCTACTAAGGATTTAAGAACACACTTCCTACACTTGAGGGTGATCAAGAGGGAGTTTGTAAACTAAGGAGTTCATCCTTTCCTTCGAAGAAGCTTGAGGGTGTTGGAATCAAGTTTGTTAATTAAGAGCTTACCTCTTTTTCAAAAGTACAATTTTCTCTTACTCTTGTTCTCTCTTTTTCTTGTTTTATACACTATTTTGGAGGTGTTTTTGGACTATTTTCAGAGGCTAAAATATGGTTTAGAAGTCCCAAAAGTGGAGGGGTTAGCCACCCTTCCTTAAACTTGTTCACTAGTTTTAATCTATTCATAGTTGTTCACTTTTGTTAGCTTAATTTTAGCACAATTTTATGCTATTTAGAGGGGTTGTTTAATTTATTTCAATAATTTTGTTTTAAATATTATGTTGTGTTATATTAACCAATTAATCAATTCTGCATAATCATCTCTGCAACCTCCCTTAATTCTTTGATTATTTTGATTAAAGAGTTATGAAAAATTAAGATTGCAGTTCAAATACAAGAAAGAAATTTTTCTCATGCTTAATGGTTTAATCTCTTCGAAGGTTCACTACCAAAGGCATAAAAACTTTCTTATACTAAAGCACAATCATTTATTTTTCAGTTCTCTTTATCATCAGTGTGTTTACTTTTAAGGGATTAATTGACCCTTGGAAATCACTAAGGAAAGTGTCATTATCACTTATTATCAAGTTTGGATTTCAAGTCATTATCACTCACTGTGGATTTTTCTAAGTCATCATTACTCTTTTTTGAGTTTGACTAGTCCTTGTTGCGCATCGTGAGTTTGACTTGAAACCCTTTATCGCTTGTAAATGAGTTTGACTTTTCTTTTGTTTTCCCCCAAAGAATTTATCATCAGTGTGCTTACTTTTAAGGGATTAATTGACCCTTGGAAATCACCAAGGAAAGTGCCATTATCACTTATTATCAAGTTTGTATTTCAAGTCATTATCACTCACGGTGGGTTTTTCTAAGTCATTATCACTCTTTTGAGTTTGGCTAGTCCTTGTTGTGCATCTTGAGTTTGACTTGAAATCCCTTATTGCTTGTAAATGAGTTTGACTCTTCCTTTGTAATTTTTCTGAATAAAATAAGGTTTATTTCCTCGGGTTAAGTCGACACTTATTTTCCTTTATTGCATTTTGGACTTAGTGGATGTAAATATCACCGTGGACTTAATGGATTATAGAAAAGGAAAGGTAATATAAAAGATGCTAATAAAATTGAGCTTAAAATGAATCAACCAACATAAAGAACCAATATGATTGATTAAATTCGGTCGGACGTTATACCGAGTTTATTGTGTCAAGGCTTGTCTTACATTAGTCCATAATGTTTTGATGAATCTTGAAGCGTCTCTACTTCCCTTCTTGAATTTGCTTCATGATAGGAGGGAGGGGTGGTCATTATGCATTACATTTATTGATCTTTGTCCTATCGTGTCCAAAATCATCTTGCTGAATTTTCTTGGGAAACAAACCATCAAATATGAAAGACCAAATAACAATTACAAAAGTAAATTATTGAATTTTCTTGGGAAACAAACCAATCATAATGGGAAACCACACAAATGTAAGAATAGCACCTTCATGCATATGATTAGTGAAAGAATTAAAAAATGGGAAGGAAAAAAAAAAATAGAGAGAAAAATGTGAATGCACTTCAGTATGTTCCTTCACAAGTTTTTTTCCCTTTCTCATCCTTCTGTTATTGAAGTGCAGCACAATGAAAAGCAGTAAATCGTATGGAAAAAATAATTCACAGTTGGCTTAAATTTTGTCAGTTGTCTTACACACCTTTTTTTTTTTTTTTTTGATTGGCAGTTGTCTCACACACCTTGAATCACGACGAGGACAGAGTGCATCAATTTCATCAATAAAGATAACTGATGGCTTGCCCCATTTTGCATGAGATGATGCTTTAGTAAAAGCCTTCCATGAGATTCTCTCACTTTCTTCAACATATGTTCTGTGAACAGAATGAGGACTGCAAGAGGAACCCAACAAAACAAACCAAAATCAATACAAATTAACAACCAAATAAAACAACTTTAGAGATGGCTGGAAATATAAAATTCCACATTTCAACCCTCCATTTGGCAGAGGCCATTGAAGACACACACACACACACACACACACAAAAAAAAAAAAAAAAAAAGAAAAAGAAAAAAAAAAGAAAAAGAAAAAAAAAAAGAAAAAGGGGAAAAAAGGACCTATTGTGGTGACTGTTATTTCAATCTTCAATATCTACTTCTGCAATTACTGCGATTTCATGTAATGTTCATATTCAGAATGATATTCAATGTAAGATTTAACATACAGCACCACAGTTGATTCGAATTTCACCAGACATGCAATTTTTCCCTTAAGAAGCTATTGAAGTGTGGAAGGAATGAAACAATTGCAACTACGTAAATTATTTCACCAATATGATGGAAAAATTCAGTACGGAATTTTACAAGAGTCAGAGCAACATCGTGTGGAAAACCAATAACAAGACTTTCTAATGATATTAACAATTTTAATAGAGACAAATAAACAGCATGTGCAGAAACCAACAATGAAATTACCTAATAGCAGTTAAATACGCATCACATTCACGAACAACTGCTCGAACCAAGCTTGTCTAACATTGCAAGAAAAATAAATACAATTTAACAACCTCAAATGCTAACGAATATATAAGCTAATATACTTCTCCATATTGTCCAAAAAAAAAAAAAAAAAAAAAAAATTTAATAAATACTCCCCCATACTGTCAATTATCAAAAGGTTCTACATATACATGAACGTAGGAATATATAGGGGCTGGATTAACTGAAAAATAAAGAAGTTTTAAACCAGTTCATAATTTTTTACAAATTCACATTTCACAAAATCAACTATTAGATTGAATACTTCTCTTATCATGGATGCCAAACACAGTATTACTGTTAGGATTAAGGCACACTCAGATATCAATATCACACACACAAAAAAATGAGACACAAGAGATTTACGTGGTTCGGCAATTGCCTACGTCCACGGGAAGAGATTTCTCTATAGAATTTCCCAGAGGGAGTTTACAATACTCACACCTCTATCTCTCTATAGCATTCTCACTCATAGATTATGCTCTTTGCTCTGTCTGTGTTGTCTCATCCCTTTCTTATCACCTCAATTTATACACAAAAAGAGGGAAAACAAAGTCAAGAGAAAGAAGTAATTGGGCTGCCAACTGTCATCTTCCCTCCTACTTCTTGACTTGGAGCCAACCATTATTAATTTCTCCATGTGGGTTTCTCACTTGAAGTCCATCCTGGTTAGATTTTTGCAAACTTCCAGTTTGTCTCTGGTGACAACCTTAGTCATCATGTCAGAAGGATTCTTGTCCGTGTGTGTAATGCCCTCAAAATAAAGAAGATAAACCAACCCAAGAGATTCATAAATATAATAGGAAATGTGTTACTTTCATTTACTAGAGTCTATATTACAAAAGATATTACATGCATCATACTTTCATAAATATTCATTCTGAAACTACAGCTTATAACACTAATTGATTACAACAAAATAAACGCCCTACGAGCTTACATCTTTCCAAGATATCTCTTGGTTACAACAAAAGAAAGAGTCCTAACTCTTATACATTTAAAGCCCTCGGCTGGAATAAACATTTATCACAAAACAAAATAACAAAACAGAGCCTTCAGCCCCTAAACTTCCCAAGCTTTGTCCTTGGAGGCAGCATATCACCTGTACCTGAAAATGATTAATGACCTAATTGAATTTAAATAATTAATTTGGTAAATTGTGGAAATATGAAATTGAGTTAAGAATTATGAAATTGGGAAAATATGAGTTGAATGGTGTAGTTGGATTGATTAATCACTCACCTATGGAAAAGTCGATAATTTATCTGTTTGGTAAATTTATTATCTGTTTAGAAATAACTGTTTTGGGCTATCGGTGGAGGATAGTCTTGATTGTTATAGACACTGCATGTTGATTAGGGAAAATTGAAACTAATCAATCGAATTATGTCATTGAATGTGACGGTTGAATTAACACATTGAATATGTGAATTGTTGGGTCATTGTATATGATAACTTGTTGAATACATTGTATATGTATATTGTGTAGGAGGAGATAGGGGATGGACTCCATTGATAACTAAGTTGGCTGGAGTGTCCTGGGTGAAAGTCTCGAAACTTTATTTATTTATGGGTGCCGGTTCCCTCAGACGTAATTCTGTAAAATGGCAAAGTTATGGAAGTAATGATTGATGTTTGCTATTGAAGTGTTGATATTTGAGTTGTAGTCTCATTTTTGAATGGTTGAATAATATTGAACTATGCCAATGATTTGACTTGAGTAACAAATGGAAGTGAATGGATATATGGGAACCAACGTTGATTGACTATGGAAAAGGTTTGAGATAGTTCAAAATTGTTTAACATTTATCAAATGCTAATGTTTTAGTTAATTCTCATATTACGTTTAGCATATCTCTACTGGGCTTTGGCTCACCCTATATGGGACATCATTTTCAGGTACAGGAGACATGCCGCCTCCAAAGACCTAGACTGGGTGGTTTAGAGGCTGCAGGCTTCTTTTGTTGTTATTTCTTTTGTGTTATATGTTTTTATTTTCAAGCCGAGGGATTTAATTGTAAAAGGGCTTCTGACCCTCTTTTGTTGTAACCAAGTGTTGACTTGGAAAGTTGTAAGCCTGCAGGGCATTTACTTTTGTTGTCAACATGTAATACTTTTTGTAATGAACACTCTGATGAATGAAAATATGTTTTATTCTCCTATGTCTATGGATATCATGAATGACTGGTTTATGTATTTATTTTGAGGGCGTTACATGGTTTCCCAAGTAGGGTGAGCCAAAGCTCAGTAAAGATATGCTAAAACAATATATGACATTTAACTAAGATATTAGCACCAGATAAATGTTCAATACTTACAAACCAACTTACACCCTTTTCATGATCGATCAATATCAACATCTATATCTCAATCCATTTTCATTTATTTATTCAAACTAATTCATTGATATAGTTCATTGTTATCTAAACAATTCCAAACAAGATTACAACTCATTTATTAACACTTCAATTTTCTCGCCATTTTAAGGAATTCTCATCCGAGGGAATCGGCACCCACATATAAATAAGATTTCGGGACTTTCACTCTGGACACTCCGGCCAACTTAATTTTAAATGGAGTCCATCCCCTATCTCCTTCCAAACAATGGAGTCCATCCCTTATCTCCTCCCAAACAATGATACATATATAATGTATTAGAGAACGTGTCATATACAATGACTACCAAATTCACATATTCAACAATTTAATCAAACCGTCATATTCAATGACATAATCCGCATGATTAGTTTCAATTTACCTAATCCTAATGCAATTTCTACAACAATCATAGCTATCCACCACCGATAGCCCAAAATAGATATCTCTAAACAGATATACAATCTATCAAACTGATAATTTATCATATTTTCCATAGGTGAGTGATTTATCAAATCTAACTACACATTTCCTTTATACATCCTCCCAATTTCATATTTCTCATATCAATTTCATTATTTATACAAATAATTTATTTAATTCATATTAGGGCAAAACTCCCATCTTTTCAAAAATCAACCCCAAGGCCCAATCTCACAATTTATACACAAGTAACATCATGTTCAAGACCTCACATACAAATATGGAGTCAAAAATAGAAAACCCCTCTTTCAAAATTCAAACCCAAACCTTAACTTTACCTAAATCTTCCCAAATCCCACCATTTATACAAAATGACAAATACCTAGGTTAAAACTCATATCAAAGAGTAGAATATCCCTACCTCAAGTATAGAAGCTCAAAGGAGGAATGGAAAAACCTCAACGATGCCAAAACTTGACTTTACTCGGATCAAAATGTAGATCTTGAGATGCTCCAACTTTTTCTCAAAGGTACAAGGGTGAAGGGATCAAAGGATCCAGGTCGAAATGTAGAGAGAATGTGTATTTTAGAGAGAGAGTGTGTGGATTTAGGTTTTTGGAAAGTTTTAGAGAGAGAGAGAGCCGAAAAAGTGATATAAAATGTCACTTTCACGATCTGATATACGTACAGTTTGCTCGAGCGGAAGGTTTGATGCTCGAGCGTAAGACACATAAATTTGACCCGCTCGAGCTCAAGAAAGGCCGTTTGAGTGCCAAGACACAACAACAAGGCACTACCCGCTCGAGCGCAATAAGACCCGCTCGAGTGTAAAATACACATCTCCAGTATTTCTGCAGACAACATATAGTCCGCTCAAGCGTAATAAATGCCACTCAAGCGTAGAAAATACTCCTTTAGCGCTTTTGCAGACACACAAATACTGAGAGTGTGCGAACCCCGCTCGAGCGCAAGAAGGCCCGCTCGAGCGGAAGACCAAAATTCTGGGCAACAAGGTTTGGGAAAAACAAGTAACCAACCTGTTCCAAACACAACCATAACAACCTATAGACCAATTTCAAAGGTACACAAGGGAAGAAAGAGATAGACAACAATATAAAAGTATTAAACCCGAGTCTGAGACATCACAAGAGTCGAGTCAAAATCGGGATCGCTATAGTGTGAATCTTCACTAGTTTCATCAGTTGCTTTTCCATCACTTCTCGTATCCAATGATACCGAACATCAATATGCTTTGTATGTGAATGGTACATGAAATTCTTGCTCAAATCAATTGCACTCTGACTATCACAATGTACCTTGTATTCTTCCTGCTGTAGACCAAATTCTTGGAGAAACCGCTTTAACTACAACATTTCTTTTCCAGCATTTGCGTCCGCAATGTACTCTACCTTGTTGTAGATAAAGCAACAGGCTTTTTTAGTTTGGACTGCCATGAAATAGCTCCCCCTGCAAAGGTGAACATAAATCCTGATGTAGATTTTCTACCATCAAGATCACCCACCATATTGGCATTTGTAAATCCCTCCAAAATTGGTTCAGCTCCCCTAAAACATAGACACATCTTTGAAGTTCTCTTCAAGTACCAAAGAATCCATTTGATCACCTCCCAATGCTCATTTCTAAGATTGGCAAGGAATCTACTTATAACACCAACTGTGTGAGCTATATTTGGCCAGGCACACACCATTGCATACATCAAAATTCCTACTACGGAAGAATAAGGGATTGCCTCAATTTCTTTTATTTCAGAGCTGGTCGTGGGACACGAACGCTTTGTTACCTTGAAATGGTTAACTAGTGGTGTGCTGACTGGCTTGGCGTCTTTCATGTTGAACCTTTCAATCATCCGTTCAACATATTTCTCCTGTGACAACCATATCTTCTTGGCTTTCCTGTCATGAGCAATCTTCATGCCCAAAATCTGCTATGTTGGGCCTAAATTTTTCATGTAAAAATACTACAAGTCTTTTTTCAACTTGTTGATCATAGCAATATCATGTTCGATGATCAGCATATCATCGATATACAATAGTAGGATGATGAAGTTTCCGTCCGAAAACCTTCGAAAATATAAACACTGGTCTACTGCCCTTCTTGTGTACTCGTGATCCACCATGAATGAATCAACTTTTTGTACCATTGTTTCGGCGCCTGCTTCAGGCCCAAAAGACTCTTCTTTAGTTTGCAGACTAGATTCTATTTTCCTTTAACTTTAAATCCTTCTAGCTGTTCCATGTAGATCTCTTCCTCTAAATCACCATGGAGAAAGGCAGTCTTGACATCTATCTGTTCTACCTTCAGATTCAAGTCAGCTGCTAATCCCAGAGCTACTCGAATAGAAGCCATCTTCACAACTGGGGAAAATATCTCATCAAAATGAATTCCCTTATTCTGCCCAAAACCTTTGACTACCAAGTGAGCTTTATGCTGCAATAGTTTACCGTTGCCATTTTTTTTAACTTATACACCCATTTGTTCTTCAAGGCTCTTCTGCCTCTTGGAAGTGGAACAAGCTTAGAAGTGTGGTTCTTCTGCAAATAACTCATCTCCTCGTTTATGGCTTGCATCCAATAGTTTTTCTCTGTATGACACTTTGATTCTGAAAAACTCTTAGGCTCCCCCTCATCAGTAATCAGAATATACTGAAAAGCGAGATATTTGGTTGATGGCACGGCAGCTCTTCTAGATCTCCATAACTGAGGCCCAGTTGCCTCAGGTTGAGGGGGTTGCTCCTCCTGCTCAACACCCTCTTCATCCAGGTCTTCATCTCTTTTCTCTTGATCCTTATCTTCTAGCATTGGATACTGCAACTCTAGCACTTCTTGTTGCACATCATCACATCTAGCATTTTATGATGGCTCGGGAGATGGTAACAAGTCTGGAGTGATGACATCTCTAGACTTTGTAGATTTCTAAAAATACTATGGTCTGATCTTCATGGAACGCAACATCTCTGCTCCTGAACATCTTCTTATTCACTGGGTCCCACAACTTGTACCCAAATGTTGCATCTGAGTAGCCCACAAATATGCATGGAGTGGACTTGTCATTAAGCTTCTGTCTATTTTCCTTAGAGATATGTGCGAACGCCTTACACTCGAAGACTCTCAAGTGAGAATATGATACCTTTCTTCTGGACCAGACTTCCTTAGGTATTGCAAAATTTAACAGGACTGAAGGTGATCAGTTGATGAGATAACAGGCTGTACGGGTGGCTTTAGCCCAAAATGACTTTGGCAACTTTGCCATTCTGAGCATGCATCTGACTCGTTCAACAATAGTGTTGTTCATTCTCTCAGCCACACTATTGTGTTGTGGGGTACCGGGAACTGTTGTCTCGTACCGGATACCTTTGCTAGCACAATATGCTTCAAAAGCATTGGAAGTGTACACACCACCATTATCTGTGCAAAGACACTTTAACTTCTTCCCGATTTCTTTTTCCACCATTGCATGGAACTCCTAAAAGAGTTGGAATACCTCATCATTCGTCTTCAAGAAATACACCTACAACTTCCTTGATGCATCATCAATGAAAGTTAGAAAATACTTGCGGCCGCCAAGTGACTCCACTTCGATTAGGCCATAAACATCACAGTATATCATACTGAGCACTTCTGTTTTCCTCTTACTCGTTGAACTGAATAATACTCGATGCTACTTGCTATAAATGCAATGATCACACGGCTTCAGGGCACTCCCTTTGGATAAGGGTATCCTGGATTACTTTGCCAACAGATGCAATCCCTTCTCACTCATATGAGCCAGTCTTTTGTGCCATAAGTGCGGTGACTCCTTGTCTTCTGTTGCATTAAGACTTCCTAGACAGATCTTCATTTGAGTCTTGTACAGTGTTGAAGACATCTCTCCTCTCGCGATTGTCAAAGCTCTTCTTGTTAGCTTCCAACGGCCATTTCCGAATGTACTTGTATAGCCTTGTCAGTCTAGGGTGCTTCCGGAGATAAGATTGAGGCACAAATCTGGAACATGCCACACATCTTTAAGAACCAACTTGTGTCTGATATTAGTCTGAATACAATGTCTCCAATAGCCACAATTTTTGAATAGCTAGAATTCTTCATTCAAACTGTGCCAAAATCTCCAACGTTGTACGAGTTGAAGCGTTCTCTGTGAGAAGTGGCGTAATAGGATGCAGCTGTGTCTATCACCCACTCTGTACAGCTGTGGTCAGCCACATGAAGGCAATCCTCTTTTTCACTGACTGCAAGAAGTATTTCATCAGTTGTTGTGGCTGTCGTGTTCTCATCTCCTTTTGACTTACTGCTTTGGCCTTGTGACCCTCCTGGCCACAGTGAAAACAAGTAAAGCTGGAGTTTCCTCGACCTGTGTTGTTTCAGGATTTACTCCTGTTATTCCATCTGCCTCTGCTCTTTCCGCCACCTTTCTCTCTGTCTCTACCTCTACTTTCTGTGACAAGAGCATGGGTCTAATTACCTCCTATGTCTTTTCTCCTTGTCTTTTCATTGTACATGGCATCTGTGACCATACTTATGGTCAACTTCCCTTCTGGTGTAGAGTTGTTGAGAGAAACCACCAATGTCTCCTAGCTGTCTGGTAAAGAATTAAGCAGTAGTACGTCTTGCATTTCATTGTCCAAGGGCATCTTAACGGTTGTAAGCTGATTCACCAGATTTTTGAATTCACTTGTGTGCTCGGCGACAAACAAACTATTCTTTAACTTCGGATTTACAAGCCTTTTCATCACCAAGGCTTTATTTTGGGCGGCCTTCGACTAGTACATTCCTTCTAACATTGTTCAGAGGATATATGCATTTGTCTCTTGGGCAACATGGTGGAAGACACTATGGTCTATCCATTGTCTGATTTGACCGACAGTCTTCCAGTTCATCTTTATCCAGTCTTCATCCTTCTCTGCTTCAGGTTTAACCCCTTTTAGAGTAATAGGGTCAAATAGGTCTCTACAGTATATGACGTCTTTCATTTGCGACTTCTAGATTCCATAATTGGAAGCATTCAACTTGTCATCGATCTTGAAGTTGATGTGGATTCCTCCACCGTCTTCTTACTTGCACAAAAAATTCTGAATTTGGACAAATAGACCACATCGTTGAGTCCGGAATGGTCAAATTAGCCAGAAAAGCACTTCTCCTACTTTTTCAGGGACCTCAATGAAATTTCTCCCAACTCAAGCGGCCAAATTATAATTTTCCAAAACTTCAGGGATCTTATTGCAATTTTTGGAAGCTTCAAGGATTGAAACATAATTTACCACAACTTTAGGGGGGCTAAATTGCAATTTCAAAAACTTAAGGGGATGAAATGCAATTTACCATAACTTTAGGGGCTAAATTGTAATTTTAGAAACTTCAGGGGCTAAAATGCAATTTACCACAACTTCAGGGCCTAAATTGTAATTTCAAAAACTCTGCTGATGCAATGATGACGTCATAGTGACATCAGCCTTCTTTTTCAAATACTTTCGCTGAACTGAAATTTTAGGCGAAATTTTGGTGAATCTTCGACAAGCTCTATGGCACTCGTTTTAGCTCCGATTTTGACGAATTTTTTATCGTCGGAATCGTCTCAAAGAGATGCAACTCTTGGTGTGCTCAAAATTTTCTTTCAAGCAACTTTAAAATTTGAAATTTTGTAAAAAAAATACTATTTTTCTCCAATCTGGCTCTGATATCACTTGTTAGGATTAAGGCACACTTAGAAATCAATCACACATACACAGAAAAATGAGACACAAGAGATTTACGTGGTTTGATAATTGTCTACGTCCACGAGGAGAGATTTCTCTATGGAATTTCTCGGAGGGAGTTTACAATACTCATACCTCACTCTCTCTCTATAGTACTCTCACTCACAGATTACACTCTTTGCTTTGTCTATGTTGTCTCATCCCTTCATCATCACTTCAATTTATACACAAAAAAGAGAGAAAACAAAGTCAAGAGAAAGAAGTAATTGGGCTGCCAACTGCCATCTATAGATATTGCTCATCCTGTGTTATTCCTTACTGATTTGCCTATGAAGGATGTGGAAAATGATGGAAATTACAAATATGATCACTATCAAGAGGACTCAAACAGTGACAGTAATGGCAATGATAACCCATCAGACAGGGATTTCTCAAATACTAGTGGTGATGATGATCCTGATCTTGATGACATTATGTTTGATAGTGATGTTGAGACGGATGTCAATGAAGAAAGGCTTAAAGAAGGTCATGAATGTGAAGTGAATGATGGAGATTCATCTGAGGAAAAACTAGTTACCTCTACAGGCTCTGATGATACCAGAACCAAATCCAATAGGCTTCTGAACAACATCTCATCGAACACCACTCGTAGGTGCAGAACCATACACTCTGTAGCATAATGCACTAAATGTTTGATAAAATTCCCAAACCAAATTCAAACCGACTATGTAACATTTGGAACCAACATTCACATTACTTATATATATTATAGGCACTTGACACGAATCATATATATTATTATTATTATTGAGATTACTTATATAAACAAGTAAAGTAGTTTAGCGGCAACAGGCCAATTTGTACCATAGATTATGGTTTCAAACTTGTGATTATTGGCTTTCTGAAGACTCCCTTTCTGTTTTTCCCAAGTAGCTTTCCTGTTCTTTTATATAAGACCCTCTTTTTATTTCGCTAAGCATGCTGGCTTTCTTGTTCTTTTCTTCAAGTAACTTTCCTATTTTATTTCCCTAAAAGCATCCACAATGGGATAACTAAAAATGTTTGTTAAAGTGTGTTATATAACAAAAAATGATAAAAGTAGGACCTAAAAGTGTGTGTTAAGAGTTTGTTAACTTTAGAGTGAGTGGTGGTGCAATGTATATGTTAAAGTGTGTTAAAGATATATATATATAGCAGAAGCTACAGATGAATTTCTTTGGACGTCCTACCGGTCAACCGTCAACTGCAATTTTTTTTTTTTACTTGAAGGCTCCGAACGCCCGAGGGGTCGACCGGCCTAGACATTCGGCCGGACAACCCCACAACACTTCTCCACATCCCCTTCTCTCTCTCTCTCTCTCTCTCTCTCTCTAGCTAAAACGGTAGCCACAGTTAACACACACAAGTTAGCAGCTCCATTACAACACAAAATAGTATTTTGAGCTGGCTGTTTTTTTCTTTTCTTTGAACTCAATATATATGTATATAAAAGACCCTCTTTCTATTTCCCACATGTTGGCTTTCCTGTTCTTTTTTTTTTGACGCGTTACGTGCAATAGGTGCTATGCGCATGCAAGGTGTGACTGATGATGTCAGCCGCACTGACATCATCGCGCCGCATGTAGAATCTGAGCCGAGCTAAGTCTGCTGACATCATGATGATGTCATCCTCCAAATTCCAAAATCTCTATCTTCCCAGAATTTCTCAAAAATAGTGATTTTGACCCAAAAAAACTTGGAAAATCCATAACCTTTTCAATTTAACTCCGATTAAAGCCAATTTTATATGGATGGAAAGCTCACGAAGAGTACTTTCAAAAAATATAAATTTCAGTTTTTGAAAACGAAATTTTTTATACTGATTTTTGAGATGAAAAATCTGCTGTAATGGAGTTTTGTCAAAATTAGGGTTTTCAAAAAAACTTTTCAAAATGCCATGATATTCAACAATATTTAAACATGTAATATTCAATTAAATATGAATAAATCTAATTTATGGCATGCAAATCATGAGGTGAAAACAAGCAATCATAGCTTTGATACCAATGAAGGAAAATCTGCGGATAATCATATTACTTGAAGCAGAAACGGTTTAGATCAGATGCTTGAATTACAAGCCTTGTCCGGAAAACCCTCCATCAATTGAGAAGCTACCAAATTTTCTCAATGTAGTATCTAACCTCGAAATCCCTAGGTTCTGTAATGGTGACCTAAGAGAGAAGAATAGAGAGAGAAATTCTGCACGAGATTTTTGGGTTAACTCACACACCAAAAAATAATGCGTATTATTGTTTTTCTCTATATCAAATATATAGAGATTCTCTCGTAGTAAAGGTGGAATTGTAGACTTCCACAATAACTCAAACACCTCCTAAAAGATAATCTCCTGATTATCTTATTTATTAAATCATGTGAATTATTCACAACCCATGTGGACGCTCCATGGGTTCTGGGTCGGGTCAAATATGTCCCAATTTCCAACACCCATAAATAAGATCAGGTTGATAAATATGATCATCCACATTGTAACATGATCCAAACCAACTCACCGTCATTAATTTTTTTCATAAATATTTTACGCAATGAGTTCTAAAAAGAGAACGGTTTAAATTATCGAAATTAATTCTAGAATGGGTATACTAAGTTTAAATGCTCTCTCAAATTAAGATGACAATGCGAAAAAATTAATTAAATCAAAATAAATATAAATCATGAATTCAGGATAATAATAATAATAGAGATACAGTAGATAAGATAAACAGCCCACGAGATTGATAGATTGAGAGAGAAAGAGAGAGATCTATCGAATCTTCTTGTTGGGTCTTTGAAGAATGTAATTGACATTGGTTTGTACAAATTTTGGCCAATGAAGTCTGGGATAGGTGTGTCAAGATGAAGTATTGTCTATGTGAGATAATATTATGACTTTTAAATAAATTTTAGAGAAAATATCATTTTGTCTCTCAAATTTTTACGTGTTTTTCAATTTGACTTTAGACTTAGACTAATATCAATTCTATATTTAAACTTTTGAAATTTTAATTAATTTGATCTCTGTCATCACATTCTGTCTACAATTTGACGAAATGTGTTGACGTGACACCAAAATTTATTTGGAATTTCATTTTACCCCTCAAACTATATCTTAAAAATCAATTCCCCCCCCCCCCCCCAAAAAAAATATAAAAAATTGAATTTTAAATAATATATACTTTGCAAAAAAGATATAAAAATTATCATTTATAATTATCTTGAGACTATTAAGCATGGGTACTTTAACAAACATGTCGTACCCATATCGGGTACTTATCGAATTTTGAAAATTTTTTCCCATTCAATTTTGAAATTATTATTAGTCGATCAATTTTATTGAAATTAATTTGGGTAACAAACTAGTTACTATTGCGTGCACATACACATAGAGTAGCTAAGAAATTTTCGGCTCAAATTTTTTTTCTAGGATCGACTCGAGATAATTTGAGACCTATAAAGCACAGGTACGTGTATGAATATTGGTATTGGTACGATACGGGTACATTAACACGGTAAAATCCCAACAAAAGTACCTAATACGTTTGTAAAAAAATATTTGCTTTTAATTTGAAATAATATAAAAATTGATTAAATGGTTTAATTTGTTAAATCCAACATACAATTGACATTTAATGTCAAAAGTGTTAGGTTTTTATTCTTGGCAATCCCGTTTGACAAAACTCCTTTCAGTTGTATTTGTTTTCGCACTTTTATTTCAGTGAGGCTATAAGATTATTAGATGTGAATCCAACCCGAATCGAGCCTTGTAGAGAAGTTTGTGATGTTAATGCTTTCAAGATTGCCACTTCGCTGATTATGACAGGGGTCGAGCTGCCCGGTCAACTCGCGCCCGAAGCAAAATGCAAAAGTGCATTTAAAGTTGGCTGTCCGCCCTTGCTCGCTCGAGCGAAGAAGTCCTCGCTTGAGTGAAGGATTGCGTCTCTACAAAAACCTGAAAGAGCTCATTGTTCGCTCAGGCGAAGGGTTCGTGGCTCGAGCGAAGGTACTAGTGGAAATCACGTGAGTTAAGGTTCTCGCTTGAGCGAGAGAAGCTTCGCTCGAGCGAGCTTCAAAATCCGGATTTCTATAAGGAATTGGTTTTCTTTCAAAACTAGGATTACTTTGGATTTCTATAAGTAGTTGGTTTTTTCCTAAAACTTTACTAACTTCTCCAGATCTTCTTTTTGGATATTAAGGTTTATATCTGGGGATATTTTGCTAGTTTTCTTTAATGTTTTAATTGAGTATTCAACTCATGGTTTAAAGAGTATACATCAAAAGATTATTTGTTTGTTCTACACAATAGAGAGTTGTTCTTCAGTGGATTTTGAAGAATTCAAGCTTGAAGCTTTGGTGGATTCTGGAGTGGCTCATGGTTAAGACAATTCCGAGGTGAAGACGAGGTTGGAAGAGGCACATAGAGGTTGGTTCAATTCGGGCATGGATTTGCTAGGTAATTGAGAGTATACCTGTGTAATTCCTTTATATCTTCTTAGTAGATTGTTTTGTGGCTGTTGCCTGTGGTTTTTTTTTATCACAATTGGAGGTGTCCAATTGTGATTTTTTCACGTAAAATCGTTGTGTCGATTTGTCTTGATTGTTTGATTGGGATTGTTATATACTGCTTAAAATTGATACATAATCACAAATCAATATCTAGGGGATTTCTAGATTTTTCAATTGGTATCAGAGCGGGTCGCTCTATTTTTTTTGTTTTACAAATCTATTAGAGCGAGATCTTGTTTGATTTGTGATAATGGATACAATTCATGAGGGAAATTCTATGGTTTGACCACCCCTACTTGACAGATCCAATTATTCTTTTTGGAAAGCTCGGATGAGATCGTTTTTAAAATCTATTGATGAAAAAGTTTGGCAATCTGTCATGTATGGGTGGACTGAACCAACGATTACCGTTGATGGAGTAACTTTCCCCAAACCAATTGATAAGTGGGACACAATTGATTACCAAAATAGTAGCTGGAATAGTAAAGCTATCAATTCTTTCTTTTGCGCTGTCACACCTGAAGAGTTTAGTCGTATTTGCAATTGTGAAGTCGCAAAAGAGGCTTGGGATATTTTACAAACTATTCATGAAGGCACTCCTTCAGTTAAATGCTCAAAACTTCAAAGGCTCACGTTTAGTTTCGAAAACCTTTCAATGAAAGATAGTGAGACCTTTGATGAATTTTATGCGAAGTTGAGTGACATTGTAAATTCCAGCTTCAATTTAGGTGAAAAAATACCGGAATCCAAGATTGCAGGAAAAATTTTGAGGTCCTTGCCCGATCGGTTCCGACCAAAAGTTACGGCTATTGAGGAGGCTCAAGATGTTGACAACCTCAAGCTAGACTATTTGGTTGGAAATCTCCAAACTTATGAGGCACACAGGAATTTCAAAAAGAAACAAAAAGATACTATTCTTATAGTAGTGCTCATAGAGTTGGAGAGGATTCTGATGAGGATTGTGAGATAGATTCCAAGATTAAGGATGCTTTTATAAAACAATTTAAAAAATCTTCTCTGAAAAAGAATCCTAAACTTTTGGAATCTACTTATACTCATAAATCTAAAGGCAAAGATAAACTCAAAATTAATTCTATAGCCAAGAAGGAGAAAGGAAAGATACAAGAGAACTCTGAAAGAGTCCAATGCTATGAATGCCAAGGATTTGGCCACTCTACTTCAGAATGCCCCACTCGTTTGAAGAAGAAGAAAGCCCTCGCTATCACTTAGGATGATGAATCAGAATCTGATGAAGATGAAAGTGACAACGAAGATCAAGGCAAAGAGGGACATAAACAATTCCTTACTTTCATGGCGGCCTCTGAAATTGAAGGACGAACAGAGTATCCGAAGTGGTCGGTTGAGAATGCCACTGATGATGAATCCTCGGAGAGTGATGATGAAGAGCTTGAGCAAGCTTATGAAAAGTTGTACAAGGAATCTCTTAACTTATCCAAACTGAATGACAAACTCACAACGAAACTCAAAGTGTGTGAAAGTGAGAATGTCAAACTAAAAGAGGAGATTTCTGAGGCCAGGATTGATGCCATCAAGATAGCTAATTATCGACAAGCTCTTTGTGCAAAACTCTTGACTTGTGAGACAGAGAGGAATGAGCTACAACAAATTTATGCAACATATGAAGAAAAAATTGAAACTCTCGAGATGTCTCAAGTTGCTTTGGAAGAACTAATGATCAAGAAAGAGGAAGAACTCAAGTGTGCTATGGCTACCATTGGTCTTTGGAACAGAGGATCAAAGACTTTGGACAATATCATTGGGTCTCAACAAATTTGTTTTGACAAGAGTGGCATTGGTTTTGGTGGTAAGAAAGAGCAAAAACAAAGTGCATCTACATCTCAGGATACAAGAATTCAAGGAAAGGGAGAACAAAAAATTCAACATAAGGATGGACTTCTCAAACTTCCTAGAGGTGGTAAGGTAAAAGAAAAGAAGGTACACCCTGTTTTTATTTGTCATCATTGTGGTATGCATGGTCATATTCGCCCTTATTGTTATAAGTTGCATGAGAGAGTGTATTTGCCTAGACCTAAAAATAGGAAGTTGGAAACCAAGTCGAGATGGGTTTCCATTGCAGGGGAAAGGAACCACAACGTCAAGACACCACCCAAGAACCGCAATTCTCACAACTTTGTTCATACTAAAGCAGTTTAGGTGAGAAAACTTGACTTGTATTAATTTGTTTTGTCGTTTTAGTTTTTGGGTTTCTATGTGTTTTTTTTTTTGAGTCACTTAATATGTGCATGTTTGTTTTCTGTCTTGCTTTGTTTAGAAAAAGAAAAAAAAGAAAAAAAATCCAAAAAGATTTTCTTGTATGGTTTTGCAAACTTGAAATTTTTGAGTAGTCCTTGGTGCATATTAGAATTGATAAGAATATCCATTACATGTTAATATGTGTGTATTTTCTGTGGTCATTACTCCTTTTGGAGTGTGTGTTTTTTGATTAGTATGTCTCATTCTGTACACACTCTTGGATTAGCAAATATCGGAGTCTTCCGCCTTAGTGATAGTTTCTTTCTCTATGGACTTCTGGCATGGTATCTTTTGTTTTTCTAGAGGAATTGACCGATACTAGCATATCTTAGGTGATGTTGAGTCTCTCAACCATCTTCCATCTTTTTGCATCTCCACGGCTTTCCCCTCTGTTCTTGTAGTCCAGGCATGAGGAAAAGGCTACATCAGAGTCACCAACCAGGCCATCCTTATTATATCTATGCTTCTCTGGTTCGGTTTCCATACTCTTGAGCTTGTCAGCCACCAATGAATGTGGAAAAGAAAGAAAAGAAAAGAAAAAGATGTAAAAAAAAAAAAAAGGGAAAAAAATAAAGGATTCATTGATTGAGGGGGAGCTTCCGCCTTTACTCACCAAATACCCCTTGATTCCTAGTGGTTTGACTTGTCAGAGGTCCAGCTTTCATATCACTGCTAGGATTTGAATCTAGTATTTGTCGAACTCCAAGAGTCACACACACACTTTTATCATGGGATCTATGCTTATCACATATTGCATCACTTTCTTTTATGAGGAATCTTCTACAGGCTGTGCACATTGTGTTATCAAGTAATTGTGCTTCTTGGATAATCTTGTGTGTTTTAAGGTATAACTCTGAAATTCCTTGCTTGCTCCACCATATTATTTTTGTCGTTTTCTTCTTGTTCACTATTTTCAGTGTTTGTGGTTGCTTTTAGTGAGGGGGAGTTTGGTTATTTGTTATCATATCATTGCTTGTGTGTTTTATGCTTTTAGTTTAGTCGTTTGAGCTTCCTTTGTCAATTCGTGACGAAAAGGGGGAGTTATGTTTGTGTCGGGTGCGGGTGCATGTGTCTTAGTTTTCATCTTGTCATGCTACATGTTCTTAAAATCTCCAAGTCACATCTATTCAAGTTTTCCATCTCATGCTTCAAGATAATCTTGTCATATGTCTATTGCTTTTTCATATACTCTTGTGGCACTAATAGTTGTTTTGGAGATTGTGGCATTAATAGTTGTTTTGCAGATCTTGACCGTTGTGGCATTAATAGTTGTTTTGCAAATCTTGACCATTGCGGCATTAATAGTTGTTTTGCAGATCTTGACTGTCAGAAAGAAGTTTGTTTTTTGTTGGCTGTAATGGGTTAGGATGTTTAGGATTTTATTTGTTAGGTGTGTTTTGTCATGGCATTGCCAAAGGGGGAGATTGTTAGGTTTTTATTCTTGGCAATCCTATTTGACAAAACTCCTTTTAGTTGTATTTGTTTTCGGACTTTTATTTTAGTGAGGCTATGAGTTTATTAGATGCGAATCCAACCCGAATCGAGCCTTGTAGAGAAGTTTGTGATGTTAATGCCTTTTGCCACTTCACTGATTATGACAAGGGTCGAGCTGCGCAGTCAGCTCGCGCTCGAAGCAAAATGCAAAATTGTATTGAAAGTTGGCTGTCCGCCCTTGTTTGCTCGAGCGAAGAAGTCCTCGCTCTAGCGAAGGATTGCGTCTATACAAAAACCTGAAAGAGCTCATTGTTCGCTCGAGCGAAGGGTTCGTGGCTCGAGTGAAGGCACTAGTGGAAATCACGTGAGTTAAGGTTCTCGCTCGAGCAATAAAAGCTTTGCTCGAGCGAGCTTCAAAATTTGGATTTCTATAAGGAATTGGTTTTCTTTCGAAACTAGGATTACTTTGGATTTCTATAAGTAGTTGGTTTTCTCCCAAAACTTTACTAACTTCTCCAGATCTTCTTTTTGGATATTAAGGTTTATATCTGGGGATATTTTGCTAGTTTTCTTTGATGTTTTGATTGAGTATTCAACTCATGGTTTAAAGAGTATACGTCAAAGGATTATTTGTTTGTTCTACACAATAGAGAGTTGTTCTTCGGTGGATTCTGAAGAATTCGAGCCTAAAGCTTTGGTGGATTCTGGAGTGGCTCATCGTTAAGACAATTTCGAGGTGAAGACGGGGTTAAAAGAGGCACATAGAGGTTGGTTCAATTCGGGCGTGGATTCGCTAGGTAATTGAGAGTATACCTGTGTAATTCCTTTATATCTTCTTAGTGGATTGTTTTGTGGTTGTTGCCCGTGGTTTTTTTTATCACAATTGGAGGTGTCCAATTGTGATTTTTCCACGTAAAATCGTTGTGTCGATTTGTCTTGATTGTTTGATTGGGATTGTTATATACTGCTTAAAATTGATACATAATCACAAATCAATATCTAGGGAATTTCTAGATTTTTCAAAAAGTATAGATATAAGATAAACCAAAATTAAATATCATTATATTAAATAACTTACAAATTATAACTTAATTTTAAAACCATGCTAAGCACAAAACTAAAAATGAAAAAGAAGTATAGTAAAAGAAGTTTTATCTTTTTTAAGAAGGAAAAATTTAGGTACGTGTTTTGTGCATCCTGTATGTATGCAGAAATGCCATATGTCGATAAGTATCTGGTATGGGTACGATATATTTGTCGAATTGTCCATACTTCATAGTCTCAAGATAATTCTAAATGAGAATTTTTATATTTTTTATTATTTTTTTGCAAAATATATATTATTTAAAATTTAATTTTTTTATATTTGGGAGGTAAATTAATTTTTAAGGTATAGTTTGAGGGGTAAAATAAAATTCTAAATGAATTTTGGTGCCATGTCAGCGTATTCCGTTCAATTATTGATGGAATGTGACAGCAAGAGCCAAATTAATCAAAATTTCGTAAGTTTGGATGTAAAATTGATATTAATCAAAGTCTGGGGGTCAAAATTGAAAAACGCGTGAAAATTGATATTTCCTCTAAATTTTAAAAAGTAAACGATTTGAATTACTGAGATTAATTTCAAAATAGGTCTACCAAATTTAAATACTTTCTCAAATTAAAATAACCAATTCAAGAAAATTTAAATTCATTTTTCTAATAATAAAGAGAATCAAAAAAATAAAAATAAAAAAAGACTTCTATATAACATTTTTTTTTTTTACTTTTCAATAATTTTTTGGATAAATTATACCTTGTCCTCATTATGTTTAGTCATCTCTCTACCTTGACACTTCATATTTTAAGTTTTTTCTAATTTGCTCTAAAAGTAAACTTATGTCCAAAATTAGACAAAAAAATGACATATTGACAATCACATAATATAAAAATATTTTATTATACGAAACTCGCACCACTGATACAAACTCAAATCTCAATATAATAATACATTTTTTATATTATGTGATAGTTAAGATGACATTTTTGTCTATTTTTAAATAAAAATTAGCTTTAGAAATGAATTAGGAAAAGTTAAAATATGAAGGTTCAAAGTAAAAAAAAATAAACAAACATAAAGAGGACAAACTATAACTTACCCTAAATTTTTTTTTTTTTTTTTGATTAAAATACTAACCAAATGAACCCTAAGTAAAATGAGAAATATTAACTTGACTCCCTACATTATTAAGAAGTATCAACTTGTCCTTCTAAACTATAAAAGCGTTCAAATGAACCTTATAAACTATTGAGAAGTATCACTTTATCCCTTAAACTATAAAAGCATATAAATGAATCCCTTAAATTATAAAAGTGTATAAATTGGACCCCTCACGAAATATATCAACTGAGAAACATGCAAATAGTTTAGGAGATCCATTTGTACGCTTTTATAATTTAGGGGCAAAGTGATATTTCTTAATAATTTAAAGAGTCTATTTGTGTGCTTTTATAGTTTAAGAAGTCAAAATGATACTCCTCAATAATAAGTATGTGTAATGTTCGATTTGGTTTGGTTTGGTTTTGAAATAAATCTTGAGACCAAACTAAACCAAACCAAACCATGAAAACATGGTTCGGTTTGATTCAGTTTGGAATCATGATTTTTATAAATTTTGTCATTGTTGACAATATGATTATAGCGATTTTGGTTTAGACCTGACCCAGTTTGTATCCTAAATTTGGGTTTCATGGTTTCTCATTGTTGTTCATGTCTTACTTTCCTTATACTTTCTTGAGTTTGGCTATTGGAACAGGTTGGTTGTTTGGTTTTCAAACTTTTGTTGCCTAGAATTTTTCTCCTCCCCTCGAGCGTCACTTCTTGCGCTCAAGCGGGCTTTGTGAACTCTCAGTACTTTTGCAGGTCTGCAAAACTATTGAGAGGGTGTGTTCTATGCTTGAGCGGTACTTTCTACACTCGAGCAGTCTCAGCTCGAGCGGCCTTTTTTGAGCTTGAGCATTGGTCTTTTGTCTACAAATCTACTGGAAGTATGTATTCTGTGCTTGAGCGTCACTTCTAGCGCTCGAGCGGAACAACTTATTGTGTTTGGGCGCTCGAGCGTCACTTCTTGCACTCAAGCGGATTGTGCGTATATCAGTTTGTAAAGAGGTCATTCTACATCACTTTTTCATATCTCTCTCTCTCTAAACACTTCAAAAACCCTAGATCTAGAGTTTCTCTCTCTAAAACTCACATTCTCTCTTCTAAAACACTTAGATCCGTTGGTTTCTCTACCCTAGTGTCTTTGGGAAAAATGTAGAGCTCACCTAGAGCTCCATTTTGGTCTGAACAAAGCTTGGTTTCGGCATCCTTGAAGTTCCTCCATTGTTTCCTTGGTCTTCTAAGCTTGAGGTAGGAATTCTCTACACTCTCTTGTGGTTTTTAACTTAGTTATTTATTGTTATATAAACAATATTGAAATGTTTGGAGGATTTTGAACAAACCTAAGGTTTTGATTTAAAATCAAAAGAGGGGTTTTCAAATGAATGTATGGGAAATGATTATGGGGGTGAATATGAGGTTGTGTGATGATAAAATTGTTGATTTGATATTTGGGTTGGATTTTAGAAGAAAATGAAGTTTTGCCCTAAAGATGTCTCAAATAGTTATTTTGTATAAATAAATGGAATTGGCATTGAAAATGTGAAATTGGAGGGATGTTTATGTGAATGGTGGAGTTGGTTATGTTTTGTTATTCATACTTTGAAATTTGGATAGTTTATCTGTCTTGGAGATTGTATATCTGTTTAGAAATATATGTGTTAAGATTCACAGGCATTGGATAGTTTATCTGCCTTGGAGATTTTATCACAGGCATTGGATGCATATTATACTTATATCTTTGTTAAGATTCATATATTGTGTTAGATTGTTTCTACTGGGATTTGACTCACTCTACTTGGAAAAAATCATTTTTAGGTGCTGGTGATATGCCTCTACCAGGGACCTAGCTTGGGAGGATCGTAGAGTTGAAGACTCATCTTGTTTATTTTATTTTTCATTTGTTTTGTACAAGTCTCAGGCTTTATCTGTATTGAGCTTAAAGACTCACTTTTGTTATACCCAAGCAGTAACTTGGAGATGTAAGCCACCAAGGCATATGACTAATTGTATATCTTTCTTTTGTTATCATCTCGTAAATGTGTATCAAACTTTGAGTAATGAAAGCAAGTCGTTTCAATTATACTTTCGCTTATGAGATGGCTTTATCATATTTATTTTGGGGCGTTACAATGATCACAACATACTCAAACATCAAATAAAATGCCATCATTTTACAAACAATAATTATTTAAATGATTATTTTGATAACACTATAATTATTAAAGAGCATACTTGCTAGAGTAGATGGTTAACAACTTATGGATATATATGAGATATTAATAAAGTACTCAAGTATCTATGATAAATAACAAATTATATATATAATTAAACGGTTTGGTTCAATTTCGAATTGGAATTATAACTATATAATCACAGACCGAACCATAAAATACAATTTGCCTATTTTAATAATTAGGATCAAACCATGCATTAAAAAAAAATAAAAATCAAGTCATATGATTTTGTTTGAATCGGATCGGTTTGTAATTTTTTGATTTTTTTTTTTGCCCAATCTACTCAATAGTAAGGCATTGTTTGGTTTAGTTTTCAAATCAAATTTTGAGACCTCAAAATTCAAAATTTGTTTGGTTTATAATTTTTTCAAAATTGTTTTAATCATTGTTTATAATTTTTTCAATTTTTAAGCATGCCATGAGATTGCCTTTAAGTATGCCACGAGATTACTGAGTAACGAGTAGGAGCTGCCCGTGCCAATTGTCCCATCAAGCACATATGAGAAAAATAGGAAAAAGAAAGAGAGAGAGAGAGAGAGAAGATGACAAAAGAATAAAGAGGTGTGAGATGAGTAAAAAAGTAAGTTGGGGTGTGCAAAAATAGAAAAGAGAGATAAAAGAATAAAGAGGTGAAAAATGAGAAACCAAACTGAGATGGGTGGTACCTGAAATAATAGCGAGTTCCCTACAAAGTCTGTAGTCCTACCAACATGAACCTTATCTAAACCTATCAAAGTCTCCGCTAATACTAAACCAACGAAGCTCCTCTCGTCTTTAACTTGTTTGGTCACATCAATCAAGATAGGACTAACTATCCTATTACTCGACACCACTAAGAATTAGGCAAGCAAGTGGATACACAAAGCAGTCTGCCTGCACTCCTAAAACTTTCGATCACTCTGATCTCGCCTACCGGTAAACTTATCAATCAAGGTGATGATCGACGTCTCACCATTTTGAATACAAGCCTTGGTTTCACCCGGAAGTACCCCACAAATCTCACCAAGCAACTTGGGATAGCTTACCAAGGGAGTTGGCCGCACCAAATCAGTCCTTGAAGAACACTCTAGCAGAGCCTCAAACTCATCGAAAGTCGGGCAAAGTTCTTGTTACCTGAACCGAAATACATGAACGCTCGGGTCCCAAGACCGAGCCGCTACATGAAAAAAAGGCAAGTCAATGTTCAACCAGCTAATAGGAAATATGGAGTTCAGTCCATAGCAATGAAAGTTAGCTTGCTCAAGTTGCCAAACAATTCCAAGAAGACATAAAGGGCAAGATTTGGAGTCAAAGACTGATTAGAGGAGAGTTGTGTGAATAAACCTTCGTGCAAAGTGGAGTATTTATAGGCCAAAACAGAGCAATGTCAGCTTAGGGAGGCGAAACCCTCAAACCTGAACATTACGTGTGAGAACCCGAATATATAAAAAAAAAGTAAATAATTAAATAATAATAATTTTACAATCTCAAATATTTTGATAGTGAATCCTAAAGTGCAAATTAAATATTTGGAGGGTCCTTTAATTAATTTTAAACCTAAAATAAATTTATGGTGAAAGTCTTTAATTTAGAGGAAATATTTATTATAGAAAGAAAAAGAAAAAAAGAGAAGAGGGTGTGACTTGAACTCTAGACCACAAAATTAATAAATAAGGCTCTTACCATTTGAGTTGCATATAACTTATATATATATTTTGTATATTTATCTATTTATTTGACCTGCACACGCACTAGGTGTGTCCACCATTAGTATAAAATAAAATAAACACAAACCCTACTCTCTTATTTGTTCACCACATATAGCAACAGCAGCAACCACACTACCACAGGAGAGAGATTGTGAAAGAAGAAAAAAAAAAAAGAAGTTGCAATCAAAGAAGAACTTTTGGGTGTTTGGTAGGTTTCTAGCTTTCTTCTTTCTTTTATTTTTATTCTTTATCCTTATTCTATTTTATGATTAAATTCATTGATGGAGATATTGTAGGTGTATGTATTTTGTGTATATATATACTGTTAAGAAATCTGAAGAGTTAAATTTATGTATAAAGAATGGGTGTAATTCTTAGTCCAAAAATTCTGCACAAAATCACAAACTTTAAAAATCAAGAAACCATATCAAATGGATGAATTTTGAACTGAAATTTTTACAAGAGATTAATTATATATTGAATTGCATACTAGAATTTTATTATAATTTTTCAGAGTCAAAATCCATATAAACTAATGTATTCAAATCTGTCCAGAAAACTAGTACAAAACAGTAACTTCGGAAGTGTCGTTCTCTTTGGTTATAAATCTGAAAATTATCAAATCAGTGTCAACTGGTTATGAGTCTAATTTCTTACATTTTTGGCCTTGCATTGATTGCTTGTGTATACTAAGAGAACCATTAATTTCTTTACAGTGCTGCAGAAAACAATTTGTTTGGAAATAATTCATTGTAAATAATTATTTTGATAAGCAAATCAAGTGAAACCAATTTGGTTTGAAACTTAGGATATATTAGTTGATATCTAGAGGGTTTTGGAATTTTTTGAATAGTGCGGAGTGGGTTTTTAATTTTCAAAGTTAGCGAGTAGATTAGGAAAACTTGTTTAAAATTATGTTTTATATTAAAGTTACTTTTAATTAAGTTTCAATCTGAACTCATGTCTTGGGTAATTTGAGACCTTGAAGAACTTGAACTTAGGTATTATTTAAGAGTAACGGTGAGTGGGGTTAAGTTGTGTTAGTGCATTTTAGTGTGGGGTACTTAATTTATTATTCTCTTTAGTATTTTTAAATTAGTAGTGAAGTTTTCATACTTGGTTTAGGGCACTAGTTGGACTTTCATACTCTATTTAAGGATTATCTTATTTCATTTGCAGGTGAGTAGTTGCATGCTACATATTTTTATAAATGTTCCCCTACCCTGAACTGTTGGAAAATTAAATTGTTGTTTCAGGACTAAACTGTTTTGATAAATTATTATAGTATCAATGGAATTAAATTATTTCTGAAACGTCTGTAAACTTGGCATACCATAAACTATTTGTTATGGTCTCATGTTTTTTTTTTTTTTTTTTTTTTTTTTTTTTTTTTTTTTTTTTTAAGGGGGGTGAGTAATGGTCTCATGTTTATAATGGTGAACTACCATGTTTTGCGAAACTGAATTGTTTTGATTATCGAGACCATCTGTATATAAAAGTCCCAGGGAAATTATTCCACTGTGTGGTGACTCTGGCCACTAGGGAGCAGATCCAGGTTGGGCCGTGATGACTCTAGTGCTCAACGATTGTAAGGAACGGACCTAGGCTAGGCTAGGTAACCTTCAATCGGATCGTCTTAGAGAAAAGGCTGGGGTTGCCACCTCGAGGATGACTATTGGTTCGATATTGGATCCAACAGGCTTATTGCCTTGAGAACTTTGTGGCATGTTACTTGTTATTCTTGGTACCTAGAAAATTATTGGTGATCATGTTGTAATCTGTTTCAAGTGGAGAATGTCATTTATCATGTTCTTGAGAGACATGACTATTTTTAATTGTTGAACTGTGGAACCTTCTTTTTGAAACAGATTATCTTTATCAAAACTATATGCCAATCTAGTTTCTGTGATATATATCTTATTTTGGAATTGAATCCTGTTTCAAAACTGTATTTACTATCTATGTTGCCACTCACTAATCTATCAGCTGACTTAGTTGTTTATCACTTCCAGGTATTAAAAGGACTTAGAGTGGACTCATGGTGTAGCGGGAACTCAATTGCATGGACCTCTAGGACATTCATTATTTTGTTTTAGCTTGTTATTTCGGTTTTGTGCATATATTGTGTTGGATTTTATTTAGAATTATTTTATTTTGTGGGCGGTTTATGTTCCATTTAGTATATATTTTTGGAAGTTGGTTATGGCTGGTTTTACTATTTATACTTGTGACTTGTCATTGGATTGGGTTTTGATTTATTTATTTTTGGGCTATCGTCATATTTATTCTTTGTGGTTTTGGGTTCATGTTTAGGCTTACGTGTGCCTTGGGCTAAGTCCCTGTAGGCCACGACTTGTCATGCCTAGATTTGGAGTGTGACATTACGAGCATTGTACACATGCACATGGTTAGTGCATATGCAACATCTTTGGTGCGTGTGCACATCCTGTGCTGATAGGGCAACATGGCTCATTCATAGCACGACACGCAACGTTTCAGAGATAGTAGGGGCATTCTAGTATCAGTGTTATAGCCATGTTAGGTTGTTGGATTGTTTGTTTAGCATTTTGAGTTGTAATTTTGTTTTATTGTTTAATGGTAAAAGATTGAAAACCGAGGCAACTGGTTAACCCTCTTATTTCCATCCCACTTCCCTTAGTCTCTTTATTTCGTCTCCCTCTTCTTCTCTTCCTCTATGTAACCCTTGATTTCCATTAACAAGAAGAAGCCTCTATTAGGTTCCATTGTTGAATCTTTGTACAACCAACGGAACTACAAGCCTCTGTTGGGTTCCATCATTGAAGTGAAGGCGTTCTCTCCAACTAGTTATCAGGTATGGAGCTCTCTCTCTCTCTCTCTCTCTCTCTTCGCCCTCTTTACTTCAGCGATTTTCCCTCAACCAAACCCTCATCCTAACTTTAACCCCTCTACGATTCGCTCTACCCGAAACCCTTCCATCTGCAACAATAACATCTCTCTCTTTCTCAATCGATTTCTAGGGAAGCCCTAACTCTCTCTCTCTCTCTCTCTCTCTCTCTCTCTCCATCGATTTTTGGCATGTGCTAATTGCCTTTTTCTTTTCATGATCGATTGATTTCTCCATCTCCTTCACACTTCTAAAATCAATTCTATTTGTGCTTCTTGTAGCCATAGTTTTATTTTTTAAGTTACTTGTTGAGTATGTGGTGTTTTAATAATTCACACACATGCACACTTGCATTGCAAGTTTCTTTTCTTTTTTATTCTTTTCTCTTTTTCTTTTTGCTTTCTATTAAATTTATGGTTTTAGGTATGTTTTGTTTCATCAGAAAATTACATAATGTGGACTTGTGTAGTTGTCTTGGTGCTTGATTTGGAACTGTTTTGTAGATAATCTATGGTTCTAGATGCTGTTTGAATTTACCATTTTGCCTATGAAATCATGCTCTCGTGGGTGCCATTTCTGTCAAATAAATCTAACTAGCATTATTGATTGGACTAAACAGGGATAAAACTCAACATTTATATATCAAATTGAAGATCAATTTCTGTGTAATTAGTTTTAACTACTTTAGTGTTATGTTTTTCAGTTGATCACTTATGAATATGATTATTAAAACCCTTTTGATTGAAACAATTAAGAATTTGTGTTAGTTTGAGAACTTTGTGGTTCATTACGTGCTATTATTTTTGTGAGTAGATCAAGTAGTTAGAGCAATTCTAATAGTGATTCTGGTTCTTCTTCAATAGGTAAATGATATATATATTTTTTGTTTTCATCTCTATAGCCAACTGTAATTTAACCTCCATTAAAGGGTTACTGCTTGATTGTGAAATACATTTATTAATTCAATATGATACTCCACTCGTAGATTCCAATAGTGATAGTTCCTCTACTAAGAATTGAGTGGATTCAATTAGGGACTTGATATCATGCTTATTCCCCTTGGCATTTAGTTTAAGTTAGTGCATTTCCTAAATTTTCTAAACCCATTACAGTCACCCATTTACATTATTTTATATATAAAATATAATAGATTGAACTGGACAAACATGAGATGTTAAAATGTTAGGAATTATGTGTACTTTTTGTTCTTTGAGTGATTATGTTGAATTTTTGTGTTAGTTATTCATGAAATTCAACCTGTGATACTATGATGTTGAACTTGAGTGATTGCTTCCTCATGAATTTTTTGATACAATGTTAGATGATGATTCTCATATGGCTGGGTTTTAGATGATGATATATATATATATGGATTTCCTTAATTCACCCTATTACTTTAGCACATTTATTGCTTGATGAAAGCCCATCTCTTGTATGTAAGCTAATTGACATATCTCTAATTTTCGCAAATCAGGAAAAAAAAAAAAATTTGTGTGTTTGCCATGAATGGATAATGATGCTCGATCGAAGCATGAACTGTTAGATTTTTGTAAGTACTCCAAAAACTCAAATAACTCAAAATGAACTTGAATTGTGACGACCGGGTCTTTTCCTTCCTTTTCTTTTCTTCACTTTCCTCATTTTACCTTCGTTGGATTTGACCCATTCGGAAATGGTTCTCTAAAGTAATAGTTCTTGTTTTGTTTTGTTTGGGAATTTAAATCTCTTTTGTTTTGGAGGGTGCGCGCCCGAGTCTGGAATGCCCGGGAGCGAAATGGCAAAATTCTAGGCTCGAAACCAAGGGTCGCACATGCGGGAGGGAGGCCACACGTGCGGAATTCAGGGGAAATTTGAGCTCCATTCTGTCTAATATGTATGAGCAGAGAGAGGTGCGTGAGAGGAGCCCGTCGTGCGAGGTGGAGGCCGACGCGAGAGGGCGCTCACGCGTGTGATAACAAGGCAGTCTGAAACCCTGTTTTTCTTCTCTTTTGGTCTGAATGTGTATCTCATTTTTGACATCTCTCTCTCACTCTAAACCCTATTTTTCTCCTCCTTCTCTCTAGAAAACTTCCTCAAACACCAAAATACTTTGATTCTTGCAAATCTTGAGTCAAGATTATCATCATCTGCCTCTAATCTTGAAGATCAAGAACTAGGGCTTCACTTGGTGTGGTGGAAATCCAAGATCCTCTTATCCTTTGACTCTAGGGTTTCATCATTTTCTTCATCAAACCTTGAGGTAGGGTTTCCTTTGAGTTTCATATATATATTTATGTAAGTTTTAAGTGGATTTTGTGGGTTTGCTTTGCTATTTCGAAAATGGGTTTGGTGCTTCAAGAAAGTTAACGAATTTTTATAAAATAAACTCCATCTTGTATTCTTTTAAAGATGTTCTTGAAATGTTGGACAAAATGGGTTAGGATTAAAGAGTAAGGTGATATTTTACAAAAGAGATGGAAAAATGTTTGGGTTTTGTGAAAAATCTAGAAATTGGGGATTTCTTAAATGAAGGGGGATGAAGCCTCATGTCGATATTAGATGTATATATATTGATACATGTTTACAGATAAATTGTTTTGAGCCATGATAAGCAAAAAGAATATGAAATGTTAGATGTGTAAGAATGACTATATATATATATAGATGTATATATATGTATAGCTCTTTTATTGATAATGAAATTTCTTACTATACAAAAGAATTTGAGAGTAGAAGCTAGTATCTACATGTTGCTATGGCTTAAATGAATTTAGATCTTGAATGAGCATGGATTGTGATTATATTGTTACACATGGTCAAATGATGATAAACTTTTGACTATTGGTTGAAAGAACACGGAAATGAGGAATGAAATTGTTTGGTAATGTTGTTGGAATAACTTGCAAAATTGGAGAAATACCATGAGGCATAGAAAAATGGTTGCATTGCATACTCATTCAATTTACTATGATGCATTGTGAATTTAAATTGAAGTTATTTGCTTCATGAAAGAAAATGGTAATTTGATGAGAATAATGGAAATGTGGAATGGGGTAAATACATTGGTAAGTCGGGATAAGGGGCGTAGTGAACTTGATAAGTTGGTCTGAGTGTTCATGGTGAAAGACCAGAAAACCACGCGGATAGGTGTCGAGCCTTCCGGTTAATACCGGTAAAAATGACAGTTTGGTAGTACTTGTAAAGTCTATTTGCAGACACCAGCCTAGGGATTACCAGTGTCGTATTTACTGCCCCTATTGATTAATGGTATTATTGAAAGATTTGGTGAATCACTCTTCAAATTGTGCATTGAAATAAAGTCCATCTTTATAGCGGCATGGCATGGCATTTGCATGGCACAAGCATTAGCATTTAATATTGGACACCTTACATAAATGTATATACTTTATTAAGGATTTCTCTACTGAGCTTTTGCTCACCTCTATGGGATTTTGGTGCAGGTAAGGATGTGATAATCCCGCCGAGCTGAGGGTATGGATATTTTTGTGAAGAGTAAATAGCTCTTTTATTTTTGTTGCAAATTTTGCAAAGCCAAGGGTTAAACGTGTATGGGTCCGAGAGACCATTTTGTGTAACCAGGCTATTGCCTTGGAAGATGTAAGCTCTCAAGGGCATTTTATTGTTTTGAGACTAAGTGCTTCACATGCTATAGATTCATGTGTATTTTTATCATTGAATGTATATCCGCATGTGAAACTTTTGTATAAACTCTCTTATTAACTATGTAAAGATGGAAGGTTTATTGTCATGGCTTAGTGAATGTTAATTAATGTGGGTAGTTCATGTTGAATTATTTCGGGGCGTTACATGAATGGACATGTTTGGTTTGATTTTTTTTTTTTTAAATTCCAAAAACACTTTTCTCTCTACGACACATCAATCATAACTTTTTCTCTCTCCTCTCTCCATCCCAATCATTTTTTTCTCTCTCTCACACCCATCTATTCAACTACAAAAAATATCAAATCATCCTTCAACTCCAAAACTATTTTCAAAATATACTACTAAGCAAATTTTCAAAGTTTCTAAACTCTCTCTAGAAAATTATTTTTTGAAATAACATCTCAAAACACAAACCAAACAAGGCCAATGTATGCCATAGCTCTTGATGGAAGTTACTCCTTGAGTTTAACGTAGTTCAGGCTTTTGTTTATTTTCAATAACATGCGTGATGTTTTGTTATTCTCCATGTGATATAGTTATGAGCATTATCATTTCCTCTTTTCTACATGAACATTTTGATGAATTTTAGCATTGTTCATATTTTAACTACCTTTTAAAAAATCTAGAAATCCTCTAGATATTGATTTGTGATTATGTATCAATTTTAATCAGTAAATAGCAATCCCAATCAAACAATCAAAGACAAATCAACACAACAATTTTAACGTGGAAAAACCACAATTGGAGCACCTCCAATTGTGATAAAAAATCACGGGCAACAGCCACAAAACAATCCACTAAGAAGATAAAAAAGAATTACACAGGTATATTTTCAATTACCTAGCGAATCCATGCCTGAATTGAACCAACCCCTATGTGGCTCTTCTTGCCCCATTTTCACCTAGGAATTGTCTTGACGATGAGCCACTCCAGAATCCACCAAAGTTTCAGGTTCGAATTCTTCAGAATCCATCGAAGAACAACTCTCTCTTTTGTATAGAATGAACAAACAATCCTTTGATGTATCCTCCTTAAACCATGAGTTGAATACTCAATGAAACATCAAAGAAAACTAGCAAAATAGCCCTAGATATAAACCCTAATATCCAAGAAGAAGATCTGGAGGCGTAACCCTAAAATATGACTAAATCGCATATTTATAAAAAACTGTCCCGCGATCTCCGCTCGAGCATCGGAATGGCCGCTCGAGCGGACCGATGCTCGAGCACAGGACATTCCGCTCGAGTGGGGAAAAACATCTCGTAGTATTTTTGCAGGCGATCAAATTTCTGGAACTAAGGATTCTCTGCTCGATCAGGGGAACAGCTCGATCCCCGTCATAGTTAGCAAAGTGGCAATCTTGAAAGAATTAAACACCATAAACTTCTCTGCAAGGCACGATTCGGGTTGGATTCGCATCTAATAAACTCATAGCCTCACTGAAATAAAAGTGCAAAAACAAGTACAACTGAAAGAAGTTTTGTCAAATGGGATTGCCAAGAATAAAAACCTAACACCTTTGATGTTTGCTCTAAGTTTATATTGCAAGGCTTTCTATTCTTGACCAAAACAATGTAGACAAATTTTCACACAGTGCTCATTCTGTGATTTTTCAAATTTGAGAGATCAAGTACTAGTGTTAAAGAACTCAAACTTATCTGATTGGTATTTCTTCAACCGTGAAGTGTAGTACTCATCTCGACTCTGCCATTTTTCAGCTCACGCCCACTTAAACCATGTAATTCCTCTAAACTTGAACAATAAGCTTTGTCCATTTTTTCCCCCAATGTTCTTCACTGCTTCATGACTAAGTCACTTTTTTTTTTTTTTGCCAAGAGATCCGATTCATGGTAGGTTGATTTCTAGAATTTGTTTGCTCCAAATGTATTGATTTAGTACAATTGGAGTCAATGCTTGTTTAACCATTGACTTAAAGTTCTGTAGAAACTTGGATTATATGTAGTTTAGTTTGATTTCACATTTCACCTACCTATTCACATTGTGTGAGATGTAGTTTTGGATCATCTATTTTGGTAAATTCCATTGATTTTTGGAGAAATGTATTATGGTAACTAATACAATGATTGCACATGAGGTTGCAGCTGTGGCTACTATTAATTCATTTTTTTCTTTGGTTGACCTCTATATCTATCTTGATTTATTAGTGCAGAAATTTGGCCTAATTTCCAAAGGATTTACACTCTAACTTGTATCCTAATTAATATGCTATATACTTATTAGAGTTCTATAACCCCTCGTGTAATTGTAATTATTTCACATTTTCCCATCAGTTTGCAACATGATGCCCTTTCTTGTGTACTATTTTCCCACCACCTCATTAACTCTTTTGCAAATAAGAACTTGATAAAGTATTTTGGTAATGGTCAAAAAAAAAAACTGAAGTATTTTTTATAATTGCAAAAACATCCTATCTTTAACAATTTTTAACTCTATTTTCAAGTTCTTTTGAAGCATATCTCCATAATTGGACCATTTTGAGAAGGAAAGAAAGTAAGGAGAAGTAAGTTCCCTTTTATTCTAAAGTTAGTTGCCAACTTGTCATGTTGCTTAAGATTTTGTAGATTATTTGAAATGATTTCTTCTTTCCCTGTGTCATTGTAGTTTTATGTACAATTTTGAGTCATTTTTAGTCTTGTTTTTGGATTCCCAACCAAAATTGATTATATTTATATAATAAGTCCTAAGATTTATATAGAACTAAGAAATCTTTAATTAAATATAGTTTTTTAGGCAGCCTTCTCACAGTTTCTGGGTTGTGAGGTCTTTCTTTTGTTGCACAAATGACTTGCCAAACATTTCTTTGTTGCCCCTGTATCCATTACAGATAAGCTTCCGTACTCTATTAGGATCTTTCTTGAATCAGCAATTCGTTAAATTTATTAAATTGGTTACTGAAGCTGGTTTAGATGCTTATCTAAATATTAGTCCTCATGTTTGTGCTAAATGGAACTATTGGTAAAGCTTATAAAATTTTGTTCCAATCTATTGTATAGTATACAAACCAACAATTTATCAGTGAACTTTTCCTTATAGACTTTGTTTTTGAATAGTGGGTTTCCTCTTTGGTTGCATTTCATACCTGGAATTCAATTTCAAACTGATAATGAGCCATTCAAGGTATTCCCTCTCACTTTGTTCTACTGTTAAATTTTAAATTGATGGGCTAAATATGCTTATTGTACTTCTATTTTAGGTGGAAATGAAGCAATTTACAGCCAAGATTGTGGACAAGATGAAGCAAGAAAACTCTATGCATCCCAAGGCGGACCCATTATCTTATCCAAGGTTAGTTTCTTAGTTTTTATGTAGATTTGCCATACATATGCAAGCATTGTATAATTGTGGGTGCTGTGTAATTGTGGGTGCAACATTCTATTTCACATTTTTTACTTTGACCAAAAGTATGTCACTTTAACTTTCTCTTTGAGTCTCAAATGATTTATTGATGTTGTTTTCCTTTTCACGAATTATCGAGTACTGTCATTGATGCAGTTTTAGGTTTCTCGGAATAATATCTATTGGATGCAATTTATCTTTACTAGGAGTGCTTTTTTTTTTTTTTTATAAATTATTTTTGCACTGCAATGTTTGTTGGTCCTTCAGATCTTACTACTACTAGTCACATTTAACATTTGATCCCAGATTTTTAAGGTGTTTTTATTTATTTTTTATTTTTTATTTTTATTTTTATTATCATGGTTAAAAACTATGATGGAAAAATTGCACAATCACACCTTCATCCATCACAGTTTTTGTGTTAAAAAAAACTTAGATTGGCCATTGGTCCTTTCTCCGTTGGTCTAATTGAATTGTCAAAATGCATAAAATGACTGGGCTTTGGAAGATAAGTGTGCTCCATTGGGATTGGTAGAATGTGTCAATCATGATTTGTTGCAACCATATCTTGTTCTTCATGAGAAGCTTGGTAAGAAATTCTATAATTCTAGTAAGGATTCAAACACTGGCTATATATGAGTTGGCTTATCAATCTTGGAATATCTATATTTTCTTCTGGTGTTGAAAATTTTGGTTTGTTGTGTTGGTGATTATGTTGCCCATATAAAATTTATTGTTCTGCTAATGCCAAATGGGTCAGATTGCATTACGTCCCATTCTCTACAGGAGCTCCAACCTTCTAAAACAATAGATGACCCTTGAAAATCCTAAGTGATTCGTGATTAGATCAGGATTTAAAATATTCCAATTCCCAAATATTCAAAACACTCAATCTAAATCATCAAGCACTTACGAAAGTGATTTAGATTGTTGTTTTATAAATAAACAATAAATCGACACAAACGATTTTTACGTGAAAAAACCACAATTGAAGAACCTTCAATTGTAATAAAAAACCACGAGCGAAATGCCACTAATCAATCCACTACTGAAGAAAGAAAGATTACAAAGATAATTCACAAATTATCCAACTCAGTCAATTTGCCTTTGAATCTTCTGTAACTCTTTCGCCAAGCCTTCGTCTCGGAACTGATCCACCTGAAGTTGAATCCACAACTTCACTTGTCGAATTAATGACTACGTACAGAATCAACCGCCTTTTGAAACTCTACGCTTAAGTCTTCGGAATCCATCGAAGAATAACGCTCTTGTATGTATACGAACAATCTCCTTGATATGTGCTTCTCAATTCATGAGTTGAATACTCAATCAATATTATCAAGGAAAACTCACTAAAAACCTTAGAAGAAAACCTCAAACAAAACCCTAGGACTCTTGAATAAGATCTAGGAAAAGTAAAAAATAAAATCAGCCTAAACAGGTAAAAATAGACAACCTGAGTTCGCGATCTCCGCTCAAGCGGATTCAGCAAAATATGCGTGTGATAAAACAGAGTTCCGCTCGAGCGCTTGAGAACCTGCTCGAGCGCGAAATCACACCTTCCAGTATTTTTATAGACCTGACAAATACTGAGAGACCCCAATCTCCGCTCGAGCACCAATGGTCCCGCTCGAGTGGGAAAGACAAAAACATAGAAAAAATTACAACTTTTTCAACACAAAGTTTTGTACCCAGATTTGATAATAAAGGGACCTAACAATCTCCCCCTTTGTCAATTCCCGCACAAAACCTTTCTAAACAATTGTCCTTAAACACACGCACTAGACAAGATTAATAACAAAGAAAAAAAGACTCTAAACAACTCTATTATCAAAAAATCTTGCCATGTGATCAATCCATCCATCCAACTTCATCCAACATTCACCTGTGAAATAGCTAGCAACATACCAGAAAAAACAAAACTTGTGGAACTGTATAAGAATATATCAAAACATACATAGAAAGATAACCATGATACAGTCTCCATAATGACCACAATAATATCCAAACAAATCAGACGTAACCACCAACTACAATATTCAAATATTAAGAAGACAAAACCAAATATCCAAATATCAACAAAGTATCCAACATATCCAAACAGGAACAAAATATCCAAATACCAAAATATGTCCAAAAATGTATACCGCCAATGTGCAATGAATCACCATGTATCACCAAAATGTATACCACTAATGTGCAATGAATCACCATGTACAAAACTCTCCTCCTTTTTGACCGAGAATCAAGAAATCAATGAATCATGCACCAGGGGGAGGCGGTGGCTGCTGAAGGTGAAGTAAGGAAATGATGTGTGCCAGTTGAGAAGTAGTGTGGACGGCAGTCTGCTCCAACTGACCAAGGCGACCATCAAAAGCATCAAAGCGTGCATCCAGAAAGTCCAACCGTCGGGTCATATCGGCTAAAAGTGTTGGCCGATCGGCACTGTATTTGGTCGGCCGGCCATTGTTTTGGTCGATCGGCCACATTTTTTGGCTAAGGCCTTTTCTTTGCCTTTTTCAGGCATTGTGCATGCCAGCTGTGCCAGCTGGTGAGCACAGACTCTGCCCTCCATACATGTGTATAGAGGGATTTGAACCAACACTTAGCTTCTCTTGGAAGCTTTGAATTGGACTTCCTATAAGAGGGGAGCCTCCCCTCCCTTTCCAAAGGTTCAGCCAACTGATATAGGAGATATATATCACTCTCTCTCTATATCTTTTCTCTCTCTCTCTATAGTTATGTGTGTAATAGTGTTCTAAAGGGTGTTTTTGTTCATATTTTTGCACAAAAGCACCTAGTGGTACACTATCCCTTGGTTACTGAGGTGTTAAGGAGTTTATTTCAGAGTTTTTGAGTTGGTTTTGATTAGAAGGAGGTGCTGGAGTTGGTGTTCTTGAAGTGTTCTTCAAGGGTGAGAAACTACTCTTTTATTCCCCATTTTTGCTTAAGCTTTTAGCAATACTTGCATACTATTTTAAGCTTAGTGTCCAACTGAAAAAAGTTCTGTTTTTGTATGCTAAATATGTTTGTCTAAGGTTACTTTTGGGTTGGGGGTTGTCTACCCCCTCTTAGGCCTTGTTTGGCCTTATTTTGTGACCTTCTTTTTAAGCTTTGAACCCTTTTTGTTTTGACCTTCTCACCACTGAAATCTAGAGGATTTTTTAGTGGTAGAGAAATGGTTTGGAAGTCTTGAATAGGGGAGGGACACCCCTCTCCCTTTGTGTCTCATTTGCTTGCATTGTTGGTTCACCATAGTAGCATGTTTGCTTAGCATGTTTTGGCCCCATTTCAGCAAGTATTTGGTGTTATCTTGGCATGATATACCTCTGTTTTAAGTTGGTTTGTTGGTCTCTTGCATGCACCATGCACTTGCCTTGTAATCCCTTCTATTGCCTTAACATGTATTTTGCATTTGGACCATCATGCTTGCATATTTCGGCTCAACTCCAAGGAACTTTTAGTCATGTTTCACCATGTTTGAGCTCTGTTTGGTGTTGATTTGATCATATATGCATTGCTTTGTATAGCCTTAGTTCATCCTAGCTTGTTAAGCTTTGTGCACCAAGTTGCTAGCATACATTGTTTTGACTATTCTCATGATTTTGCATCATTTGAAATCACATTTTAGTCCATGTAGTGCAGCCACACACTTATATTTGCTATCTTGTCAATGCTTTGAAGAGTTGTTGTTTTGTGCCTTAAGATTGGGCCATTGTGTATGTCTCCATGATTAGGTCTTTGAGATGCCATCTCATTGGGTTTTGGGGTTTGTTTTAACATATTATAGCTCTAATTTTCCTTGGTTGAGTCATGCCATATTTGGTTGTAATGGGTGTAGTGCAATTCCCCCCTTTTGGCCTTGTATGCGTCTTGTTTTGTGCTCACCTTTCTAGCATGTTTTAACCACATTCCATGCATGTTCTAGCCTTGTTTTGGCCTGCCCTGGGACTGTCTTAGGTCACTTCGACCCTTTGGGGCTTGGTTGACATGGCCATGGTGAGAGCCCCTTGACTAGCTTTGGGCATTGAGCCCATTAGCATGCTATGCTTCACTTGTGTATATGATTTGGCATCATTCTTCACATGATTTTAGAGCTCATTGCATTGTCATGTTCTCATGTTTATCCCATTTTGCTCATGGTTGAGGATTGTGCATCGTTGCCTAGCTTACAGATCCATGTATGTGCATGCATGACTCCCTTTTTGGTACCTTGATTTGGGTGTCTCAGCTACTGTTTTTGGTACGGCTGAGGTCTATCCATCTTTAGTGTAAGTCCTTGGATCGTGCATTTGTGTATTGTTGTATGCTTATCGCATTGCATGTTGTTGCATCCTTATGATTGGTGTCATTGTTGCATGCCTATCACTTTGTGTGTTTCCATATCTAGGTTGCATTGTAGTATTGCATACTTGTTGTATTGCCATGCTGTTTGCATGTTAGGTTGCACCACATTGCACTTGGCATGCTCATGTTACATTGCCTTACATTCCCATGTTGTATTATACTTGGTTGCATGCATTGCACTGTGTTTGGCTTGGGGTGTCAAACCAAACATGAGGGCCGAGGGACGTTTCGTACTTGAAGTGACGAAACGTGATGAAACCCTCGGTTGCCGACGCTCTTCATCAAGCATGATAGGGTCCTAGGCATTCATATGTTTTGTTGCATTCATTCCATATTGATTTGCACACTTGGCACCTTTGGCCATCATGCATTGAAATGCGTGATTGGTGGTCTAAGGGTCGAGAGCCATACTCCCTTGAGTTTATAGCATGATAGGGAGGGTGGTTGTACACACATTATCTTGTAAATGCCTTGCCATGCCTTTGCATTCTCGCTGCGGCAAAAGCAATTTCTGAGAAGTTATGGCGGTTGGCCATCTTGATCTTCGCGGCTACCAAAATATGGCTGAGAGCCTTATAAATGGTCGATAACCATTGTCATATGGCCGGTGGTCCTATCTATTGGCCAGTGACATCACACAGTGCTTAGGGAGTGGTTCAGAAGCATCCTTGGGACTTGTGCAGTTCTCAGAGGAGTAAAACACTGCAAACAGAGGCAACATGTGGCATGGCAACGGGTTTCCGAGCGAAGCGATCGAGCATGCATCATTCAATCATTCCGAGAAGGAGCTGCAGCGGCTTCCTTTTGTAATTAATTTGTTAATTAATTAAGAGTTTGTAATAATTAATTAGCTAGGATAGTTGATTAATCATTTGATTTGTGTTATTTATTCGGACCCTCCATCGAGAGGGCGAATTTTGTAATAAATGTGCGTGCGTGTGTGAATGTCTTCCAACCCCACGTCTTTCTCCCTTTTACTTACCTGCTTTTAATGGTTAGTTTTAGGTCATGTTTCAATAGCATACTTATGTTAGCATGTTTGCATACATTCATTTGTATTACACGCACCGGGCTCGGCGCATCATACTAATTGCATAGTATTTCAATTCCAACTTGATTACGTGTATCGAGTTGCCGCATTTCACATGCCATTCTTAGATTAGCCGAGCCTATTCTAGTTGCATTTTTCATGTGTTGCATTAGCCATCTTAACATGAACTAGGATCATGCATGATTTCTAACTAGTTTCTTGTTTTGGCTCAGAGTACACTGTGAGTGTTTATGCTTTAGTATCTTGCATGTGTGTAAGTGTTAACATGACAGCATACTTGCCATTAGGCTAATTGCTTATATGATATAACTGCCTGAATACTTATGAGTGAAGGTTGGATTGCTTAAATTGGAACAATTCATCGAAATTCGCATTTTAGCCTACTTGCGAGTAGCAAACTTCAAACCATTTCCAAACAAACGGATATGTGGTGCTTTGTTCCAAATTAGGCGATCTAGTCTATACTTGTGTGTTGTGCGCATCACATAGTAATTCTAGCTAATTAACTGAAATAAGAAGACATGTGTTTTCAAAAATGAGATATCATGTTTAGTAGTGGCCGATCTTTGATCGGGCGAGCGGGGTTGCTCATAGCTGACCTTCCCCAATTGTACCCAAGTTTCTGAGCTGAGGCAACTTTGGTGATGACGGACACGTGGCCTTAGGCACGAGTCAGGGTTTTCTAAATTTTCCCTCTGTATCTGGCAAAACAGTCTATGTTTGGCACTTCTTTCTTAAAAATCAGTTTTCAAAAACGATTTGCCGGATTTGGACTCTTTGGTGATTTATCAATCTTGCATTGCACTTTGTGAGATCAGATTAAGAACCGTGACATTTGAGTCTGAACTGTAGTAAGCCCAAATGAACAAAACGGGATTTTTCTCGGGACGTTCGGGGACGTCTACAGTGAGCCAAGGGAGGTCCAAACCCAGCCTCAGTGAAGTTTGTGAGAAACAGGCAAAGTTTTGAAGAGTTAGCCATACGTCTCACGCACGAGACTTGTTTTTGCCTTTTGCTAGTTTGCTATATTTTGTCATGTCGACGATAACTTTGGTTTACAGTTGTATATAGTTTTGATTGGCTGACTTAGACTTGAATGATCCTGTGTGTATAGAACTTTGTGTTATTACATATCTTGATGTTAGTTATTAACATGTGTATGTATGGATTGTTATGACGTGCCATATAAGCATAGCTCTATGGACAAAAGTTTGAACTTGCTTCCGTTTGGCCCCTTAACTCTGTTAAAACATATCTGATTTGGTTTAAGGCCGTAGGTAATCTCATGATTACTGGCCGGTTATGTCCTCAACCCATGGGGGCGGGTTCGGGTCATGACAGTGTGTTTGTGTGTTAAAACATGATAAATGTACACTTTAAGGCACAAAAATGAAGAGCAAGAGCAAGATAGATGCAAGATGTGTATGTATAGCTCAAGGCACAAAATCTGAACCTAGAGGAGGGAAGAGGAGGTCCTTTCTTATAGAGAACCAATGCTCAAGCTTGTTGGACAAGCTTATGGTTGAAGGCCATCCTTCCATACACGTGTATGGAGGATGGTTTTAGTGCCTTCCAACTGTGACAGCTGCATGAAAATATCTCTAAAAAGGTGACAAAAAGCAGGTGACCACTTCAAGTAGTCGGCCAGCTACTTGAAGTAGTCGGCCGACCACCACAAGTGGTCTCCCAAGACAACAAGTGGTCGGCCATGGTGAGAGAAGGTCTAGAGCATGAAAACAATGCAGTGGTGTGGTGGCCGACCAGAAAAGGTGGCCCAAAGACCAAGAAAACCAGTCGGCCAACCAGAAAATTGGCTGGCGGAGAGAAAAGTGGTCTCCAAGGGGAAGAACTGGTCTCCCACCCTTGTACCACCTTCCAAACAAGGAAAACAAGGTTTGTACCAAAAACAAACCAAAACGGATACAAGACGAAAGTTCAGGAGGCAAGAGACGCAGCCGAAAGTCTCGAAAACTAGTCTACCGGCATCAAAAGTGGTCTCCCGAACCACAGTGTCCCTCTAGGCGGAGGCAACAAGGTGTGGTTCAAAAACCACACAAAATGGAGAACGTTAAGAAGTCCCAAGACAAGACGCGCGGCTGAAGGCTCCGAAAATCGGAAACTGGTCTCCAAACGAGAAAAGTGGTCTACGACCACAAAGAGGTGGTCTACAAGACCACTCCCTCCCTCCAGGGCAGAGAAACAAGGTTAGGTCTGCAAACCGAGCCAAAGCATAAAGAGTTTAGAGGCCCGGAGGCAAGGCTCTCAGCCAAAACTTTGAAACCTCAAAACGAGCACGACATGCACTATCACTGAGCGCTCAATCGATGACGTCTGAGTCTTAAGGTCGGTCAAAAATGAGGTGTCTACAGGTAGATTGTTACCAAGTTTGGATGGAAAAGGCTCTAGGCTTTGGTCTGATATAATTAACAAAGTCTTGTTTATACCAGATTTGCACAACTATTATGATAATAATGCCATGATTGTGTTTGGGGATAGAAGGAGAGCGCATTTCTAATTAGATAAGTGGGCTAGTAATGTATGCTTCAAGAAGGAATTTCCCAGACTATTTTCTTTATCCGATGACATTATGGTGTTGTAAATATATTCTTTTAGAGAAAGGGAGAAGCTAAAAGATGGAAATTGGGATTCTGAAAAGCATTGCTGGCTTAGGAAGAGGAGGAGGAGAGTAGACTTTCCACTCTACTTAGTAATGTACCTACACCTTGTAGCATTAAAACAAAATGAGTTGATATGGGCTACAGACACATCAAGGATGTTTAGTGTTTCTTTAGCTTGTAATTGGTGTGAGTCTTTCCTTGGGCCTAATTTGGACATGGCAGGAACAATTTGGAACAATTGTGCTCCATCCAAAGTGAAATTTTTTGGGTGGTTGGCCTGGCAAGGTAAGGTTAAAACTTCTAGCTTTCTTCAAGTTGGTATCCTTGATGGGAATACTAATATTGCTTGTGTTTTTTGTCAAAGTAAGGTAGAAACAGTGGATCACATTCTTCTTTTTTGCCCTTTTGTATGGAGGCTTTGGTCAAACATTGTAAAATGTTTGGGTTTTTAATGGGTTTTGCTTGGTTCTGTAAATAGGTTGCTATAGTAGTGGTCTGGGTGTAGAATGAAAAAGTTGGAAATGAAAATCTAGTTAGCTATCTCTCTAGCCATTCTCTGGTCTACTTGGAAGCATAGAAATGAGTGTGTGTTCAATGACATTCAACCAAACTGGGATGAATTGTGTGATATTGTTAAGGTGAGAGTAGTATTGTGGATAAAAGCTTCCCTAATGTCTGTGGTGTTCTCTGTCAATGGCATTGTGTCTAATCTACAACAAGTGTAGTACTGCATCAAGAATGGTGGTTGAGTTGGTGCTTCAATATTGTGACATATCATATACACTTGTTGTTTGTAGTGGGTCATTACGGTTTTTCTCTGTTTTTTCCGCTGTCTGTTTGTTTCTCTTTATTTTCTTATTGGTTACTCACCAACTTGGGGATTCTAGCATATGATATGGTGTGCAATTTGGTGCCAACCTAGTTGGAATGATTTTGCTCATCGTGATACTTGTGCACTCGCCTTCTTTATTGATGTAATTGCCCTTGTACCTTGTACATTGTATTTCATCAATAAAGTTTTTTTTTTTTTTTTGAAAAAAGAAAAAGAAAAAAGATCTTAATAAGTTTTACTATTTGTTTTTTCTTTCCCGTGTTTTGTGAATATTGTAAACTTAAGCATTATGTAAATAGAGGGAAAGACAATGTGAACATTGGGTCATTTGTGTCTCCTGCCAATAATATTTTTTTTATTTGCTCCATATTACTTATTGGATTTGGCTTCTTTCAAGTTGGTAATCTCAACTTGAGAGAACATTTGTTTGTGGTAGACCCATTTTGGGATCGACTTCATTTTGGAATCGACTTCGGTGATTCGAACCGTTCATTTTTTAGGACTTGTTGAGTAGAATAATCATGCAAAAAATAAAATGATTGGAGATCGATAACTATACGCTTGAATCATATTTGTATTACAAAAAATGGATTATTGTTCTTAAAATTATATTTGTCGATTATTTTTTTAAAACAAATATAATTCAAAAATATAAGTACCAATGTTCAATCATCTTAATTTTTTTATATGAATAATTTACTCAACGAATTTTAAAAAGTGAACTGTTCGAATCATCGAAATTTGTTCCAAAATAAATCTATTATACCCAAACGCTATCTCAAATTAAGATGACAACTTGAGATTGAGAGAAGCTATGCTCTCATTGATATTTTTTTAGATTGTGTAAGCACATAGACAGAATAAAAAGGGGTAATCTAAGTCTCTAATGAAAATTCAATAATTACTGTATTTCTGTATCATATTACGCTTACCATCTTATTTGCAAATACTATATTAGGGTAATGGGTACCACTACTAATGCACATTTGGAAAATTATTAGATACTCCAAAAATACTATGTATTCATACTCCTTCACTAATCATCATTCAATGTGGCTCCTTATATTTCTCAATCATTCAACACAAAATCATAATGTCTCATATTCTCTACCAATCATAATATCATAGAACACTACATGGTTGTACTTTCAAAGTACCCAATAATCACCCTCTGCATATCTCCAGTGCAGTGTTGGCAACTTGATGATATATTGTTAGATAATAAATTAGTATGAATATAAGTTCATTGTAGTACTCATGAAAATTTGAGTGAGGTTCTCTTTTAGATTTCTTATAAAATTTCACTTTTTATTTATTTTTTAAATTTTTGCTGCCAAATTTTATTATTACACAATAAGCAAAACATGTTAAATGTATCACAAAATTGATTGAACAGCAATGCTAGGTATCATGAAAAGTTTTTCATAAAAATGATCATGAAAGATTTGTGACCTTTGAATAAAGCACTACACATTAATCAAAGCAACAATGCTAGGTATCATGAAAAGTCTTTCATGAAAATAGTCATGAAAGATTTGTGACCTTTGGATTACACTTACAATAAAGCACCGCACACTAATCAAGGTAATCTAAGGGTCACAAATTTTTCATGATCATTTTCATGACAAAATTTTCATGATCTCTAACATTTCTCTAATCCAAGTAATCCAAGGGTCACAAATCTTTCATGATCCTTTTCATGATAAATTTTTCATGATCCCTAACATTTCCCTTGATTGAAATTTGACAAATTGAATTTAAGAGAGGCAAAAACAAAGAGTGTATCATTGAATTTTAGAGGAGATGTTAATGAGTTTAAAATATTGACCACCATGTCATTTAATTTCTGATATGTCGGTAACGATGAAACAACACCGTATTGTTATATAGGAGAGTTGCTTCTCATCCACTCATATTTTTATTCACCAAAAAAAAAAAAAAAAAAAAAAAACACCGTATTATAGAAGATGAGTCAATTATTTTAAAAAAGCAATAATTTTAATATTTATTTTGTTTATTTGAACCTATTACTTTGTTTGTTGCACCCACATGTTGCATAATATATATTGTTATATGGGCAATTCATGTTTATTTTTTAGAGGATTTTTTTTCCCCCAGGCTCCCTCTTTATAAGGTCAAGTTTGGGAAGTTTAGAATAAGTGTACTTTTTGACTTTTCTTGTATTATGTGTAGAAAAAGTAGAGAGAAGATGTTGATTGATGTGACCCAAAAAAGATAAAAAGATGAAATAAGTGCACTTATATTTGTTTCCCAAACAAGGCCTAAGTCTTTACTTGTAGAAGCAGAGTAAAACTTCCTAGTTGACCTTTAAGTGACTGTTAACTCTTGAAATCAGGAACAACTGTAGCATGCATGATTTTAAAACTTAAAAATTTAATAATTTTTTTTTATCCATATCTCTATTTTTTTTTTTTTTTTTTTTTGTATTTTTTAAATTCTCTAACCAAATTTTACCATGCTTGTTACAACCAAAATTGAAAAGTTAACTTTATTAGAACAGTGAAATTTCACTGTTTTCAAGCAAGGAAATTTTCAATTGAAGCTAAAATAGCAAAATTAAGAATTGATTGGAAAACAAAAACAAAAGAGAGAGAGAGAGAGAGAGAGAGAGAGAGAGAGAGAGAGAAGAAGAAGACAATTTTACTCAATCAACAAAATTTGCTCCAACAAAGAAATTTGTCTATTAATACTTTGAATATGTATATTTAACAAAAAAAACAAATCAGAAATTTTGAGTAAAAAATAATGAATTTTCGCTATCTTCTCCGTATTTTATCTGTAGCTACCAAAATTAAAGAAATTGATTGAAAATAGTAATTTTTTAAACTATTTACTAAGCCTATTAAACAAAAGTGATATACCCCTTCACCATAATCTGGAACCCTAAAATAAAAAAATAACAAATCTTTTTTCTAAATGTCAAGATAATCATAAAGTACCTTAAAATCTCTAAACTCCTAGAGTCCTTGAGGTGGTTAAGATCTCTGGTTATTACATCAAGTAATTGAAGAGCATATTCGGTGGTTGTTGTTGGTTGCAGTATGGACTCGAAGATTGAGTGCCTAATTCGCATGGAATAGCCCAACACTTGGGTTTGGAAGTATCTGGCGAAGGTTAGTCATCAATGGTTACTATTTGAGCTTTAAAATCCTAGTTCCAAATTTCATTTCCACACTTAGTGAGTCAACGTCTATAAAGTCAACTTTAATATCTCAGTTTCCAATTTCATTAATACTAGGTGAGTTGACGTCTATAAGGTTAAATAATATCCAAGGACTGCGAAAAATTATAAGTAGGCCTTGCATTCTAAATTTTAGAAAGTTAGGGACTTCACCTTTCAAATATCTTTTGCCAAGATTCCATGTCATCCAAAAAAAAAGGACTAACTTATCCTGGCCCACAAACCAATTTCATTGAGTTCATTCAACCAATCACCAAATACACTGCAAATTCTTCTAAGTAAAATATAAAACTCTTCAAGAGTAATCATAAAAATTTAGGGGAATTGACCGTAGTTCTACGTATCGGCCGATACACTACGTATCGGAAAAATGGAGTACCGCGACGGATACAGATTGATATACCACTGAGATTGAAAATCGCAGGAGTATCGGCCGAGTCCCGGTACGTATCGGCCTATAAGCGTTACACAAGCCGTTACACCAACTGCGACAGGCCGATACTCACCGGTTTGGATCGGTACGGGAAAGAAAAAGTTGAAAAACCTTTGAAATGATTTTTAAAATTTTACCGCCGCGACACCTGATTTCCAATACGTACTGATTGATACTACCGATACCGATACTCTGCGATCGATACCGTTACGTTACCCGATACCGCGATTTAGAACCTTAGAATTGACCCAAAAATCCTATTTTATGATCTTATAATCCATACGGTCCTAAATATTTTCTTATACACTGTGTATTCCTTCAGACTAGTTGTTGACTAATTTGCCATTTGATTGGTCATTTATGGGAAGAAGGCTGTCTGTGTTTCATGTTTAATAAAAAACGATACTAGTGTGGTTTGTGTGGGGGATGCTGCTGATGTGATATGTGGTTTGGGGGAACGTCATAATAATGTGACGTGAATGGTTTATGGATAATGTCTGTGTGAATGGTTTATGCAAGGTGGTCACAATTCTTTAGGGATAATGTCAGTGTGAATGGTTTATGCAAGGTTTGTCACAATTTTTTTGGCAGTAATTACGTTATCCATGTTTTGCGTTACGTATAGGTTTGTGTGACGTATGAGTCACATGGTGTAATTACGAATTACTTTTGAATTTGCCGGAGGTGTTATGATGACTAGTCCTTGGATAAGATCATGTGAACAGAGACGCCAAGAGGCGTCGGGAGTGTCGTCATCCAAAAAAGTTTCGACTTCCAAAAAAACGTGGGATTACACATATTAAATATGAACAAAATAATCTCACCAAACATGCAAGGGTATTTTCGGCAACGAACCACCCATTAACATTTGAATCAGGACCTGCCGGTAACAAATCATGGACAGGACTTCGGAATGAAATAGTTATTGTGTGGAATCAAATAGATTACATGTTCCTCTAATGGGACTTAGTGATAAATTTTTCAAAGATTTACGTATTTAAAGTGTAATTTTTTTTTTTTTTCTTTTTACAAAAGAAAAAAAAGGTTATCAATTACAGTGTTGGTAACACTCTTGTTTTACACTATAATCTTTGATAGATGTTCAAAATTTGATACTTAAATTTGATGGTTTGTTATAATATAATACTATCAACATTGATACTAATAATCAATCAATCATTCATTCATTCATAATAATCTCCAAAGGTTAGGGATGTAATAATGGCATGGCCCGACCCGGCCCATCCGGGCCCGGGCTCGGGCCTGCCCAAGTGAACCTCGCGGGCTCTCTCCTTTTATCGGGTCGAATTGGGCCGGCCCATGAACCACAAAAAAGTGAGGCCCAGGCCCAATCTAAGCCCACTCATAATAGGGCCTAGAGCTAGGCATAGTCGGGCCTTTTTTTAATTTTTTTATTAGGAAAAAAAAAATAAAAGAAAATTTACACTAGAGTATTTTAGTTAAGATTAATGAGATATTTTGTTTCGTCATGTTTCGTGGTGATATTTAAATTTAATTATGTATGACTTATGTTTTTTTAATTATGAACTTATAAGTAAAAAGGTATGTAATTATGTAATTTTTTTTCTTTCGAAATGAATAATTTTATATATATGAAAATGAAACTTTCAATATTGCAATATTAAATTATTTATATGACATTTATTAAATGAATAATTTTTATTTCAAAATGAAATAAAATATTACAAAAATTGATATTATTAAATAAAGTAGTTGTAGATTATTGATGATAGTAGAGTAATTGCATCATTATAGGTCAAGTACATCCCAACTAAGTTCGCACCTACTAGCCTATTAATTATTTGCATTATACTCCACCTCAATAATCTAATACAAAAAATAAATAAATAAATAAACGAAATGAAATAAAATGAAATAGTAGAAAATAAATTGTTGATCAATTATCGAAGGAGACAGGTATTTTAATCGCGTTATCCGAAAATATGTCATTCAAATCATTTTAAAAATTGGTGTTATGATGACTAGTCATTGGACAAGATCATGTGAACAGAGACGCCAAGAGGCGTCAGGAGTGCCGTCATCCAAAAAAGTTTCGGCTTCCAAAAGACGTGGGATTACACATACTAAATATGAACAAAATAATCTCACCAAACATGCAAGGGTATTTTCAGTAGCAAACCATCCATTAACATTTGAATCAGGACCTGCTGGTAACAAATCACGGACAGGACTTCGGAATGAAACAGTTATTGTGTGGAATCAAATGGATCACATGTTCCTCTGATGGGACTTAGTGATAAATTTTCCAAAAATTTACGTACTTAAAGTGTAATTTTTTTTTTTTTTAATTTTTACAAAAGAAAAAAAGGTTATCAATTATAGTGTCGGTAACACTCTTGTTTTACACTATAATATTTGATAGATGTTCAAAATTTCATACTTAAATTTGATGGTTTGTTATAATATAATACTATCAACATTGATACTAATAATCAATCATTCATTCATTCATAATAATCTCCAAAAGGTAGGGATGTAATAATGGCATGGCTCGGCCTGGCCCATCCGAGCCTGGGCTCGGGCCTGCCCAAGCAGACCTCACGGTGCTTTATCGGGTCAGATCGGGCCGGCTCATGAGCCACAAAAAAGTGAGGCCAGGCCCAAGCCTAAGCCCACTCATAATAGGGCCTAGGGTCAGGCATTGGTCCGCGGCCCGGGCCCGGGCATAGTCGGGCCTTTTTTTAATTTTTTTATTAGGAATAAAAAAAAAATTATACTAGAATATTTTAGTTAAGATTAATGAGATGTTTTGTTTCGTTATGTTTCATAGTGATATTTAAATTTGATTATATATGACTTATGTTTTTTTTAATTATGAACTTATAAGTAAAAAAATATGCAATTATGTAATTTTTTTCTTTCGAAATGAATAATTTTATATATATGAAAATGAAACTTTCAATATTACAATATTAAATTATTTATATAACATTTATTAAATGAATAATTTTTATTTCAAAATGAAATAAAATATTACAAAAATTGATATTATTAAATAAAATAGTTGTAAATTATTGATAATGGTAGAGCAATTGCATCACTCTAGATCAAGTACATCCCAACTAAGTTGGCACCTACTAGCCTACTAATCATTTGTATTATACTCTATCTCAATAATCTAATACAAAAAATAAAAAATAAATAAATAAAAAAATTGAAACGAAATGAAATAGTAAAAAACAAATTGTTGATAAATCATTGGAGGAGACAGACATTTCAGTCGCGTTGTCCGAAGATATGTCATCAAAATCATTTTAAATTCGCTCATTTTCACTATAACTTTGTTTTCTTGTAAGCACATGCATATGATATCTAGATATCATCAATGCCTCAACCATTTGGGGTGAAAGCTTACCGGTAATCGCTAGCACCGCCTACTCACTCACACTAAAAGTCAAGCTTCCAAATAATTGTAGACATAAGAACGGTTAGTAGATCACAGGCTATCTGTAAAACCACAGGCCACATAGTTTCATTTGTTTCCACCATTCCAAAATGTCAAAATCATTAGAATCATCTACTAACGGACTTTCCAAATAACGTTGTAGTTCAGAACTACTTACACTTGTATGTTGAAATATTCTTCTACTTTTTATTATTAAAAAAACACTTAATCTCCCGCTTCGAGATAAGACTGTTAGTGAAGTGTGTATAGGTGTATTTACAGATGCAGCTGCCTTGTATTCTTCAAATAATCTGTTGCATGTTTGCATAATAAGGACAAATTGTATTTGATCAACGAAAAGACGTTCTAAAAATTCTCATAAACCAATTTCTTTACACCTAAGATCAATTATTATGGCTAAACCTAATAGATGAGGCATGAGACTGTCAGTATAGTGTATTTACAGATACAGCTGCCCTGTATTCTTCAAATAATCTGTTGTATGTTTGCATAATAGAGACAAATTGTGTTTGATCAACGAAAAGACGTTGTAAAAATTCTTATAAACCAATTTCTTTACACCTAGGATCAATTATTATGGCTAAACCTAATAGATGAGGCAAATGATCAAAATATTTATTAAATTTTGCTTTTATTGAAGTAATAATAGTTACATAATATTCATTACACATATATTTTACGAAAACTTCAATTATTTCTGCTAGCATATGTAAAACAAAAGGTGAAGTCGGAATATATATATATATATATATATATAAGAAAATAATTTTGTTGAAATATCAAAAAATTTTCAAAAATCTTTATATCAGGCTACTTGGCGTCAATTAAGTTTTATGGGAGTTAGTACTCCTCCTATTGATGTTGTTCTAAAAAATAAATCTATTACTTTTCTTTGTTTACAAACTATTTTTAACATATTATATGTTGAATTTCACCTACTATCTGCATTTAAAATTAATTTTTTAAACGGCATATTTTCTCGTTGACCAATTTTTTTATATTCCGAAATTCGATTAGCAGAAGACATACTAATAATAACTGCAGAGGTGCAGTCATTTTCTTTTTTTTTTTAATTGCAATTTGCAACTTAATGTCATGTGGCATACAAAGTGACGTGACACATGATGCAAAGAAAGGGTAGGCATTGGCAGCAAGTAGAACGGGGGCACTAGGCAATAGGTCACCTTTGGACAATTTGTTTATATATATATATATTCATTGCAAGTAGTTGCAAGTTGCAACTTTATTTTTTTTCATTGTTTTGTTTTGTTTTTTTTATTTTATTTTTGCAAGATCAAGTTTTTATTTTTATTATTTTTTTAATTATTTAACCATTGTAAGTTGTTTTTTATTTTTTTTGAAATTTGACCTTTAGCAGAGTGAGGGCCCTGTGGACTGGGTCAGGCCGGGTGGGGCCCAGTGGGTCACTTACAAGGCCCAAATTTTTTTTGGGCCAAGCTAGGCTTCGAATGGAAGGCCCAGGCCCAAGGTATTGGGCTGGGCTCAGGCCCGGGCCGAAATGGGCCAGGCCCACCTTGGGCCTCGGGCAGGTTTCCGTCCGCTCACGAGCCTTGGGCTATTTTTACACCCCTACCAAAAAGGCATGAGCACAAGTAGGCGGTCCCATTGCCATTAGTCAATTTTGTCAAATCTTATTGGAGGATACAAAGGAGATTAAACAAATAGATTCACTTTCATGGAGAATAGTATAGCCTATATTTGGTATTTGTTGGCTTTTTGGCTTTTCGAAGGATATATTTGTAAATGCGAGCGTGCCAGCAAGGATCAATCAGTCCTTACAGAAATTCTAATTGCCAATCAATTATCAGGCGACTATGTTTTAGTTCTTTCAGCCTCAATGAAGAGGACTTTTACTGGTGGCTTGACTTTTAGGAGAAATTAAGAGAAATAACAATTAATATGAAGAGCAATTGAAGTATTTCATTAACATAAACACTTACAATTGTCCAAACTCAGCCTTGAGGAAGTTTACAGCAACGGATCTACTTGAAAACTACTCCTATGAATTGAAGTACAGTACAGGTATTTAAAGAACAAGTATTTAAAGTACAGGAAAGGTAAAACTGGAAAAGAAAATATATGAAGTAAAACTGGTTTATATGATCTGAGTCTGGGGGGCCCTTTTCTGGGAACTTCCCTGCTATTTATACTTGTTAGAGATGACCTTGAATCGCACTTCAACCGTCAGCTGCTCCTCCATGATCGTGATCATGTTACCTTAGAAATAGTTCCACTATGCCATCACTTGCGCTTGGACTTCCCTCGCTTTACGAATTTGAATAAAGGTAACCGTTGAAGCCACGTCACCTTGTATCTCATTCCTGATCTAGTGCTACTCAGACCACTTGAGAACCAATACTTATTGCCACGTGTACGATTGAGATTTAAGATTAAAATCATTTTCCAATAATACCCTCATTCTGCCACGTGTCGAATTGTAATTGGCTTTTACAAAATATGTAGCCAACAGTATTCAAGTATAATTCTGCCTCACTTACTCAGGAAAATTATAGGTAATTACCAATTAGTCCTATTAAGTAAATTTAAATACCATTAAATCTTATTACAAGTCTTACAATATCTATATTACCAAATTCTTTCATCTTTTCTTCTCTTCTTTCTCTCTCTATCTCTCTCTTTCGCTTCATCATTTTTCCGAAAGCTTCACACTACCATTGTTTATTACCACTATCGTCATTGTTGTTGCCGTTGCCATCGCCGTCTACCGCCACCACTACTGTCGCCATCGACCACCTATCATCTTCTCTTCTCTTCTCTTCTCTTATCTTCTCTTCTCTTCTCTCTCCCTCTCTCTCTACCATTTTTCTAAACTTTTCACACCACCATTGTCTACTACTGTTGCTGTTGTCACCATTCACTTGTCACCACCCCCCATCGCTGTCTACCCACCACCATCACCACCACCGTTGTTATTCGGATGCTACCACCGTTTACCAACTATCTCCAACATCATCGCAGATCTACACTCTACCATGACTGATTGACACTCCATCATCGCCGATCTGTAAAACCACCATATTACCACCACCTCCTTTGTTTCATATTCAAATTTATTTTTCAGTAATAAATTTATCGGTCTCTCTTGTTCTTTATGTATATGTAAGAGGATGATAGATTCTTGTGAGTGAGTGAATATGAGTAAGGATGGTGGATATTAATAGGACTGACCTGTAAGTACTTTGAAAAATTATAAGTTCTTAGGGCAAATACATGTTGTATCTTAGGTTGAATTTGATTGACTAAAACAGTGAAATTTACCACTTTTTTATTGCTTTTTAAGAAACAATAGAACCAGTGTTCTGATATGAATGGCGAATAAGTTCACCAAATAACTTCTCCACTCACTCCATTTGTTTAAGAAAATTGCTTCTTGAGCCTGATATTTTGGCTGCCAAACCAAAATATGCTTTTTAGAGTCAATTTTTTTGGAAAATATATATATATATATATATGATTTAGTGAAAAAATTGAAAAAAATATATATTCAACATTTTTTTATATGATATCTTTTTTTATTTTTTTTTGGGGGGGGGGGGGGGGGAATGATTTTTAAAATTTTGAAAATATTAAATAGTGTTATTTTTGTCAAACTAGTTTAAGAATTTCAAAAAATAAATTGTGAAAATGAAACTAAATCAAATTCGTTTAAAATTTGAATTTTTAAAAAAAATAAATAAATAATGAAAGAAAAGATAGGGAATGAAAATCTATGGTTTTCATTTTCAATGACTTCATTTTTTCCCATGTTTTTTTAAACAAAAATAATAAAAAGTTCAAAAACACCCATCCTTTTTATATTGTTTTCATTTTTGTACAAAATAGTTTTCAAAAAATCAAAATATATATATATATATATATATGTGAGTGTGTGCTTATTTCTTAAAAAAAAATGGAGTGGTTTAAAAAAAATTCTAAAAAACATTTTTCGATAACAGTATACAAAACAAATTTCCATATCAATTTTTAGTTTTAAAATGAATACGATACCAAGGTCTTTTTCTTTTTCTTTTCTTTTTTTTTTGGTCTTCTTAGTTGGGTTAGGAAAATGAGACAAAATGGATAGATATTAGTAAAAGAATTTTTTATTTTTTTGTGAAAAACAAATACATATAAGTATTTTTTTATTTTTTATTTTTTCTTTCCATGAAAAATTCAAGATTGAAAGATTGACAATTAAGTGGCCCATGCAAATGAAGGTTCTCTACTTGAATACATAAATCTTTCATTTCTTTTGTTGCCATTTTCTAGCTTTAAATGATGGAAGTGTATGTACGTAGTTGTCTTTATCTTATTTGAAAGAGATGAGTTTAGGACAACCCGCAACTTGGATGTTACTATCGTCATAACCTAGATGTCAGAGTTTTTTGGTGGGGTTTTATGCCCTTGCAATAATGCTCCTTTTTTTGTATTCTTCTGTTGTTTAATTTGTTTTGTTTTTTAAAATAATTTTATGATATTAACACTCTTGTTAAATTTTTTATTGAAAGTACGAAAAGTAAAATATGATTGATTTTCAAGAAAGTAACAATACTTGAACATCCAATAATATTTCAAAAAGTTATTTGCAAACAAAAAAATTCATACAAAAAGTTCCATAAGAATGATATGACAATAATATTTTAAAAATTATAAATTACTTTAATAAGTACTTTATTGGTGCTATTATATCATTCAAAGCACTTTTTTGATATTATTCGAAGCACTTTGTTATTTAGATTAGTCATGTGCTTGGTTCGGCAACATTCAAGTAAATATCATTTTTAAGGGCCGCGGGGGGTAATGTTGACACCATAAATCTGTAATTTTTATTATTATTTATTATTTATATAATTGTAGGACATGTGGCACCCTCTTATTCATTTAGAGGTTATGAGAAGTTATGAAATGTGAAAAGATAATGGAAAACATGGAGCATGAAGTGGAGGTTGAAGGAAGTTATGGAAGATCATAGAAGATGAAATGGATGAAGTGAAAGAGTGAGTAGTTTTAGGTAGTTGTTTCCTACAAATGTTTATCTATAAATAGTCATTCGTGGCTACATTGTAGAAGAGATCCAGAACTTAAATCAAAGACAACTGATTTCTATTTTTCTTGTCATTTATATTTCCTGCATTTTATTTTACACACTTCCTTTTCGAAGCATTTATTTTCAGCACTTCCTTTTCGAAGCATTTTATGCACTTCCTTTATAAAGTATAAGAGTAGAGGTAAGTAATTATTACTTTAATTGTTCACCCAGTCACCCTGATTGTTCACTTAATCATCTTTCTCAGTCTCCTTTCTTCTTCTATTAATTTTTCTTTTCTCTATACTTGGCAATTTTGAAGTCCTCTTCATTGAGGCAAAAAAACCGTCAACACAATTGCTTGATAATTGGCTTGAATTTAATTTGTAAGAATTTTTCAATCATTGCCAGCACGCTCACATTTATGATATTTTCTTTCATAGGAAAAATAAACCAACGATTTTTGGCACTCCTAGTGGGACGTCAATTGTAAGAAATGAAAAATAAATTGGATTCATCCATTCTAATTAGCCTAGATGAAATCTTTTGGCGTAAACAAAAAAATTTAGATCTTTAAGAAGAGATCTATTTTCTTCATGAAACAAACTTCCATGCATTACAATATTGTTTGGTAGAAGAAAAAAATATACAATTTAATCGAAGTAATTCATCAACTTGATATAAAAATTTGCCAATGGAGACATGAGTTGTCAACCCTTCTTGTCAAGTCTTCAATAACCGAATTTTGTGGGGTTTTACAAAATGTTTTCAAGTCATTTCTAACTAAAATTAGTAAAAATATAATTTCATCAATGGCTCGGAGGTTTCAAGAGCCTGTTTCTAAAGAGTCAAATTATGAAATTAATATAACGAAAGAGTATGTTCTTGAAACAAATTTGGCTAAGAATGATGTTCCATGCATGGCTCGGGGGATCCAAAAATTAATTTTTAGATAGTCAAGTCATGAAATAACATGCCTATGGGCGATTTTTATAAGTCATTAATGGCTAACATGGAAAAACAGCCTACTTTGCCAAATAATTATGAAAATCAATTTGGCAAAAGTCATGTTTTTAAGCCAAACATGGTCAAGAATAATGAACAAGCCACTATTCATGAATTCAAAATTTTTGACATTTTTCAAAGTATCAAAAAGTATGAACTTTCTTGGTCACACTATACCATGACTTTTGTTGTACAAAATCCATTTTGGATTTGTGGATCACATCAAATGTTGACTTTGATGGAATGGCTAACGAATAATATTTCGTTATTGCAATATATTGGGCCAAAAATATGGTTATTACTTGATCCATAAAGCCATCACCATTTGGTTTTATGGTTACCTTCAAAGCATGTCTCAAGACACTTTGAACCATGTTATTAAGAACATGTGAGGGTTGTTAAACCTCTTTTCAAAGGATAAATGATTGTTCTGTTATATGTATTCATTGAAATATCATTTTATAGTCACTAATGGCTAGTTAAAATGCCAAATTAATTTCATAGTAATCCAACTCTTTGGATTTGGTTCAAAAAGATGTCGTGAGCACTTTCGAAGGATGACTTTGATCCTTTAGTAACATATGTGACTTTCGAAGAGTGATTTTGTCACCAATAAACATCTTCGAAATGTAACATGGAACAAGAAAGCTTTCAAAATGTGTATCTCCATTCAAATATATGTAAAATAACAATTAATTAATTTTCAAATAATGTCTATTTTTGGCATGATAATTAGTGGCTTTACTGATAAACATTTTTATAGCCATTTGTTACATGAAAATGTAACTAATATTCTACAAAAGTTGGTTCGAAGAACAACGGTTTTGGTGTTTTCAGAGAATTAATAATTGGTTTGAAGTACAAAATTAATATTTTCATTAATTATTTGTGAACCAAAACATACAAATTTTGAATAACCACAATATTAGCCTAAAGTTGCTTCGAAAACCCTTTTGCCTTAATTTTGTAAGTTTCGAAGCACTCTGTCTTACATCAACAATGGCTTCAAAGAAATAATAATAGTGGTTGTGAACCTTTGAAACTTTGCCGAGTATTTCCAAGGATGTAATTCGTCATTTGTCGGCACCTTCGACCTTTGAATGATGATTTTGGTCCTCTATACTACCTTCGAAGCTTGTTACTAGTCCATAATAGCTAGCATGTGTAACAGCTTGTTAAGGTGAATCATATTTGGATATTGGCTTTGCCTTGAAAATATGAGGTTTTGAATAATTCTAAGTGCAAGCAACATCAACCTACTTCAAAAGGTTCCAAGTTTTCTAAGTGTTTGAAGTACGAGTAAAATAAAATTGTTTAATTTCCTTCAACAGATTGATGCCGATTCAAAGTACATATATAATATCCCTTCAAGGCATATATATATAATTCGAGACATCCAGTCATAATTTCATACTCATTCGAAGCACTTTATTAGTGCTATTGTATCATTCGAAGCACTTTATTGATATTATTCAAGCACTTTATTGCTATTATTCGAAGCACTTTGTTGTTTAGATTAGTCATATGTTTGGTTCGGCCCTTCAAACATTCAAGTATACATCATTTTTAAGGGCCGCAGGGGGTGATGTTGGCACCATAAATCTGTAATTTTTATTATTATTTATATAATTGCAGAACATGCGGTACCTTCCTACTCATTTGGAGGTTATGAGAAGTTATAAAATATGAAAATATGATGGAGAACGCGGAGCATGAAGTGGAGGTTGAAAGAAGTTATGGAAGATGAAATGGAGGAGGTGGAAGAGTGGATAGTTTTAGGTAGTTGTTTCCTACAAATGTTTGTCTATGAATAGCCATTCATGGCTACATTGTAGAAGAGATCTAGAACTTAAATTAATGACAATTGATTTCTATTTTTCTTATCATTTATATTTCTTACATTTTATTTTCCACACTTTTTTTTCGAAGTATTTATTTTCAGCACTTTCTTTTCGAAACATTTTATGTAGTTCATTTTCAAAGCATAGGAGTAGAGGTAAATAATTGTTACTTTGATTGTTTACCCAATTACTTCGATTGTTCACTTAATCATCTTTTTCCGTCTCCCTCCTTCTTCTGTTAATTTTTCTTTTCTTTACACTTGCCAATTTTGAAATCCTCTTCATTGAGGCAAAAGAACCGTCAACACAATCACTTGATAATTTGTTTAAATTTAATCTGTAAGAATTTTTCAATTCTTGCTAGCACACTCGCATTTCTGATATTTTCTTTCATAGGAAAAATAAGCTAACAATTCTATATGAATTTTTTTTTTTTGTATAAATACATATTTTTTAATAATAATTTTAGTGTACATAGCAAAGCTTGTTACTTTTCAACGTCAACACTTCAAAACGAAACATGTCCATGAATGGCTCAAATCATTAAATTAATGGTCTAAAATCTAAGTAATGTGTGAGATTTAAAGTTGATTTACCATCCAAAAAAGAAAGTATGTGTATGCTTAAAAAGCTCTGTAATTATGTAATAATTCTCTTGTACTCTAATATCAAGCACGAGATAGGAATTATGTAATAATTATCTCATACTCTAATATCAAGCACGAGATAGGAGCATTTGGCCAGATTCACTTTAGTTGATTAGGTAGAAGACAAAATTAATTATTTTTTATTTTTTTAGTACCTATTTATTAATTAAAAACACCACGTGCTCATGTTTATTGTTGTACGAATACTGAATAATTACATTCATAAACGCTCATAGTTTGTGCTTTCTTGAGAACACTTCTATATGCACTTCGATTTGTCTTTCTTGAGAACACTTCCGTATGCACTTTGATTTGTGATTCTAAGCATGAAGCCAAACGAATGGATGCAATTTGGTGAGTGCCTTCCAGCTTGGAAAGCTATTCTAAGATATAATAATTTAATAATGAAAGATAGTTTTTGTTTACTGGGCACAAGGTACACCCCCATCGAAATAGTTTGATTTATTATGCTCAATGCTTAGTAGTCTGAATATGAGATTAGTTCGAATGGCTTGAAATTTATCTTGTCAATTGTTCAGATGGACGTTCGGCCGGACGTTCGGCCGGTCATTCGGGCAGTTGTCCGGAGACGAGGCTAACAGCCATGGTCGACAAAGGTGGCAACCACGGTAGACAATCTTTCACTCGATCGTCCGGACGGACGTCTGACCGGTCCTCCGGACGGACGACCGGCCCATTCGAGCCATTCAAGCCTCTCCACTTCGAGCTACCACGCTTTTTCCTTATTGGTATGTCCTAAACGAATAATGTCAAACACATAGCATAGTTGAGAGTAACTTTCAGCTGAATATTAAAGGGTGAAATATTAAATATATATATATATATACATATGAGTAATATCGATTTTGGTTATTGGACTAGTTGAGTTGATAATTCTTCTATGCTCTTAATTAATAGATTAAGAAGTCAATTATCATCAAAAAAATTAAATGTGGATTCTTTCTTATCAATTATAGAATTTTTTTTTTTTATTGTATTTTCCATCATTATGAGATTTTTCTTGTGTTCATCATTGGTATTGATCATTGGGTTTATGGAATATGTGATATTAGACTATAATTGTTAATTTGATTTCATATAATTAATATCATATTTGTAAATAATCTCTTACCATTTGATAAAGTGATGTAACATAAACATGTGATTGTAACGATCCTAGAGTCCGTTAATTCAAAATGAATATTGAAAGTAAGATACTTCTCTAAATTGGTTGGTTCATAACATAAGTTGAGAAGTAGGGACAAATCTTGAAAGGTAACTTTTTGATTTCTTTTTTTTATTTTATAAAAAACATGTTAAAAATTAGAGAAGTGATTTGATCTAAAAGAGATTAAAAGCCCAAAAAGTCTCTTTGCCAAAAGGGGCCTAAAAGTTCAATAATGGTTGTTGGAAACAAATACCCAAGATTGAAAGAAGAGTAAAACTTGAAATTGTATTAATTACTTGTAACGCTTACCATCATTATTTAAAATGAAAAACAAATCTAATGATTTAAGAAACAAATATTGAAAAATAAATATAACGATATAAGAAACAAACAGAATTGAAAACTCTAAAAAATAAAAAATAAATAAATAAATGAAGAAGAAGAAGAAGAAGAAGAAAATACAACAAAAATTACCAAAATGGAAATATTGAAATAATGAGGAACAATTTCAATAAAATAGTGTAAACTCAAAATAATTGCAAAAGGATAGAAGTGCAAGATTTAATTGCACAATCTAATGATAAATTGCTTGTACTTCCATAACATTATAATTATTTTGTGTTGATTCCATTTTTTGCAATTCTCCCAAATAAGTAAACTACAAATTTACGGGTTGCTATAATGGTAAATTTGACAGAATCGAATTCTTACTCCTATGCTAAGAACAATTAAATTTAAAAAATATATATAAAAATAAAAATAAAAAAAATCACAAAATTGACGGCTTAAACAATAGAATTCGCCCAAAATCCATCGAGGCCAATAGCACAGGAATGGATCCTAATTATAACGATATTTCAACTAATCAAATTTTATGTAATTCTGAGCACATGTTAAAATTTGTCCAATATCCATCAAGACCAATAGCATAGCGACGAATCCGGATTATAACAATATTTCAACTCATCAAATTTGATATGTCATTTGATTCATGTTAGTGCCTTTTGCCTTATTTGGTTACATGCAATAGCCAAGTATGTTGTGAGTGTGGATTGTCGGCTACTCTTTCCTGCGGCCTACCTTGCCACACTCCCCAAAACGACATCGTTTTGGGAAAAACGACGTCGTTTCATTTAGTTGTGTTTTTTTTTTATTTTAATTTTTGTTCCCAAAATTTGAGTTTCCCGCTTGAACTCTTATTTAACTTTCATCTTCGTCCCTCTCTCCTCTGTTTGGCCCTAACCACGCAGCTAGATAGAGAGAGAGAGAGAGAGAGAGAGAGAGAGAGAGAAGAGAGGCAGCTGGAGAAACGAGACGATCGACGAATGGAGAGACGATTGGCGCTATCTGCGAAGACGGAGAGAGATGGTGGAGGGAGGCGACGGTGATGGAGAGAGGTTGGCGGAGGGACGCGAGTCCGGCTGTGACGCGACGGCAGAAAGGTGACATTGCAGCCATGACGAGGTCTATTTTAGTCTCTGTGTCATTTCTCTATATTTACATTTTTTTTTGTTATAGTTGCTGATATGCTCAGCAGCTATGTTGATATGGTTTAAATTGCTTTATAGCTTTGCTTAATACTGCTTAACATTGCTTTATAGTTGTATATGTACTGCTTAACATTGCTTAACATATGTAAATCTTATACTTCCTAGCTGTATATGTAAATCTTGTCTATTTTTTATATATGTCAGTGCTATAATTAAGGATTTAGATATAATTGTGATCTAGATGAGTTTGTGTTATGTATATATATATAAAATACAATTACATAACACTGCTTAATTATTAATTTAAGGATTTAGATGAGTTTTTATATATATATACATAACACTGTTTCGAAAGTAAGGATTTAGATGAGTTTCGAAACAGAGTAACAAAGTAAGGATTTAGATATAATTGTGATCTAGATGAGTTTTCAAGCAGTGTTATGTATATATATAATGAAATTACATAACACTGCTTAATTATTTAAAGTAAGGATTTAAATGAGTTTGTGTTATGTATATATATAATAAAATTACAGTAGTCTACACATACCCTCATTATGCAATTACAGCAGTCTACACATACCCTCATTATATAATTGGAAGCAAATCTATGCTTTTATGCATAAGGTCACTTATATTAATTGGGAAATTCTATAAGGGGCCAACATTTTGTCAAATTTAATTATCCTCATTATGAAATTCAAAACATCCCTTTTAAACAACCGTCTTATTAAAATTATATAAATGAGAGAACTCATTAAAAGATCCAAGTAATAAATGAGAGAACACATTAAAAGATATTTGTAAATGTTGATAATTTAGATAACTGGATGCACAGAGGTACTTTATTAAATTACAAAGTTAGAGATAGAAAATTAAACACTGGTATACCTGTCCAAGAAAATCCAAGTCATAGATCCAAGTAATATAAATTGATTCATTGAACCTATAAATCGAATTGCAGGTAATCAAAGAAAATAATGTTGTTGATGAGTTGGCTAATTGTGGTTGGAAGCTGAAATTGGGCATGTCATTTGACTCTGAACAAGCTGCATATGATTTTTACAATACCTATGGCGGAAAGGTGGGCTTTAGCATTAGGAAGCTATATGCACATAAGAACAAACATACTAAGGAAATAACTTTACGGACTTTTGTATGTTACAAAGAGGGAACTCGGGGTATTGACAAGCGAGATCCACTAGTAAAATTTCCGAGACAAGAAGTGAGGTGTGGTTGTGGTGCTCGATTTAGTATCAAGTTAGATAGAAATTTAGGAAAATATGTTGCTATTGATTTTGTTGAACATCATAATCATGATCTTGTGCCTCAAGAGTGCATTCATATGTTGCCATCCCAAAGAAAAATATCTACCACCCAAGCAATTGAAGTAGAATTGGCTTCAGAATCTAGAATTCCTCTTTGGTCTGTTTATGAGCTATTTGGTAGGGAATCTGGTGGAAGAGCATCACTTGGCTTCACCAAATTGGACCAAAAAAATTACTTGAGATCGAAGAGACAAAAAGATTTGGAATATGGAGAAGCGGGTAGTGTGTTGCAATATTTTCGTAAGAAAACTTTGGAAAATCCATCCTTTTATTATGCAGTCCAATTAGATTGTGAAGAGCAAATAAGTAATATATTTTGGGCCGATGCACAAATAATAATGGACTATGCTCAATTTGGTGATATAGTGACCTTTAACACTACTTACAAATTAAATAACGAACATAGACCTTTCGGAACCTTTGTTGGATTTAATCATCATCGAGAAATAGTTATATTCAGTGCAGCGTTGATGTATGATGAGACTGCCGAATCATTTACATGGTTGTTTTAGATTTTTTTGAAGGCAATGTCAAACAAAGCTCCAAAAACTAGTTTCACAGATCAAGATGCTGCGATGGCTAAGGCCATTCCAATTGTCATGCCTTATACAAACCACCGACTTTGTACATGGCATTTGATGCAAAATGTTGTGAAGCATGTAAGTTCCCTCTTTGAAGATGTTGGGGTGAAGGGTGTGTTTTCAAAATTTATGCATCAAATTGATGATGAAGAAGAATTCAGAATACAATGGGACCAAATGTTTGATAGGTGTGATGCACGCAACGATCATTGGTTGGAGCAAACTTTTGGTGTGAAGGAGAAATGGGGATGGCCATATATTATGAATTCTTGGACAGCTGGAATGAGTACTACTCAACTAAGTGAATCATTCAATGCATTTTTGAAGGATTATCTCAATTGTGATCATAACTTGATGGAATTTTTCATACATTTTGAGAGGGTGCTCTATGATAAGAGGTATAAAGAATTGGAAGCCGAGTATAATTTGTCCCAAAAATTGCAAGGGGTTTCCATTCCAACTGTGATGTTAAAGCAAATGGCAGATATTTAAACCAAAACAATTTTTGAGGAATTCCAAAATGAGTACGAGCAGTCTATTGAAGTATCCATTGTAGGCACTATTCATGATAGTGAGAGTACCATATTCACAATTCAAACGGACGTAGATGGAAAAAAAAAAGATAAGAATGTGACAATGGATAGAGATGGTTTTTTGAGTTGTAGTTGCAAGAAGTTTGAAGTAAAGAGCATAGTGTGTCGACATTGTTTAAAGGTGCTTAGAGAGATAATCAATGCAAAGGACCTTCCTGCACAATACATACTCAAACGATGGACTAAAAAAGCAAGGGCTGGAAGTGTGAAAGATAGGCGTGGGTATGATGTCAAGGCTAATGTGAAACTACATCAAAGTGACCGATATAGGTCATTGATGAATAAGTTTAGAGCAATAGCAAGTAGAGCTGCCGAAAGTAAAGAAACTTATCATTTGTCACTTGCAAAAGGTGAAGAACTGAGTGTCATGGTTGAAGACAAATTAAGTGTGCACACTTGTGGTCAAGTAGAGGTCACCGAATTGAGAAATTCCTCAGCTAACACATGCCCACAGAGTGAAGAAGTAGATTGTCCAATCCATGCCTAGGGACTCAAGAAAAGACAAGCAACTAGTAAGAGAAGAAGGAGGATCAATGGCGGGATGGAAAAATCCATTGCAAAGAAGAAAAGAATACAATCTAATCAAGTAATTACACAAAATTGAACCTATGATTAAATGATATTTTGTTATGTGTTATGTGATGTGTTACCAATTTTGTCTTATGTGTGTTGGAAAACTAATGAATTAAAGAAATTGGTCATTTGTAGGGTGATGCTTTTTGTACTCCCGAAAAACAATATGAGCCTCGTACCACCATGGGTAATAACTGTATTCAAGTAATATTTACTATTGTGTGCAACCTTGTATTAATCTTGTTGGATTGGTTATTCTTGTAATCTAGTAGGGTGATATTTATTATTTTGGTATTTTTTTATGCATGTAGGATGGTTCTTTTTGTGCTTCCCAAGGTCAATCTCTACCTTCTTCGGCCATTGGTAATCATTCAATATAGGTAAACTTTTTTGTGCTTCCCATGGTTTGAGTTAGTTTCTTATCACAAATTTTCTCTTATTATGCAACATAATAATTTGGAAGTGATTTTTAGATTCTTCTTATGATATGAAATCATGGGTTTGTTCAGTTTTGTGTTGTAGCAAACTTCATTTTGGAATGTATTTCATGTATGCCCAAGAAACAAATTAGTTTTTGTATATTACCTGATAAGAAAAACATGTGTGTTCTTTCTCACTTGTAGTCTAGCACATACGCTTGTTGACTGGGCTGTCTAAGAGAAATTCCCATGTTAAATTTATTATGTTGCTAATGATAGAACTCCAAAGGGTTAAACTTTGTAAAATCAAAAGAGCATATCTTAGAAAAAAAGGAGACTAAAAAACCTATAATGGTTCCCTCATGTAATGGTTTTTGTTTTGGTCTATTTCTGATACTACTATCTTGAAGTTTTATATCAAAGGCAAAAAAAGGTTGCAAATTGGCTTTTCTATCAACGGCAACATCAAAGCATTTTTGTTTAGTTATTTGGCATTGAGCAAGTTGGCACCTATGTACATCCTAAGATAAAGGTCATCAATGTGCATTAATGTTGTTTTACTTTCCTGCATTGGTTGTATAGGGTGTTACTGTTTATACTCCTCAAGTTCAATCTCAATCTGCTTTGGCCATTAGTAATCATTCAATACAGGTAAATTGAACCTTTGACATGCATAGACCTTAGGGAAATTGAACCTCATATGGAACCATTGTTTTACTTTATTAATGTTGTTTTACTTTCCTGCATTGGTTGTATAGGGTGTTACTGTTTATACTCCCTAAGTTCAATCTCAACGTCCTTTGGCCATTGGTAATCATTCAATACAGGTAAATTGAACCTTTGACATGCATAGACCTTAGGGAAATTGAACCTCATATGGAACCATTGTTTTACTTTATTAATGTTGTTTTACTTTCTCGCATTGGTTGTATAGGGTGTTACTATTTATACTCCACAAGGTCAATCTCAACCTCCTTTCACCATGGGTAGTAATTATGTTGAGATAATAATTCATATTGTGTGTTTTTTTAAAATGAAAATGCATTAGTATTTTTTTTTTCATTTCATATATTATTTGCTTTATGTTGATTTACTTTAGGGTCATGTTCATGGTGTCTATAGTTCTCAATCTCAACCTGTATCTCAATCTCAACCTCCCATGGGTCGCACAAGTGTTCATCATGTCACGTATCCTACATATGATGTGAATTATAATTGCTTACATACTTTACATTCAAATAGTAGTATACATTGTATCAATATTTTAATAAATTTAGCACTATTGCAGAGCAGTAACATGCCTCAGTCAATGCCTTTAGTCTATCCCACTCAGACATCGTTTTAGGAGTTGCTTCGAGGCACTACAGTTCAACACTTTCCAGTCCAAATGTCGCAAGCCTCACATAGTCCTACTGACAGTCATGTACATGGACATCGTTGAACGAACGATGATGCTATTATATTTTAAACAGATTTGGGTGTATTTTTTTATGTTGTTCAAATTTGGATCATTATTGATGTTATTTTTTGCAATGGGAACAATGTTTGATGCATGTTATTTTTTATGACGTTATTTTTTTATTCTTATGCTATGAATGAAAAGAATATTCAACATTTATTATGTTGGGTGTTTGTTGTATGATTGAGTTAGGGATTTATTGATTTAAATATTAGGAGCAGAATGCATGCATATATATACTTGGTAATGGGCAGATTAATGTCACTTATTTTGTGTTTTGATTACACCCTGTAATGGACAGGTTACGCTTAGTTTCTATTTGATTACACCTTGTAATGAACAGATTGCGCTTATTTCCTGTTTTGATAACAACCTGTAATGGATAGATTACGCTTATTTCCTGTTTTGATTCACCACGCAGGGAGAGAAACGGCAAAGGGAGAGAAATAGATGTACGGATCTTAATCTCTAATGAAGACCAAAGGGAGAGAAACGGACCTCGTCACCCTTGCCGACTCTGTCATCTCTCGCCGACTCTATCTATTAGTCTCTCGGCGCTCCAATCGCCTCACCGCCACCTGTCCTCGCCTCGCCTCTGTCGCCTCTCCATTCATCGCCTCGCCTCCGTCGCCTCTCCGTTCGTCGACTCAGACTCTCGTCCAGATCGTCGCCTCCGTCAATCTGTCTAGGGTTCAAAAAAGAAAAGGGAAAGCAAAATAAGAGACAAAGGATTAAAAAAAAAAAAAAAAAACCTACAAAATGGCGTCATTTTGTAGTGCGGCAGGGAGGGTCGCAGTGTTGTGCAGCCGATGATCCGGACTTTGTATCACAAATTTTATTATTATATTTATATATTTTTTTTGTTTACTCTTATGTGTAACCAAATCAAAGAGTGATAAATAATCAAATCTCTAGTGGTCCACTTGAGAGAAAAAGAACATGACAAATGAATTTTTCCCATATAGTTGCAATATAAATGTGATAAGGAGAGCAGTCCAATAGTAGTTGTTGGATACAAAATTCCTGAAATCATACCTTTTCTTTCTTTCTTTATTTATTTATAGAGTAATACTATACACAATTGTATTTTTCACTTTTTTTTTTTTTTTACTTAGACACTGTGGAGAAAGAAATTGTCTCACATATATTAATCGAGAGATCAACGAAGAATTGACCCACATCGTTCTGAATCTGCAAAAGAATAAATGGTTAGTGTCTCTTGACTGGCAATTGTTGGCCGAAGGGCACTTCGACGATCAAATTAGACAGCATATATATAAATAAAACTAAATAAGTAAACAGAATCGTTTAGGCATACCTCTCCTTAGAGTTGAAGATTACATCCATTTATATAAGCTAAACTGCCATTTATTTTGTCCAATGAGCTTAAGCCACTAATTTGGTCCAATAAAAATAAACCACTTGTATGTTCCAAAACTCATCTAATGCATGTATATCGGAACAAGTTGGCAAGTTGACAATTTGCATTGCAAGTTATTATTTTATTACTTTAATTCTTATTTCATGTAGGCATTGGGTGGGCCCACCTCACATGGGTTAATTTTTATCCCTCCACAATTGCCCCCAAGTTTTCGCTTCAGTTGATCGAAGTGGAAACTTTTCTTATCTCTGGTAGACTCTTTATTTTTGTTACTTTTGTAATCAAAGGAGTTTTTGTCTAGTGGCTATGATAAATGATGGATCGTTACACACACCAAAAATAAATACTGAATTATATTAAATTCCTTAGAAATCCAAGTATTGATCCACAAGGACAAATGTGAAATTAAACTAATTTAATTGCTAAATTTTTAAATTAATTATGATCAAAGGGATGATTATTTACAAACTAATGATAATTAAAATACTAACAAATTAAACTAGTGATTAAAAATGAAATTGGGATTACTAATTTTGGAAAAACCCAAAGTAATGAATTCACTGCTAGTTACATAGATAATGTTTCAATTTGAAAATCAATTATGTTACGGTTCAAACCAAATAATACTTCGTAACTACAAGTTCGAAGCATTGATCAAGAGAATTATCACGTTTAATGTATGGGTACGAACCATCTTAAGTAGCATGAGTCGTTCGCTCTAAACTAGGCTAGCAAAACAACTCATCCCTCGTAGTATGGCTCGTCTCATATCTTGAATATGAAATTAAAAATCTAGAAATCCGCTAAATATTTATTTGTGATTATGTATCAATTTTAAGCAGTAAATAACAATCCCAATCAAACAATCAAGACAATCGACACAACGATTGATAAAAAAAAAATCACGGGAAAAAGTCACAAAACAACCCACTAAGAAGATATAAAGGAATTACACAAGTGTACTTTTAATTACCTAGCAAATCCACGCTCGAATTGAACAGACCCCTATGTGCCTCTTCCAGCCCTGTTTTCATCACGGAATTGTCTTATATAACGTTGAATCCACAACGCCGATGTTGAATCCACGACGATGAGCCACTCCAGAATCCACCAAAGCTTCAGGCCCAAATTTCACGGAATCCACCGAAGAACAAATCTCTCTTTTCTGAATAAAACAAAATAAACAAACCTTTTGATATAACCCACTCAATTCATGATATAAACTCTCAAAGATATCAAAGGAAACAAGCAAAGAAGCTCCAGATGAAAAATTTAATACCCAAGAACAAGATCTGGAAGCCGTACCCTAAAATCGGACTAAAATACATATTTATAGAAAACAGATCAGCGATCTCCGTTCAAGCGCAAGAATGGCCGCTCAAGCGGACTGACGCTTGAGTGTAGAAATTTCTATTTGAGCGCAAAAACACAACTTCTAGCACTTTTGCAGACAGTTCAAATTTCTGGAACCAAAGATTCTTCGCTAGAGCGGACAAGCAACTTCGACTGCATTTTTTGCTTCTGGCTTTGGGGGTGCTGCCCCTCAACTCCGCTTGGGTGCTGCCCCCTGAACCCTCTACGAGCTAACCGGACAGCTCGATCCCCAACATAGTCAGTGAAGTGGCAAACATGAAAGAATTAACTTCTGAAACATCTCTGCAAGACACAATTCAGGTTGGATTCACATCTAAAAACTTATAGCCTCACTGAAATAAAAATTGAACAAAATTACAACTAAAAGGAGTTTTGTCAAACAGGAATTGCCAAGAATAAAAACCTAACATGAAAGAATAGAAAATCATTGCATTGAGAGCATTCAATAATCACAGAAAGTAGAATACTTGAAGAAATAATGAAAAATATATATAAAAACTTATTGAATACCATACAACTTGTTCAAACCATTACATAATCAAAACCAAAGAGAAAACCCTATTTACTTAGCTAGGGTTTCATCAAAACCCTAGAAATAGAAGCCTAGCTACTCATGGAGGAATGGGAAGAGGTGGAAGAAGATGAAACCCCCATGAAAGATATTCTTGAAGCTTGAAAATCCCCATTTCCAAACCCTAGCCTCTCATTTCTTTTGGGATTTTCGGAACCCTAATCTAGCCTTTTCTTCTACCTTTAATTCCCAACAGAACAAACTTGAAATTTCACACACGCAACCCTAGGTGAACCGCTCAAGCACCCATACTTTTCGCTCAAATAGTGGTGGGCCGCACGTATGATGAAGCCTGGCCGCATGTGCGATGTGGTGGCATGTTGGGAATTTTCACTACTCGCACGGAGAATCTGCATTTGCGTCACTTTTTTTCTTGAATTTGCATGTTACTTGCCAAATCTATACAAGTGCACAAAACACATCATCTCCACCAAATAAACAAAAATTCAAAGACTATAAATACAACTTAAGTGGCCTTAATGTGGTACCTTTCGGCTTATATCACATCTCCCAATTTACATTTTGCTAGTCCTCGGGCAAAACAATAGAAATAAGAAAAATAAAATACTTTAAGCCACTTTCGTAGGAATCACGATTGCATTTAGCATATGCAACAAGCCTTTAAACCACATGGTTACCCACAAACATCAACATATTCACATTTACCCAAAAACAAGTAATCACTCTACTCTAACTATCAATTAACTTATGTGCCAACTACAATGTGATATTAAGACCTAATGAGTCATTGAAGGCACAGTGGACAAGCATGAAAGAATCTATTGAGCAAGAACCACAATTCAGTATTACAAAAGTTAAGTCCTCTGTACTTGCGAATGCTAGTAAACATATTATCAGTGCCCTTGGTGTAAAGTGCAGTCCCTATAATCAATTAACTGTCCACAATAATAGCCTAGTGTAACTCATAATAATACCCAACACATACAAAAAAGATTAAATTTTTGCAACCAGGATTCTTAAATTTGTTTTGTTTTGTTTCGTTTTGCTTTTTTTTTAGATTGTGCAATGTCTTAATCCATTAAACTTTCTAATCAACCCATGTAACAAGCATTGGGCCAATGACTCCCAAACCATACGGTTTTAGGGCACTAGGTGTGAAGACACCCTTATGGGCTTAATAACTAGAACTGAAAAGGCTACAGATTCGAACAAGTCTTTATTTTTACTTAAGTTTGCAATGTCTAGATGCCTTAAGCTTTCTGATTAACCTATGTAGCAAGTATTGGGCCAATGACTCCCAAACCAAACAGTTTTAGGGCACTAGGTGCAGAGACACCCCTACGGGCTTAATAACTCGAGTTAAAGAGGCTACGAACCCAAACAGGTCAAGTTTTTTTCTTTTTTTTTTTAATTTTTTTTTTATGAGAATCAAGGCTACTCATTTATTCTTTTTTGCAACACTAGTAATTATCAATGATGTATACCAGGGATTACAATAGAGAGATCATCGCTATAATAATGTGTTCATGTGAATCAAGGCATACTCATGACAAGTGTACTAATATCACAAATACAAACAACTCTCCTAGTGCAAACATCACATGCTAGTATTTACTCAATAAACCCTTTTTCGTACAAGTCCACTATGTTATCCAATTAACATATGCTTATATCACCACCATACTAGTAAAAAGCTAACATCAAGTGAAGTGGTGCAATCAAGTGTAACAAGTACAAACATGAATTGTTAGTATAAATACACCCTCACCTCCCAACTGGAATACAACATTGTCCTCAATGGAAGCAACGGTAAAGTAGATAATAACATGAGAGAGAGAGAAAGAGAGAGAGAGAGAGATGATTGTACCATACGGCGTAAGCGCACATCCAGCAAGGTAGAGACAAACTAAACATACATACACACTATTTTTTTTTCTTGTTATTTTCTTTTTTTGGTTTTTTTTTTTTTTTGACTGCACAAAATAAAAAGAAAATAAAATAAAATAAAACAAAGCAAAAATAAGTAAAGAAATAAAACAAAAAAAAAGATAAATAGTATATCGCTGATTAGGATCCAGCAGTGGTGAAAAGTGCTGCTCAAATAAGGCATGCATCAACGTCTGAGTCTCGAATGCCTCATCATAAACCCTGGTGCCAAACTGATCAAAACGCTGCTGGCTCGACTCTTGGTATGTGCAGAAGTCAGTTTGC